>OY755207.1:8564826-8887086 GCA_963576765.1 Draba incana
AGGTAGGGCTGTCAATTGGACAGTTTGTCCATGGACAAAGTCCAGTCCGTATCGTTTGGACTGGACATGGACGCGTCCAAATATGAAGCGATCCAAATTGGACGAGTCCAAATTAATCCATAGTCAAATCTGGACTGGACTTTATGGACAATGGACATATCCAAGGACAAAATTAGTTAGGATTTACCTTATTTTGTGTGTTTTAGAGATTATATCTATTTTGTAAAAAATAAACTTAAAATCTATTTAAAAAAATGAAACATGAAAAAATGTTTGTAATCTATACCGTAAAATTTTCCCACAAAAAAATTCGAGAGCGTAAATTTTTTTTGTCAAAAAACCCGTGAATGTAAAGAATTCTTGTCAAAAAAAGTCGAGACCGTAAAATTTTCCCGCCAAAAATTATGAGACCGTAAAATTTTCCCGCCAAAAATCCCGAGACCATAAAATTTTCCCGCAAAAAATCTCGAGACCGTAAAATTTTTCCGCCAAAAATCCCGAGACCTTAAAATTTTCTCGCCAAAAATTCCGAGACCGTAAAATTTTCCCGCCAAAAATCTCGAAATTGTAAAATTTTCCCGCCAAAAATTCCGGGACCGTAAAATTTTTCCGCCAAAAATCTCGAAACTGTAAAATTTTCCCGCCAAAAATCCCGAGACCGTAAAATTTTCCCGTCAAAAAAACCCGAGACCGTAAAAGTTTTCCCCCAAAATACTCGAGACTGTAAATAAACGCCGTTCCGTAAAAAAATCCCGCCAAAAACATCATTCCGTAAAAAATTATGTCAAAAACGTCATTTCGTAAAACATATAGCCTATATCCATAGGGCTGATGATTCAGGTGGTTTTGGTAGGTCCTTGGTTATAGACTCCCCTGGACTAAGTTACCTTCAAATCCATAATTCTTGAGGAGAAATTTTCTTGATCGATAATATGCCTCGCTTAGATGTAGCGTTTGTGAAAGCTGTTTGTCGATAAGGTTTTCGCCAGAGTTACAAGTTTCTGACATCTTTTTCCTCTGTCATGTTTCTCAATTTGGGCTTTGACCAATGTCACTATTTTTTCTACCTTTCTCTCCTTATTATTCTGATTGTATGTGGTTTCTTTGCTGTGTTTTACTTATGTTGTGTTTTCATTTGATTTGCAGATTGCGTCTTTGTAGCCACATTAACTTTTCTTGAAACTGTCTCTATATTACTTAGACTATCATTGGTTGGACTGAGTTATGCATTTGCTTCATAAGAGCATGTACATTGGTAACTCCAAGGGATCTAAAGTGGGTGTTCTTATAATATAAAATTATTAAAATGGTTGTAAAAGGAAGAAAGAGAGTGTTAAGAGAGTGTTTTTGTGGGGTATATTGAAATATAAAATTAATAAAATTTGAGTAAAGAGAGTAGAGAGTGTTTAAAAGGAAGAGAGAGTGTGTTAAATTGGATCTTTTGGAAAGTGTGTTTAAAAGTAAAAGAGTGTGTTTAAATATAAAATTAATAAAAGTTGAGTAAAAGGATGAAAGAGAAGGTATAAAGTTGAGTAAAAGGAAGAGAGAGTGTGTGTTTTAATCATTTTATATTACTTTTAGACCCTTTGGGGTGTGCAATGTACATGCCCTAACTCTCCTAAACTAAAAGTTCTTATGATCAACTCTGTAAGAGCACGAGCAGCGGTGAAACTTTGTGGGTATCATATAATATAAAATTATTAAAATTTGAGGAATAGGAGAAAAAAGAGTGTTTTTTTGTAAAAAGATGTGGTGTTTTCAAATATAAAATTAATAAAATTTGAGTAAAAAGAGGAGATTGTTGTTATTATTGGAGAGAGGGTATCAATGGGTTGATATTAAAAGTGGGTATCAATAGTAAAAGTGAGTATTTTTAAATATAAAAATTAATAAAAGTTGAGTAAAATGATGAAAGAGAAAGTATAAAGTTGAGTAAAAGGAAGAGAGAGAGTGTGTTTTAATAATTTTATATTTAATGATACCGACAAAATATTATTGGTGTGGATGCTCTAAGTAACGCTCTTCCTCAAGACAAAGGTGTTGATTTTGATGGGCTGAAAACAGAGTAAATGTGTTTATTTATAATTCTTCCTCGTTGCTTCTCAGGAGACCACCTCGGGGGATCTACCACCTTCGTGGAACCAACCGAGTTCTGTACCGGTATGCTTATTGTCTCATCTTGAGATCTTTGAGTGGAAGGCATATGGAGGGAGCAAAGCAGAGAAACATTTTGTGGCGTATATCCTTGCACACTCAAAGTTTTTAAAAACGGTGGGAATAAAAAGATGATGGAGGAGTTAGACTGTATGTATCGGGTTTCAGCATCATCTCAACTTATGTTCTCCCCTCAATTGTGAGGGCGATATGGAGACTGAGCAGGAACAAAGGAGAAATCATGTTCATTTCCAATTATCACACATCCTAATTTGTGGATTCACCATCTCTTTATAATCTTGGTTGGTAAAGAACAGATGCAAAGCCTATTTGATTCCTTCTTTAACAGCTCAAAGAGAGATTGATGTTATATCAGGTTTCTTGGTACGAGCTCATTTGCAGCTAAAATGTTCTTCATCGAATTCATATTGTCTTATAGCATAGTTGACCTCGTCATTTGTTTGGTGTTCTTGTGGCTCATACCATCTAGGAATAATGTTTACTAAATCTTACCGAAATCAAACGTCTCATTTCACTCTCGTCGCTGCGGCCACATCAACCAACTCCTACATTCTTACAAATCCGACCATCGCATGACCTATGTCCATGGCGAGAGCAGATATGTTTACGATAACATATCCATAAACCATATGTTCATAATATTATGTCCATTATCATAGCATATATGTTTATCGTTGGTCGCACATCTCTCAGAAGTACCTAAAGTTTTATTTACGAAAACCCAGTAAGTTATCACTGTTCTTCAACATTCTGAGCATAAACACTTTAGATTTCCGTAGAAAGTCCACAAATGCAGCACATTTACAAAGGCCAAGCAAGTCGTAGTGGCGTGCGCAATATCTCAAATAGTTGAACGCTAACATGTAAAGAACTCCAACCACAAACTCCGCGTTCATTAACCACCAGTATCAGTGGTACGAGGCAAAGAGTAGTAAGGTCTAACCAACAATAAAAAAACGAAATCAATGATAGATAAAGCTATCCAGACGCTAAACCGCCAATCAAGTTCAAAGCTATAGCAGAAGAGTCAGAACATAAAAGCAAAGAAGAACTAAAGTGTAGCCTACTCGGTCCCTTTTTCGTCACGTTGCACACAGGATCGGCAACCTTCGCAGCATCGGGTTCGGTAGTCTGGTCCGGTTAGGGTTTAGTGGTTTGAAGAGCTTGTCCAACTTCCCCTTCCTCAAGAACCTTGGCAGCCTTCTCCTTAGCAACTTTTTCAGAGTGCAACACAAGGCAGATTTTTTTGTATTTGCTATTCAACTATGCATACTACATTACTACCGTTTCAAACTGACACGGAAACTATATATAGTCATATATACAAACGTACTATGCTACCATCTCCTCATCTAATCATATTTTCTACATTATATCTTTGTTAAAATTTATTGATTACATTAGATACCGTAGATATATAAATTTAAGAAAAATCTTTAGACAACATAGTTAAAAAAAAAAGAGATCAAAATCTATTATCCAAATAAAACCATTATAGTATATACGAAAACTAATCTATATGAATGCTTCTTCAAATACATAATGATATTTAAAAAATATATATAGAGAGAGGAAAAAAACATTCACCAAGTAAGAAAATTTTCAAAACAAGAAAAGAATTAAAGAATTGTCAAAACAAATAAAAAGAGCTACTATTTTGGTAATGTACCATGTGAAGATTCTAGCCCTGGGCATTGGGGTCAGATTAGGGTCAGTTTTGTATAGGGTATAGGATTTTTGGATTCATATAGGTATTTGTAAAATTTTGATTCGCTTTCGGGTTGGTTCCTATCGGGTCCAAATTGGTTTGGGTCAAGATTTATTGTACAATTAAATTCCTGGAAAATTTTGGATACAAGTTCAAATCGAAATGGTAAAAAAAAAAGTTTTTTTTATAGGATTTTTTATATTTTAATTTATTAGGAAATTATACATAAATAAAATCTACAAAAATTAACTATAAACTAAAATAAATAGATTAAAATTCAGTTATGGAAGATTTGATAGGAGTATATTAATATTATGACACAATAAATCTAAGGGATAGTCTAGATTTTATCTATATTAGTTGTATCATCAAAACTCGTTCCCTTTTCCTTCTTCATGTTCGAATTTTACACCGAATTAAGGTTTTTTGCCCTGACAGCGACGACACCGTGGAGCCGAGGGGTCTAGTTAGGGTTCTGGATCACCTGATCTCTCATAGGGTTCGTTTATCTGCTTAGTTCTTGAGGAAATAATCTTAAACATGCACCTAGAACACTACAAGAAAACAGCCACAAATCCGACGGAAATTTTCCGACGGTAATCCGACCGATTTCCGACGGAATGGAAATTTTTCAATTCCGTCGGAAATCTGTCGGAATTATTTCCGACGGACCATAGACCGTCGGAATTATTTCCGACGGACCATAGACCGTCGGAAATCGGTCGGATTATTGGACCGTGTAACTAGCCGTTGCCGACGCCGGAGGAGATTCCGGTCAGTTGTCGGAAATCCGTCGGAAAATATCATTTTCCGACAGATTTCCGACAGACTCCCAACTAGTCTGTCGGAAATCTGTAGGAAAAAATAGCCGTTATATAACCGTTATCTAGCCGTTATTATATCCGTTGTTTTTCCGACGCTTTGCCGACAGATTTCCGACGGTCAGCGTATTTATATATATGATTCCACACATCTTCATTCACTCACAAAACAACAACAACTTCCAACCAAATATTTGTTAGAAAAAAATCGTTAAGAAAGTGAGATGTCATCTTCTAGATATTATAGATCGTGGATGGATGAAGAGATGTATGATCCGGAGTCGAATACATTAAATCCAAGTTATGCACGAGGTATATGCGAGTTCATGGCGGTTGTCGGGAATCGAAAGGTGATAAAATGTCCATGTTTAAATTGTTGCAATTCTCGTAATGTTAATGTAGAACAAGTTTGGCATCACTTGTATACCGTTGGTTTTATGCCGGGATACAAAATTTGGTTTTTTCATGGAGAAACTAATAATGATGGTGCTAGTAGTAGCAGTGCACCATATGTTGCGGATAGCTTAGGCGAACATATAATGGATAACTTAGGTGAACATAGAACGGATAGCTTAGGCGAACATAGAACGGAAGTAGATTTTGGTGTAGGTACCGCTGAGATGGTTCATGATGCGTTTAGAGAGAATTTGCCATCGATCGTAATAAGGGAGGATAGACTAGAAGAACCAAATGAAGAAGCTAGAAGATTTTTTGATATGTTAGACGCAGGGAAGCAACCATTATATGATGGGTGTAGAGACGGACATTCCCCTTTATCAACTGCTAGTAGACTGATGACCCTTAAGACAGACTTCAATTTGGCGGAAGAGTGTGTTGATGCGATAGCAGATTTTGTGAAAGATATTTTGCCTGAAGATAATCAGGCACCTGCATCATACTACGAGATACAGAAACTTGTAGCTGGTCTTGGTATGCCGTATCAGGTGATAGATGTATGCATCGACAACTGTATGCTATATTGGAGAGAAGACGAAGACCGGAGAAGATGTAAATTTTGTCGTAAACCGCGGTATAAGGAAACTGGTGGGAGAGTTCCAATTCCATATAAACGTATGTGGTACTTACCATTGACAGCGAGGTTAAAGAGGTTATATCAATCTGTGCGAACGGCAGAACAAATGAGATGGCATGCAGAGCATCGTCAAGATGGAGAGATTACACATCCTTCAGATGCAAAAGCGTGGAAACATTTTCAAATGTTGTATCCGGATTTTGCATACGAGTCAAGAAATGTGTACCTCGGGTTAAGTACAGATGGTTTCAATCCATTTGGGAAGCATGGAAGGCAGTATTCTTTGTGGCCCGTAATCGTAACACCGTATAATTTGCCCCCTGGTATGTGCATGCGTCGAGAGTTTTTATTCCTCTCCGTTCTTATTCCCGGCCCTGAGCATCCGAAGAGATCACTTGATGTATTCCTCCAGCCATTGATTTATGAGTTACAAATGCTATGGAGTAACGGTGTCGAAGCATTTGATGTTTCACGGAAGCAGAATTTTCTGATGCGTGCGGTCCTTATGTGGACTATTAGCGAATTTCCAGCATATGGTATGCTATCTGGATGGACTACTCATGGAACATTATCGTGCCCGTTTTGCCAAGACAACACTGACGCTTTCCAATTGAGGAATGGAAGAAAGCCATGTTGGTTTGATTGCCATAGAAGGTTTCTACCGGACGGCCATCCCTATCGTCGGTCTAAAAGATTATTTAAGAAAAATAAACAAGTGTTTGATGCTCCAATTGATGAGATAGACGGTCGTACTATATTGGAGCAGTTGAGAGATTTTGGTGCTGAGAGGACTCCTGATTGTGGGGGTAATGGGCATGAACCGCTTTGTGGTGTAGGAGGAGCTCACAACTGGCATAAGAAGAGTATATTTTGGGATTTGCCGTATTCGAAGGATCATTTATTAAGGCACAACCTCGATGTGATGCATATTGAAAAGAACTTCTTTGACAACATCATGAATACGGTGTTAAACATCCCGGGAAAGACAAAAGACAATGTGAAGTCTAGGATGGATGTTTCAAAGATTTGCTACCGTGCTTATCTTGATCGTATTCCCGATGGTACATATCATTTTCCTCCGTACCGATTGCAAATACAAAAGATAAGAGAATTTTTCCGGTGGATTGAACACGAAGTTAAATTCACTGATGGATATGCAGCTAATCTGGGTAACTGCGTAGACTCACGATACCTAAAGTTTTTGGGACTGAAGAGTCATGATTGTCATGTACTGATGCAGAGGCTTCTTCCATTTGCTTTTACCCATCTCCTTCCTCAAACTGTCCACGAAGCTATTGCAGCAGTTGGTGCTTTCTTTAGGGATTTATGCACGAGGACACTTACAGTTGAGGGGATCCGCAATTTAGATGCCAATATACCAGTGATCCTTTGTAATCTTGAGAAGATCTTTCCGCCGTCTTTTTTTGATGTTATGGAACATCTTCCCCTACACCTCCCCCGCGAAGCTGAACTAGGTGGTCCCGTTCAATTTTGTTGGATGTATCCTTTTGAGCGGTACATGTTCCATCTAAAGAAGAAGGTCAAAAATTTGGCTCGAGTTGAAGGTTCTATTGTCGCACAGAGTATCAATGAAGAATCATCACAGTTTGCGGAATATTACTTTCCGCGGGAAGTTAGTACGAAGAGTAGACGTCCTGCTCGTTATGATGATAAAGGTGAGAGAGTCACATATGCCGCGATTGTCCCTGAGATGTTTTCGCAAGTTGGCCGAGTGATTGGGAGAGGGAAGAGACGCTTCCTATCACAAGCAGAGTGGAGTCACTTACATATGTATATCCTAACGAATTGTGAGGAGATGGCGGAGTACGAAAGGTAAAAACAGAACTTATTTAAATACATCTTGTTTTTAATACCTAAGTAATATATAGGTTTCATATGTTATATATTTTTTGTTTGCTTTCAGGATTTACATTGCATCAATACGTCGCTATTATCCAGAAATGACAGAAGACGAACTTGGAGAATCTAAGGAAAACGAGTTTCCAAATTGGCTGCAATATTACGTAAGTTTTAAAAAAACGCTTACATTTCTTAAAATTACTGAATTAATTATTACTTAATTAAATGTTTGTTTATTAATTTGTCTAAATTATTATCTCAGGTTTCTGAAGGAATGAAGAATGGAGAAAGGTTTCCGACATGGTTACAAGAGATAGTTTCAGGCCCAAGCTTTGAAGCAACTTCATACGCTCGGTATTGCACTAGGGGATTTGCATTTAGGATTCATGAAGAAAGGCCGAGGGCAACTGCAGATTACGGTATTTCAGCTACAAGTGGTGATGTAGTCTACTACGGGATTCTGAAAGAAATATTGCAAGTGCGCTATCCAGGAATGTTGGGCATGAGGTGCATTGTTTTCTTGTGTGAGTGGTATGATCCGTCATATCCAGAAGGTGTCCAGGTGAGCCAATTTGGCGTCACTTCAGTAAATTCTTCTAGGAGACTGCAAAAGTATGACCCATTCATCCTAGCATCACAGGCAGACCAGGTTTGATTTTAAAATTTTATAATACGTGCCTTATAGATAAATAATGATATTGTAATTGCCTAAACTAAATATGTTTGTTTCAGGTATCGTACATTTCTTATCCTAGGGTGACACATCGAGGAGATCCTTGGATTACAGTGACTCCAATTAATCCAAGAGGGAGACTATATGGAGTTGCTGAGCAAGATGCTATGCAACCAACTAGAATTACTCCGATGGCTCCAGTTGATCATTCTTCAGCGGTGGACCTTTTTGTTGATTTCACTGAATTTGGTGATAATATCGTACATTCAGAATCAGAAGAAGAAGTTGGAGAATTTGATGAAGACGAAGACACAATTCCTTCGGAAGGATCTGATGAAGAAGAAGAAGTTGGAGAATTTGATGACGAAGAAGTTGGATAATTTATATATATATATATATATATATATATATATATATATATTTTTAAAATGATATATATATATAATTTCGACTTATCTGTATATTTATTTATATATATATATATATTTAATATAAAATGATTTATATATATATATTTTTTTTTTAAAAATGATATATCTGTCGGAAATCTGTCGGAAATATATATATATTTCCGACAGATTTCGGATAGTTAATCATTTTTATATAAATAAGCTTTTTTTATTTTATCCGTCGGAAATCTGTCAGAAATATATATATATTTCCGACAGATTTCCGACAGATTTGGGGTTTTAAGCTTGTTTATGATCCGTTTTCGTAGTTACAAGTTAATAGTATGGTTGAAGCAATATTTGGAAGATAAAATACTTGATAATGGTCATTGTTACTTTCAAATTCTAAACATTTAGTATTTTCCGTAAACATCTACTGTTTTGTATATGTAACTGTATGAAAGGCTTTTGGTTGAAACATGACAAAATCGAAAAACATGTTCGGTATAACATCGAGAATGTTATTTACTCAATTATCTTTCACTTTAGTTGTCAGAATTGTATGCCGAGACTTTGTCTTCTCAAAATTCAGGAATTTGGCCTCAAAACCCTAAATCTGTCGGAAATCAGTCGGAAAAATATATATATTTCCGACTGATTTCCGACAGATGTAAGGGTAACACGTGTCGTCTTTTAAGGTTAGCATGATATGAATATTGCGTCGGAAATCTGTCGGAAATATATATATATTTCCGACAGATTTCCGACGGATAAAATTAAAAAAGTTTATTTATATAAAAATGATATATCTGTCGGAAATCTGTCGGAAATATATATATATTTCCGACTGATTTCCGACAGATTTAGGGTTTTGAGGCCAAATTCCTGAATTTTGAGAAGACAAAGTCTCGGCATACAATTCTGACAACTAAAGTGAAAGATAATTGAGTAAATAACATTCTCGATGTTATACCGAACATGTTTTTTGATTTTGTCATGTTTCAACCAAAAGCCTTTCATACAGTTACATATACAAAACAATAGATGTTTACGGAAAATACTAAATGTTTAGAATTTGAAAGTAACAATGACCATTATCAAGTATTTTATCTTCCAAATACTAAATGTTTAGAATTTAAAACTTATGCTAACAATTTTTCCAAAATAAGCATTTTGGTTTAAAATTCTTATTTTGCTATATATTGTTTAAAAATATGCAATGCTTAAATTTCCAAAAAAATCATTTCTTAAATTTAATAAACATTTCTTAAATTTATTAAATTTAATAAACATTGCTTAAATTTCTTAAATTTATAAACATTTCTTCAATTTCTTCAATTCTTTAACCCTAAAACAACAAAAAAACATTTCTTAAATTTCCCATACCCTAAAACCACAATTCCGTCGGAAATCTGTCGGAAATATATTTATATTTCCGACGGATTTCCGACGGATGTGCCAAATTTAACCCGCGAAATGAAAAATAAATACCGCGAAATGAAAATTATTAAATTAGAATTTCCGACGGATTTCCGACAGATTTAATTCCGTCGGAAATTCTAATTTAATAACAGAACCGACTCTTCTTCTTCTTCTTCTCCACGGGTTGAAATCACTTCTTCTTCGCCACCAACGCTCCTCCTCGCCGGAATTCGCCGATTAATCTCCTCCTCCTCGCCGGAATCGCCCTTCCGCCTATCCTCTCCGCCTCCGAGCCTCTCCTCCTCCGAGACTCGCCCCAACCGCCTCCTCCTCTCCCCTTAGCCGCCACCGAGAATCCCCTCTTCCTCGCCGGAATTCGCCGCCGTCTCCTCCTCGCCGGATTACCCATGGCGGATCTTCCTTCTCATTTGTAAGTATCCTCAAATTTCATGTTGATTTTGGTTAGATTTTATATAAATGAGTTTGTGAATTGATTTTTGCTAGATTTAGGATTAGGATTAGTGTTTGGAAATTGTTAGTATTTTATAAAATGAAATTTGGAAATTGTTACTAATTTTATGAAATTGTTAGTAAATTGTTAGTATTTTTACTAATTTTTACTAAATTGTTAGGGTTTTTAAATTGTTAGGGTTTTTAAATTGTTATGAAAAATTAGATTTATGATTAGGAAAAATGAGGGAAATTGATTTAGGGAAATTATTTTTTCCATAAATTTTTAGAATATTGTTAGCAAGTTTTACTAATTTTTAAACAATTATAACGATTAATTTAAAATTTTAGAATTTTAATTTTTTAGAATTTTAAATTATATAACAATTACTTAAGAATTTTAGAATATCGAAATAATTGTAAATTTAAAGATAATGACTTAATTTTTGAATTTATATCTATATTTTAAAGAACTTTAAACAATTAGATTTAGGAAAGTTTTTAAAAAGTTTATAAGATTGTTTACAAAACCTTATAAAAATATTTATAAACCTTATAAAACTATTTAAAAACCTTATAAAAATTTACAAAAACCTTATAACACTATTTAAAAACATTATAAAACTTTAAATTTTAAATTTTAGAATTTTGGAAATTTAAATTTTAAATTCCACCACAGAATTTGAAATTTTACAATTTTGGAAATTTAAATTTGAGAATTTTGGAAATTTATAGCAATGTTTTTTTAAACCATTATATTTTTATAATTATAGATTTTTCATATATTTAAAATATATTATCATATAAATCTAGGGATTACGGTGGTTTCGCCACTGCATCTGGCAGCGGCCAACATCGTCGTCGTCGTGTGAGTAGAGCTCATTCGACTTCGACGTCTACACCTACACCGTCGTCTATACCTGTAGAGACGCCGGTGACACCAGCAGCCACCACAGCACCGTCGCAGATTAGCGTCGAGGAGTTCATGGGTCTTCCTGGACGAGAGAGGTTGACTAGACTCTATCCAGATCTGCTCGGTAGAGACAGATGGTAAGTTTTTTGTTTCATTTCTGTTTTTTTTTTAACAAATTTAATTTAATTGCGACTAATGTTGCATTTTTTCCGTAGGTTTGGTGATTCTCGCAGCGGGATTTCGAAGTCCCTGAACAAGATGGAAAACTCTATGCTCAGCCGTCCTTATGCGACGTACACCGCCATGCCACTAGAGGATCAAGATATGTGGTTTCGCCAATTTGCGGTAAGTCATCTTTTTCACAAGTTTTACTTTCATTTAAATTATTATTATTTATATTTAATTTTTGTATTTGCAGCAAGAATTTAGGTGGGACCCACACATGACCGCTCTGGTTAGGAGAGATTTCGACTCTTATGCAGCACTTCACTACTCGAAGAAGGTGTTCGAGTGGAAGGATAAGTGGCTACACGGTCAGGTGCCAAAGGAGATGGTGGAAAAGGCGGAGTTGTGGAACGGGTTCATCGCCTATTGGCAACTAGAGGCGACCAAGGAGAGCTCTACATATCACTCTAGCAACCGGAACAGCCAGCGCAACGGCAAGGGACCTGCCACCCACAACCTTGGAGCTACCAGCAAGAAGACAAAGGCTAGGGATATGGTAAGTTTTTCATTGAACGTCTTGATTTTTATTAAATTTTTTTTTTATATATTTATATTATTAAATAAATATCTAACAACTGCAGGCTAAGGAGTTGGGTCGGGATCCCAACAACTTGGAACTTCTGCTAGCGACACACACCGACAAGAATGGTGTTGTTCAGGATCAGGTAGCTCGGGAGATTCAGGAGAGCGTCCAAAGAATGGAAGAGGAGTACATTCTCTCTTAGCCAGACGTCGAAGGAACCCCTCCCCTCACCCAAGCCCCGGACGACATCATCAACCAATTCGTCTTAAAGGTATGTAAAATTTAAATTAGTTTTCAAGTCTTTTTCATTTACAATTTAATTTGTTCCGCAGGTTGCTCCGCAGAGCAAAGGGCGGCTTTATGGTCTTCCCGACGATGCGGGATCATCGGAGTCTTCTTGTTACTACAACGAGACATCCGACCTGAGAGCCCAGATGAAGGAAAAGGACGTTGAAATTGAAGGTTTGAAGACGACGGTCCAAGAGATACGAGATGCACAAGCCGTCCTAGAAGCCGAGCGGGTGAAGGAGAGAGCCGAGCGGGACAAGGACATGGAGATGATGCAACGGATGATGGCGTACTTGGGGCGCAACCCGGATTTTCCGCCGGGGCCCACCACTTAGATTTTTATTATTAACGTTTTGTAAAACAATATTACTTTTTATTTCTACTTTTAATTTTATTTTAATTTCTACTTTTAATTTTATTTTAATTTAAATAATTCAAATTTTAAATTTTAAATTTATATTAAATTAATTATTATTTAATTTATTATTATATTTAATTATTTCTACGAATACGTCGGAAATCCGTCGGAAATTTATCCGTCGGAAAGCTGTCGGAAATAAATCCGTCGGAAATATGTCGAAAATAATGACGTCGGAAGTCTGTCGGTTTACTAGTAGTCGGAACCCATCGGAAAGCTGTCGGTTTTATTTCCGACAGCTTTCCGATGGGTTCCGACTACTAGTAAACCGACAGACATATCCGTCGGAAATCTATCGGAAAACTCTTATTCCGACAGACTTCCGACGGATATTTCCGTAGGAATCGCGCTGTTTTCTTGTAGTGGAAGGATCCGAAAATTGTCTTAAAAGTGGGATAGTGTGCGAAGACAGGATTAGTGACTTGCCTGATGATTTGCTAATACACATATTGTCTCAAGCCCCAACAAAAAATGCAGTGGCCACAATGGTTTTGTCGAAACGATGGTGCTTTCTTTGGACGATGATGCGTAAACTGGACTACTCATCATATTCAGGGAAGCAGTTCATTGACAAGTCATTGCAATTGCACAAGGCACCTCTACTAGAAAGCCTGAGTATCCATTGCGATTCACGAGGTCCCACTAATGCTGATGTCGGAAAGTGTGTTATAGATGCGGTTTACCGCTATGTTAGAGAGGTAAAGCTAGACTCCTCTCGAACACATATCCTACTAGAATGCCTTTACACATGAATTGACCCTATGTAACAAAATTACCGTCGATGTTCCTTCTACGGCTTGCCTCCCGTCCCTTCAAACGCTGGACCTTGCCTCTGTGGTGTATAAAGATGAAGATTCTCATGTTAGGCTTTTATCGAGTTGCACTATTCTCAAAGTGTTGGTTGTTGTCCGAAATTTTCAAGACAATATGACAAGTTTCAGTGTGAAAGTGCCTTCTTTACAGAGGTTAACATATAATGATCCATTAAGATCTAGTAGGTCTTTGGTTATAGACTCCCCTGGATTACGTTACCTTAAAATCCATGTTCGTTTAGGAGACAATTGCTCAAGTCAAGAAATGCCTCGTCTTGAAGTAGCGTTTGTTTCTCGATTTGATTCTCACCAGAATTATAAGTTTATGACATGTCTTTCCTCTGCCATGTTTCTCAATTTGTTTTCAACCGAGGTAACTAATTTTTATACCTACACTCATCTCTTTCTTCTCTTGGTACGTAATCCTTGTGTTCTGTTTCGTTTGTATAGCGGATTGAATTGTGTAACGCCATTAACTTCTCTCGGCTCATAGAATTGAAGTTGTCTCCACATTGCTCAGATGATCATTGGTTGGAGTCACTTGTGCATTTGCTTCATAATTCTCCTAAACTAAAACTTCTTATGATCGACTCAGTAAGTTACAAGAACAAAAAGTGTTGAGTTGGACTGGATCTAAAATTAGAGTAATTGTGTTTGTTTACAATTCTTCCTCGTTGCTTCTCAGAAGTTATCCGGGAATCGGCCGCTTTCGTGGAACCAACCAAGTTCTGTACCTGAATGCTTGTTGTCTAATCTTGAGATCTTTGAGTGGAAGACTTACAGAGGAAGAAGAGGAGAGAAACAGTTTGTGGCTTACATTCTCGCAAACTCTATGTGTTTAAAGACGGTGGGGATCTCCCCGAGACCTTTCTACAATGTCAACAGTCTTGAGAAGAAACAGAAACTGAAAGCAGAGTTAGAATCAATGTATAGGGTTTCATCATCATCTCAGCTTATGGTCTCTCTTGAAATACAAGGGTCATAGGGAGACTGAGATGGAACAAAGGACAAGTCATGTTCATTATGCTCTTCTTTCAATGGTTCAACATGATATAAATTAATAATAAAGCAGATGCAGAATCCTCTTCGGTTCCTCCCTCTTTAACACCTTAATAATTTTGAATTTTGTTTTCTTTACAAACTTACTGATGTTATATTCTTTTCTTAGAGCATGATTAAAAGTGGTAAATATGTTGGGGTGTTATGTGAGTTTTATATTGTGTTGGGTTATGTTCTTAGAACCCCAACATAATTTTAGTTTTTTTTTTGCCCTCCAATGGTAGTAAATATAGAGAGTATATCAAATAAAATAAAAAAATTATGAAAATTATTTGATCTCTGATTAATCTCTGAAATCAAATTGTGTGATTGTTTGGCTCAAGTCAAATCTCAAGTCATACAAATGTGTTTAGCTATCATAAAACGAGAAACTTCAAATATGAGCCACAATGTTACAGTTGATCTATTCCCAAATAGAAATGATCAGTACCTGCTAAGACTAGACATAGATAAGCCGCGATCTAAAGCTTCTTTACAGACATGTGATCCCACAAAAACATTTCCACCAAGAACAAGCAGTTGATCAGAAACGAAATATAAGTTCCAAAATCATGAAACACCAATGCAGTATCGTTACAAAAACCGAATAAAAAACACGTACCTTCTCGGTTATCGGTGGAGGCACATGTACAGACTCTGCTTCTTCCACATTGAAAGGCTCATCAATTTTGTTAGAGTCTGTCGATAGATACCTCACGCCACTTGCTTGGTGCAGAAACGAACTTAATGCACATTAAAAAGTCAAAATTACAACTCAAAAGAAATTTCTCCACTGTGACAAAGCTGGAAGACAACATAACCTACTACACAAACTCTATTGCACCAAATCACCCAAAATTTTGAAGAACCTACATCATTATAACACCAACCCAGCTACGAGAAATTTCTCAAACAAATGTGCATTTCTCTCAACACGATACAAACAAAGATGCTAAGATACTATCAAATTTTCGAGAATCAACAACAAACCGAGGAGACCTAGAAACACGATTATGAGGAATCGATTCAAAGTGCGACCATGAGAATTACGGAAAGGATGATGAAAAACTAACCGAGTCTGGGCAAGAGACGATTTGTGACGGATCGTCCTCATTTTCGATTTTGGGCAGGAGAGGAAAAAATCAATTCGACGCAGAAATGAAGAATAAATAAGAGATATCAAAATTAAGAAAAAGGAACCGTTCTCAGACAAATTCCGACTGATTCATCATCATTTTAGCACCGGTGTTGTACAAATTAACCTCTTTTAAATTTTTCTTTATTTTTTAGATTTATAACCCCACTAAATACTCTATATTTACTTGCGTAGATCATGCTCTTAGGTCAGAGAAGTTTTGCAAGTAAAGTAACTGTTCTTTATCTCTGATACATTTCGCTTTAGCATCCTTGTGCTAATATGCGTTTGGAGTTCTCTTGGATATATCAAGAATCTAAGGTTTCTACAACATAGAATGCGATGGAGAAAATTACCATTAACTTTAATAACAGTTATTATTCTTTGTACGAAAATTTCTTTAGCTATTCGGTTACACAGATGAAAAACAGAGTCAAGTACACAGATAGAAAATAGAGTAAAAAATGGTCTAGTACGATCAACAGTACAAGATTCATAGTAGTTGGAGACTTGTATATGTACTTATTTTGAAGTCAAGACTGAATTATAATCATAATTATCTAAACTATTTGTTGGCTTTCTTCAGTAATATTCGCGATCTGGAAAAAAAATCTTGATTTACCACAAACAAAAACATATGTAGGGTTTTTGACGGTTCCATTAAAGTCAAACACAACGATCATTAGTCAGAGGTGTTAGCAATAAAAGTGAAAAGCAAAAGAATATACCACGGGATAATAGATTCATGTGCGTAAAACATCTACAAATCTCTCTGACGTTGTCACGGTTTTGCTCTGTCTACATTTGGGAAAGTACAATGACATCATCATCGTTTTCACCCAAGTATAGACAGAGAAACACCGAGATAACGTGTGTATTCCTCTGCAATCGAATCCCTCAACTCTAAAACTCTGTATATGAGTAAAGCAGCCGTGGGAGTTTGTGAATATATAGGCGGCTTCACTAGGGTTACAATTTAGAAACCCTAGAAAAATCTACACTTGAGTCGCCGTCCGTGAAACTACCCTAAATAGAGTGTCGGCAAAATCAACAAGCATGGGCTATAAGCCCAGTTATGAAAAGGCCAATATTTACACAACAGTGTGACCCAAAAATCGAATTTTTTTTTTCTTACTAGAAGAAAACCTAACCAGCAAGAAACAAAATTTTTATTAGGGCTTTCTTTTTTTCTCACAACGACGACAAAGTAACAAAAGGGTTTAGGGCTCTGACTGTTGTTTTAGGGTTTTCTTGCTCGACAAGTTTAACTAAATTTTGCTCGTGAGAAAAGATCTTAGTATATATGGCATACGAAATTTGAAAGAAGGAATATTTACTCAACAATGAATGACTAAACGAAAAACCCAACCATCAAGCAAGAAACGTAGGAGCTTGAAGCCTAGAAGAAAGAAATAATAAAGGGATTTGTTTTTGAAAATAAATAAATGAAAATCTACTCAAAGCCACTTTAGAAAATAATTAAACAAAAAATAGAGAAACCCAATTTACTCAATTTCGGAAGGAAAGGTTTGATCTTTATGAGACTTCCTTTAGAGAAACCCAAATCTTATTAATCATAAATTTAGAGTTTTTATCTGGTTGATCAGTAATAGTAAAGAACCCAGAAGAAAGAATCAACAAGAAATCGAAAAACAAACCTGGATTGATGGAAATGAGAGAAGAAATGGAGCGTGAAGAGGAACAGAGAGAAGAAGAGGAAGAATGAAAAGTAATAAAAGAATGTTTGTTTGAGGTTAGGTTTGAATTTACCTTTAGAGTGTAAGGAAATCTTGCTTTCACGTTTGATCGAATTGCTTGTTTTCGTGGAACAAGTGGAAGTTGATTAGAAGCGACGACTACTACTGAGAATCCTTACACAATCCTAATCTGTTTTCATTGCTTTTAATTTACTCTATTTTTTTTTTTTTCATCTGAAGGAAAATTATAATAGAGAACCAAAGAGTACAAGCATAACCAAGCATAGAGAAATATACATCAGATGTTAAACCTCCTATACAACTGACGCTTCACCGCCTAGACTAACAGTCTAAAGCAGGAACAAAAATGGTCAAAGACCTAACCTTACCTCTCTGACTCAATAACTTACACTATGAGGCCAAGCATAAAAACAAAGAGCAAAGGCAAACTAAAAATCTGAAGTCCTCACCTAGACGGAACAGAGGCAGGACACTTCTCATTGTCAAAAATATCTTTAAGCCAGAGGGGAAACCCAGATGCCACATAAGAGTGAATTATGTGATCCTTGATAACGCTGTGAGCAATGAGAAAAGCACCTATGTTTGCAGGTCTTGACTGAGAAACAAATCTCCACTGATTAAACGCTTCCAAACTATAACATATCTCCCCTGCTTCAAAGTGCAGAGCCGGCCATCTAGAGGGATTGTTACCTGCTTCCACCAGATCAGAAGTCTCCACTTCAAACACCACCTTATCGAACCTGTGATGTTTAATACAACCCAAAGTCCAAAGGATACATTCAAGTTTTGCCTCATCCTTAGAACAGAAGGAGGAGAAACCTCTCCTGCTATGGAGCAACACAGAGCCTTGATTGTTCCTTAAAACCCAAGCCGCACCCCCCACACATGATAGAGAGTTCCAAGAAAAACCTATGTTGCATTTTAACCACGGGTCAGGCGGTGGCATCCATCTGACCTTAGGTCTCACCTCTGTGACCATAGCCTCTTCATCAATTGTTTGAGCCAAAAACCAGCATTCGGCTTCATCCATAATTTTGATCACTGTCTCATAGCCTAGGAATAACTGACCCTTGAAAAGCAGATCGTTCCTATTTTTCCATAAATACCATAAGATCCAAGGGAAACATCTTCGAAACTCTTCAGGGAACTCCTTCCTCTTTCTGTTCACTACGAGAGTGTGAATGTTCTGGAACACTGAGTTTTGATTAAAACCTTCCAAAGGAAAGGGGTAAGATGATAAGGCCCAAACTTGTCTAGCCAAAGGACAAGTGAAAAGAACATGGTTCACTGATTCGCCTTCGAAACCACAAGTTTGGCACCTCGGATCCATATTCATACCTTTGGCCACCACCACATCTGCAACCGGAACAATACCTCTCAAAACTCTCCATAAGAAAGTTCTTATCTTTGGAGAGGTTTTTAAAGCCCACACCTCCTCTTTTAAACCATTTAGAGAGGGCTTATATTCAGCCTCCTGAATGAGATCAGATTTGGAAGATGACCAAGCTAACCAATAACCTGATTTCACCGAGTAGTCACCATTCTTGTTATGCTCCCACAACCAGTGATCTTCTTTCCAAACAACAGGTTGTTGCTTGATAATTAACCTGATATCTTCCTAAAAAAACAGCTCTCTGAGTTTTGAAATACCCCACTTCCTTGTTCCCGGATCAACTAAGTCAGATACTCTCAAATTAAGATCAAACAAGTAGTTTTTTATCCTTGGTCTACGCATGCTGCCATCTTGGATCCAAGAGTCTATCCAGACCAACGTTGACCTCCCATTTCCAATCTTTTTTCTTAAACCTTTAACCAGCAAATCTCTCCCAAAAAGAATGCTCTTCCAAGCATAAGAGGGTCTGGGACCAAGCAAAGCTTCCAGGAAAGAAACGTGGGGGGAAATATCTGCTTTTGAGGGTCTTTGCAAAGAGACTTTGAGGCTGATTTAACACACGCCATGCTTGTTTTGCTAGTAGAGCTTGATTAAAACATTTAATGTCTCTGAAACCAAGTCCCCCTTGCTCCTTAGACAAACACAATTTTTCCCATCTCATCCAATGGGTTTTCCTTTTGTGCTCCTGGGAATTCCACTAGAAACTAGCCATGGCATTGGTAATATTATTGCAAGAATAAACTAGAAGCTTAAATACAGACATTGCGTAAACTAGAAGAGCTAAAGCAACTGCCTTTAGAAGAAATTTTTTCCCTCCCAAAGAGAGTGATCTGGCAAACCATCCAGAAAGCCTTGATTTCAAGTTTTCTTGAATGTACCCTAATAGATCTTTCTTGGAAGCACTAAAACATTCTGGAAGGCCTAGATATTTTCCTGCACCTCCTTCTCCTGTGATACCAGTAAGCCTCTTAATCTATCATTTCTGATCTTCTGGCACCTTAGCTCCAAACGAAATAGAAGATTTTAGAGGATTCACAATATGACCAGTGGGTTTTCCATAAGTACTTAGGACATCCATCAAGGCGCCACACTGATTCAAATGCGCCTGGCATACGAAAAGGGAATCATCTGCAAAAAGAAGATGGTGAATTGAGGGTCCATCCTCTGAGAAACTCATACCATTTATGAAACTTCTTCTCTCAGCCATCCGGAGTAGATGTGATAGTCCTTCAGTGCATAATACGAAAAGGAAGGAGGAAAGAGGATCGCCTTGCCTCAATCCTCTTTGGGGCTTTATCAATCCGAAAGATTGATTGTTAATTAGCACCGCGAAGGAAACCGGACTAACACACTCCATTATCCAGTGAACCCATTTTTGATGGAACCCTAGAGCTGTTAACAAAGCCTTCAAATAACTCCATTCCACTCTGTCGAAGGCCTTCGACATGTCTGATTTGATTGCTAAGTAGTCCGTAGAGATAGTCTTATGAGTCTTCAAGGCATTGGCAATCTCATGTGCTACTACAATATTATCAGAAATCAACCGCTGAGAGACAAAAGCCGACTGGCATGGAGACACCAATCTTGGTAGAAGAGGCTGCAATCTGCGAACCATTACCTTAGAGATGATTTTATACATTACTGAGCATAAACTGATTGGACGCAAATCTGTCATCTTCACAGGTTTAGTGATTTTTGGAAGAAGACATAACTGCATATAGTTCCATTCATGAGGGAGAACACCAGTCACAAAAATTGTTGGACCTTCGATGTTACCTGATGTCCTACCACCTCCCAATAATGTTGAAAGAAGAGTCCTGTCATTCCGTCAGCTCCTGGGGCGCTAGATACTCTGATAGAAAAAACAGTCTCCCTCACTTCTTCTTTGGAGACTGGATGAATCAGCGATTCATTCATTTCATATGTAACTTTAGATTGGAAACCATGAAAGAACTGATGAAAGTCATCTGGATTTGAGGACTTGAACAACTCAGAAAAATAAGCAATGGCCACCTCACCTTTAGAGGCCTCAGCAGATTGAAGAATACCATTGACATCAAGAAGCTTATCAATTCTCTTAGCGTTCCGGCCAGCTTTCACAGAATCATGGAAGAACTTCGTGTTCTTGTCACCCAAAACCACCCATTTATTCCTGCTCTTTTGACTCCAATAGATCTCTTCATCCTTTTGAGCTTTTATCAAATCTTTTTTAAGGAAAGAAATCATACCATGACAGGGCCTTGAAGCAGATTGTTCTTCTTCCAGCACAGCCTGAATGTGATGAATTTTCTCCAACGCATTGAGACTGTTCATCTTTTTCCATCTGCTTAAAACCTTTCTACTATTCTTCAAGGCCTCAGATACCGAGGAACCTGATTCCATACCTAAGACATCAACTGCTTAACATCTGGCTTCCCTAAGAATCGTCTGTCAAATCTAAAACATCCTTTGTATGTTTCCTCAGTAGACAATAGTCTTACCAACACGGGTCTATGATCAGATCCACGCTTTGCCAAAAATTTTTGATTGGAGGCAGGAAATAGGTGAAGCCATTTCTTATTTACAAAGCTCCTGTCAAGCTTACATTGGACCCAATGAGTTCCCCGCATTCCTCCCCAGGTGAAACTGTTTCCATTACTTGGTAAGTCTTTCATATTATAGTCTCTAATCATATCCGAGAAAGCAACAAAGGATTTGTCACCCCTTAAAATACCGCCTATCTTTTCATTACTGTTGAGGATGTCATTAAAATCGCCTAACATTCCCCAAACATCATCTCTAGTGCACCCTATCTGAGTGATCCTTTCCCAAATCTCCTGTCTTGCCTTCATCACTGGAGCACCATAGATAAATGAAAGGAAAAAGGTTTGGTCCCCCATCCATACTTGCATATCTATTAGATTCTTATCGTAGAACTTAATATCTACCTCCGAACTATTCTTCCAAAAAAGAGCTAAACCCCCACTCTTCCCAATGGGATCCACCGTAAAAACCCTATCATATCCTAGCCATACCTGAAGATCCACCAAATCATTCCTACTAAGCATAGTTTCCATAAGAAATAAAAATCAGGGAAAATTTCTTTTCTCAAATCCCTGAGTCTTGGAATTGTCAGGTCATCATAGCCTCCCAGCCCCTGACAATTCCAACTTATAATACTCATAATGGATGAGACAGTCCCTCTGATGGGACCATCTCAGATTTGTGACGTCTCACGCCAATGGATCCATCCTCCATAACATCCTCTCCCTTCCTTTAACCTCCAATTCCATGATCCAATTCCTGCTTAAGAACCACTGAATTAGCATCTATGGAAAAATCTCGCGGCTTCAGAGTACGCTTACTCTTGGAAGGCCTCCTTCTCGGCTTTCTACCCTTTCCTTTAGTCCCGGACGAGCCAGCTTCGGAAAAACTTTACCCTTTGCCCGTTGAACTAATGGAAGGCGTATTCAAATCACAAAAGAAGTGTTGAGAATGTCCTGAAATCACACTTGTATTCACTCTAGTGATAGTTGTATTGTCGAGATTAGACATTCATATGATACTAGGTGGTCATGACGTTTTGTTAGAAACCAATGATGATCCTCAAACCAATGTTGGGACAACAGTCAAGAATATCCTCAAGTATTTGAGAAATACTAAGGATAAGTTCTTGGTGTATGGAGGAAGTGATGAGCTAGTCATAAGTGGATTCACTGATGCAAGTTTTCAGACGGACAAAGACGATTTCCGGTCTCATTTTGGCTATGTCTTTTGTCTAAATGGCGGTGCAGTCAGTTGGAAAAGTTCCAAGCAGAGCACTGTAGCTGATTCCACTACTGAGGCTGAATACATCGCTGCTTCGGAAGCAGCAAAGGAAACTGTTTGGATTAAGAAGTTCATGTCTGAACTTGGTGTGGTTCCTAGTATCTTAGAGCCTGTAGCATTGTATTGTGATAATAATGGAGCAATTGCTCAGGCGAAGGAACCAAGATCACACCAGAAATCCAAACACATAGAGAGGAAATATCACTTGATTCGTGATATAATTGATAGAGGAGACGTGAAGATCAGCAGAGTTCCATCGGATGAGAATGTCGCTGATCCTCTGACCAAACCCCTCCCACGACCTAAGCATGAGAGTCATACTGCTGCTATAGGACTTAAGGAAATTAAGATGTGATCTTGATTTTAGTGGGAGTTGTCTTATTTTAAGTTATGTTTTGATGTTCATGTAACCATACTTTGGTTATTTTAATGAAATTTGATTTCAATATTATTTAAATGTGTTTAAATGATAATCCCAAGATAATTTATGATATTCTATAGGTCATCAAGTTGAGGACTTGATCATGAAACCCTATGAGAAATAAATGACATAGATTATATTTGTCCCTGGTCAAGGTTGTTAAAGTGGGACACTAACAACCGCGTGAGACTAGCATGTGAGGTGACTGATGACTAAGTTTCATGGAGTCATTAATAAGAGTATTAAAGTCAATCACATAGATATATGTTAGAGAACATATGATTGGACACGACCCGCTAATGAGAACTCTACAGGAAAATTAAGTGTCATAAGAGGTTCTCATAACGACTATAGAGTATAGTCCTTAGACCTTAGTTCATCATGATTCCTTGCATATGAATTGGTCCGCTTTGACTTTGTCAAACATTATCCGTAACATGTGACTATAAAGGCATTGATTGGGCGTATCATGAAGTGTGTGAAGGAACATGGATGGAACAAGATGGGATTTGTCCCTCCTGTAAAACAGGAGATAAATATCTCAGGGCCCATCGAAGATTTGATACTGAGGAATGTGTTGCCGCACTCGAACGAGCTGAATGTCAGTCGTTTGTCTTGTCAGTGTAAATCGGAGTTCGATGAACATGATATTGGTTGAATAAGGATGACACGGATCTTGCCTTATGCCATATCGAGATATAGAGACGAAGGGATTATTGGAATAAATGATTCCAGTACAAGTGGGAGTTTGTTGGGAATGTCCTGAAATCACACTTGTATTCACTCCAGTGATAGTTGTATTGTCGAGATTAGACATTCATATGATACTAGGTGGTCATGACGTTTTGCTAGAAACCAATGATGATCTATGAGTTATGAACTCATTGCTAGTATTATATGATCCTACAGGGTCACACACCTAAGCAAATTGGATTCACTTTCTGTGGGAATAATCATTAATGTAATGATCTAAATGATGTGTATTTGATGCACATTATTTTCGTGTTTTAAAGAGTGTATCGATCGACACAAATGTGTAGTGTCGATCGACAAGGGCCATTAACCGAAATAGTGATTTTGGTTTAGCAACTTAATTGATTCTGATTCGATTCAGGGATCAATTAGGTTTTCTCCAGGACCTATATAAAGAAGTTATGAGGCACAACCTGATTAGGGAGGTTTTTGAGAAAACTCTTTTGGCAGCCACCCTGAAACATAGAATTTCCTGAGAGATCCGATTCCAGGCACTAGCATCCCTGCGGATTCCAATTTGTGTGTGTGTGGACCATCAGTAGAGGCACAACGATTGAAGTGCTAAAGATCTCGAATCTCTGTTCTAATTCCGCTGTAAAACTCCAGGTATATTCGAGATCCGTTCTATCAGATTCTTCGTTTACAAACCCTAGATCCTAGGAAAAGGAATTGTGACTAGGTTGATTAATAGAGATTAATCCGGTAAAACCTGATCAAATTCCTACAATGGTATCAGAGCCTTAGGGTTTAACCTTGTAATCTGACTGAACAGTAATCGAATTTGATCATTTTTCTTTGCAAAATCGTTTTCTAGAAAATTGTTCAAATCGCTTGAAAAAACCTAATCGTGTCGATCGACACAATGGTTGTGTCGATCGACGCGATCGTCTCTGCCTTGCGAATAGGTTAACCGGTTCAATTGGATTGAATCGGTTATCGCGCTTGGTAACAAATCAATTAAACCGGCTAATTGCGGTTTGGTGCGATTTGGTTGATGTCGATCGACACCGACCGGTTATCGACCCGGTTCAATTGGATTGACCGGTTATCGATCCGGTTCAATTGGATTGACCGGTTATCGCAAAATTGATTTGATTTGGTTTGGTTAGCGTCAATCAACACAAATGTTATGTCGATCGACCGAGGCCAATTATCAACCCGGTTCAATTGGATTAACCGGTTATCGATCCGGTTCAATTGGATTGACCGGTTATCAAAAATTAAATTTGGTTTAGTCAATGTCGATCGATACAAATGTTGTATCGATCGACACTGACCGGTTATCAAAATTGGTTCTGTCGGTTATCGAAACCAGTTCAATTGGATTGATCGGTTGTTGAAGAACTATTCCAGAAAGGTAAGTGTCGATCGACACTAATGTAGTGTCGATCGACAGCCTACAAAGATTGTGGGTTAGTGAACCTAAAATCAAATAACCGAACCAGATTTAATGAGATTGGGTTCCTGAATGCATATATATGATATGTGTTAAGGATTAAAAGTTCAATTCCTCAACAAAATATCAAGTGTTCTGGATGTCTTCCCGATCTTGTCAGCTGTCAAGACTCGTTTCATTGCGTGATAGGCTTGCAGTGCAAGGTGTCTGCAGTTACATGAGTAAGGCAGTAGGTAATTGAGTTGATGGTCTTGCAGTGCATGGCATCAACTATTACATGACTGAAGAGATTGGTTTACTTGAATGGGCTATCAGAAGTTCTGGGCTCAGAGACATCAGGTGGTTAGAACATAAGATGTTTTATCCACAACCAAGAATCATATTGGATATGATTAGCAAAGTGTTGCTTACCTATATAGCTAAGATTTGAGTGACATCCAGTGGCTCGCTCGGGTTTTGGTGAAATATGGATCTTGGATCATTATATTCATTTAAGGAAACATAGTTTTGAATATAATGCGAGTTTTCTTAATTGTTAAGTTTTCTCGTTTATTGAACATGATAACTTACCCTCTACCTCTTTTGTTTCAGCAATGTCTAGCTCAAACAACACTTTCTCCCTGAGATCCGTCCTTGAGAATGACAAGTTAAATGAATCTAATTTTCTCGAATGGTATCGGAACCTGAGAATTGTTCTCACTCTAGACATAGTTATGTTGTCGAGATTAGACATTCATATGATACTAGGTGGTCATGACGTTTTGCTAGAAACCACTAATGATCTATGAGTTATGAACTTATTACTAGTATTATATGATCCTACAGGGTCACACACCTAAGCAAACTGGATAAACTTTATGTGAGAATAATCATTAATGTAATGATTCAAATGATGTGTATTTGATACACATAAGAAATGTGTTTTAAAGAGTGTGTCGATCGACACAAATGAGTCGTGTCGATCGACACGGGCCAATAATCGAAATAGGGATTTCGGTTTAATGACTTAATTTGGACCGGTTTAATTGCTGGACAATTAGGTTTTCTCACGTGCCTATATATATGATATGAGGCACGAAATTGAGAGCAGCCTTAGTTGATAGCCACCTCTGAAAATGTAAGTTCCCTAAGAGATCCGATTCCAGGTACTAGCATCCCTGCGGATTCCAGTTTGTGTGCGTGTGGACTAGGAATTGTGACTAGGTTGATTAATAGAGATTAATCCGGTAAAACCTGATAAAATTCCTACAAGAAGAAAGCATCCTCACTTTTAGTTTGAATAGCCTCAAGCTTTAGAGACATAACATTACCAGAATGTAGGGCATTGGAAACCAAAGAAGCCCTTGGAACCTTTGTCATCATTGATACAACCTCCGAATTGGCTGAATCATACTCATATACTAAGCCTTTTCCTTTATTGATATCACTGACGATCATTGCAGGAGTTTCCAACCTTAGCATTGACTACTGTAAGATAGGATCACGTTCAGCTTCTACCACTGATTGCCTAACTCTAGCTTCTTTTATTATCTTCGGATCCCCATTCTTAGCTAGAAAATATTCGCGAATGTGCTGAAGAACTTCCTCTTCAATCTTCGGCCTTCCTGTTGACGGGTCGAGGCCCACCTGATCCTCTCTGAGCACTCCATAAAGAGGATCTGATTCTTTTAGTAAGATAAGAGGTGAAATAAGTTTTTGCACTTCTCCTTTAGCTTTTTTCTCAAGTTCCAAATCTTTCCTCTTTTATGCTAGGACTGGGCATCTGTCCCGTTCGTGATTCAATCTCTGACATTCATAGCAACGTTTTTGAACTCTTTCGTAATCAAAGAAGATGGTGAAGAGTTCCCCAGATGGGAGATTGAAATCCTTCGATCTTCTCAAAGGTCTTGAGACATCGAATCTTATCCTGATCCTTACAAAGTCTTGACTCTGGGCTTTGGTAGCATCATAGGCGACCTCAATGACTTGACCTATCTTCCCCCCAAATCACTTTATCGCTTCCAAATCACTTTATGCGTGGTATTCCACCGTTCTTCTGTTCACTTGAATACCACGCATTCTCACCCATAGGGGAATGAATTGGAGATATTCCGTTGGGGGATTTTCAACCCACCGCTCAATTGCAAGGGTCCATTCATTATAAGTATGAACTCCCTTGTCTAGAATCTCCATAAGATCATATTCATTCTCAAAGATGAACTGAAATCTTTCCTTCGATAGCGCCACTCCTTTAACTCGTCCTTGTTTTTGCCATTTCCTTGGCATATCAAGAATGAGACTCGACATTTTCACTCTATCCGGGTTGAGAACCCTTCCAATGACTCTATTCCGATTGATTTCTGCAGATGAAAACTCTGGAAGATCAGGCATTTCGCATGGAGAATCATCTTCTTCTTCTTCCAAATTCATGTTTGCCATCTCTCTGTCCATAGCCGCCGTCATCTTCACACTTCCTCTCCAAATTTCTTTTTCGAACCAAGCTTTTACCAACCAAAGATTACTCTAATACCACTCAGAAAGGAAATCACCAAGAAATCTCACAAATTTGAAAAAAGATTAGGAACCCTAGATCCCCAATTCAATTTTAGAAAGAAAACCCGAAAGAAACACTTGAACAGCTTGAAATTCAGATATTATTCGTTTTTTAACCTTAAAGCTCAGGAAATAAGAAAAGCAAAGATACTTTCTCAACCCAAGAGTCCTAAGTTCCAAAAGAAGAAACGTATATTTTATTTACTCTATTTAGATAAAGATGTATTCCTACTCTTTGGATAATGCTAATTTTGGATAATGACGTGTTTCCCATAAAACAGACTGGATCATTGGTGGCTTCAATGGATTTAGCTGGTAGTATTTTCTTTTGTAATTAATGCTTATTATTATACACTTAGAAGAAAAAAAAGAGATGTTAATTAAAATTGTCATGAATCATAGTTTACTAGAAAATTACCCGCGTTATACGCGAGATAAAATGATTATCGAATAAAATCAATAGTTTTAGTTAAAAAAAAAAGATTACGAATAATAATTATACATAACCTAAGACCTAATTTATATATTTGAATTTTGCAATTATTTTGCATACAAATGTATTCCACCCTTGAAATAATTAAACCAACAAATTTCATTAATAATTATATTTTTACTTGTACGAAGGTGCATTAATGAAAAATTAAAAACATCTATTTGTCAAACAAAACAACACATGTAAAAACATATATATTTTCAAAAGATAATTAATAGTTTTATTTTATTTTAAATCAATTTTTTTGGTATATATGTTAAATGTTTTGTTTACATTTAATTCTATGATTTAAATCTATAATTTTGAAATATTTTAATTTTAGCAAGTTGAAAATTTCAAAATATTTTAATTTTGGCAAGTTTAAGAAGATTTAATGTGTTTGGCAATTAGAGTTATAGTAATCAAAATAAGTACATTTGGAATTAAATGTGTTTGGTAATGAGTATAAAAGAATGAAATAAATAAATAAAAATAAAGAGGAAAAAAATTGTGGTGATGACACCTAAGCAAAATGCTCTCAAAATGTTTCTCAAATAATATATAGGATGTATAGTGCTTTAATCGATATATCACCGATTAAAGTACTACTATATAAGTTTGTCTTGACGATTCTATTTGGTGTAGGTCGGATTCTGGTTAAGAGTTCTACCTCTGATTAAGGTAATGCTTATACAATTCGGAGAGAAATAATCATGTGAATTAAAATTGTCAAAATGATGAGTTGTAGTAGTTTGCAAGAAAAATATTTGTGCTACATTTTGTAATCAGCTAAGCTAACGTTATCAATTAGTACTAGGTAACTCACCCGCGTTATACGCGGATAAACTATTTATATTATATTTTTAAATTTGATATCTTAAAATGTGAAAAATATGTATTGGTTTTGATTTTTATTAAAGACATTATTGTCACATGATCGACGATTATATACTTTTAGACATTTAGTCTTTCTTATATTTTTTTTATTTCATATACGTAAACGTGTAGTCATTTAATACATCGAAATATATAACATTGAATCATAAATAGATAATCTTCGAAGCAATTAATTTGAAAATTATATCCAATAATCATCTTTTAAAATTTGGAACAGAGTGGAAGCACCCATGGTCCAATGGTTGATCGAAGGTTTACGAATGCTTTTACACTAAAAGGTATGAGGTTTGAATCCTAAAAAATGCATGTGATCTTTGGCAAGGAGCAAGGTAAATTGACTGGCGTGGATCCTGATGGAAGACGTGTACTTGTGTGTTGGAAAATTGTCGATTGTTAGAAAAAAAAGATTTTGACATTTTCTAACTAAAATTTAAGTTTTGATCAAGATTTTTATATGGAAATGTCAAGTAATAAATCAATTTGTTTAGCCAAAAATGCAAAAACAGATCTTATATGTAGAAACTTCATTTTCTCATTTAAATCAAATATTTTCAAAAACCGGGTTTGTCAAAATATTTTAAGAGATTTCATTAGTCAACTTTTCTTACAAATAAAGTTTTCTTTCAAAAAAAAAAAAAATCGAAATAAAGTTTGTTAGTTAGATTTACCCTAGCAGAAGCCTAATATTTAACAGTATTAAAGATCGTGTGCAATGTTTTTGGGTATGATAATATCTGAGAGTTAAACCAATATTTTGAAAAGGCACTATTATTGGTTTATGAATTCTTAAACTATAAGTAAAATTTATTGTTATTGGTTTTAAGATTTTCAAATTCCATTGAAATCTCTTGTTCTTGAAAAAGTTTAGTTTTTAATGATTATGTAATTGTAGTGTAATTCATTGTTATTGGTACATGAATTCATAACAATACTTACTCAATAAACCCAACTTCCACAATCTTAAGGATATACATGAAATTCTGAAAATTAATAAAATACAATTCATTGATAAATTTATTAAATACACTAAACTCTTCTCAAGTAACAATGAGTTATTAGATTTACTATAAGTAATCAATAATGGCTTTTTAGATTTAATACTAGGTCTTTCCCCGCGTTACACGCGGGATTTGTGGTGAATTTCTTAAATTGTTTTCGTTATTTGTCTGTATGTCTTGTTGGTTTATTAATTTGGAAATTTGTTATATTTTCAAATTTGTTTGATTTTTTTTTTGTTTTCTTTATTTGGAGCTATGTTTTTCTTTTGTTCCAATTTTTTGATTGTCGTATGTTTCTGAGAAAGTAAATAGGAAAAAGTTTTTGTACGATGTATTTGGCTTGTTTGATTGTTAGTCATTTGTTTTCTGATTAAGTTTTGTTGTTGTTGTGTTATTTAATTGATGGACATTATATATAATTTGTTTGTTTGATATGATTGTAGAAGTGGTCATATCATGATTATTAATACGGATATTTTGTAGTAAATAACGGTGGATGTAATTTCCTTTTCCTCATGTTGAACCCTAATTTTACGTTGAAGTCTGTTTTGCATCTTTGAGTTTTAAACTACGGTTTGCTTTATTTTTTTGTAATTTTAATTCTAATATGAAATTGGTTTTGCATCATTCGCGCAGATTTTATTTTTCATATATGTTTTATCTGATATTTTAGAAGTTTTTTTTATTCGGTGGTTCATGTAGAATAATTAATGTTTCCTATTTTGGTTTAATTTAATTTAATTTATCCATGTGTGTTTTTTCCAATATGAAATTTAACAAAAATAAAATGCCATGTTTGGTGATCTATCAACAGGGATTTTTTTCAAAACACAACCGGACAGAAATGTTATGTCATATTCATACACTTAAATATTATTCCATGGAAGTTGGTTGTATGATCATCCACAATTGATATTCATGTATGTTTCAAAAAATAAAGAAAAAAATATTGATATTCATGTATTGAACAATCAAACCCCTTTTCTCTAAATAAAAATAAAATAAAATAAATCAACCATTTCCATACATAATTTCTAACAATCAACTCGTGTCCAAGTTGCTTATCTCCACTTCTTTCTGTATTCCTTTATGAAAACGAAGTTGGCGCTTTCTTTGTTTTTCCGTTGGCACCAATTAGCAATCACTCAACTACAATGACATTGAGCTTGGACAGAAGTTATGAAGGGTAACTCATTGAATAATAGAAAACCCGTAATACAACATATAGTATCATTTATTTATTATTCTTAAATGCTCTCTTTGGTTTGTTGTTTATGTAGTGGCCGGTGGTGAACAACACAAACTTACTCCTTGGCGATCCTTGTGATTCAAGCTCACTAATAAGTAATAATCGGTTAAGCAACTTTCAAAGGCGTATTTCAAGCATAAAGTAACTATGTATTGAATAATCTTACGTTTGCTCAAAACCCTACAGAAACTTGATGCATAAACTTGATGTATTCAGAGTTTTGAAGCTACTTACCTTCCAGACATAGCTCCAGATAAAAAATTGGTCAAAACTGCTCGAAATCCCTCATGGAATGTAGTGAAACAGTAATTTAAGATAAAGTAATCTCCGATGAAATTGCCAGTGCTCCTCCCACATCTCCTCCTGTCCTTGGTATATGTTATTCCTTCGTCTGATGGGTTTGGCAAATGGGTGATCCTCACAGACAAAAACTTCTTTTTGTCAGATCAATCTCGACCCTCGCCTCGTGCTATTTATCACCCTCTTTGTCATCGCTCCATGCACTCTCTATGCAACTCGAGATATCAGAAAACCTTTGCTAACTCTTGTGCTTCCGTCCTAGTTATCTTTACACTTCTCTTTTCCTCTTTTTATGGCCAATATTAAACCTCCATCATAACTCCCTTTCTGTTTCTTCCTTGTTGCGAGAATCACAGTTTCATATAAGCTTGAAGACTACAATAAACATAAGAATCATGTTATTAAATTGTTAGTAATTGTGTTCATCAGAATCCAATTGAGGCTGTATGAGAAGCATAAGAGTTAAATTTGAAGATATGTGTATAAATGAAATTTGGTTGATTAGTAAAAGAGAGGCTCACCCAATTGGAAACTACGAAGAAGCTAGAAAAATCCAAACTAAGAAGCTTTTTCTTTCTAAGAAAGACATAGGTGTCTACTGTAAGGCTAAAACTCCATATGAGTTGCAAACTCATCCAAAGAGGCGTAGTAACAAAATTTTCTTCTTTAGGTATCTGCAAGAAAATGGAGGCGGCAACACATAGAACAATGTTCACATTGTTTTATTGCTACATATGCTTAAATATGCTAAATGTTACATAATAAAAATTGGAAGTTGGTAATCTATTTGAACATAATATAGATTGATAGCTTTAAGAAGTTAACAACCGTGTATGCTAAATAAAAATATAAAGTAAAGCCTCTAGGCCAGATTTTCGTAAAATGTGCAGAGAATGAAGTCTATAGTTAATTCAGGTTTGAAACTTCGGAAAATAATATCTATAATGATCTTCTCCTATGTGTATCCACAATCATGATCGTATATAAGAAGAACCCTAAGCTAACAATTTAAAAGCAAAGATCTTCCAGGTACCTAACATCATAGCCAATTAACAGAAAAATGCTTTAAGCTCTTAATACAATATACATGTACAAATAATAAGATTTTAAAACAATATCTCTAGGTGGGATCTGTATAGTGTTTCTAAAATCATCCCTAATTTATAACTCAACTATTTAATAACTACATTTCTAAACTAATCAAAAAGACTTTATAAGTGAAAAACATGGGATAAGAGTTAAAAAAATAGTTCCATTAACGGAGATAAATGAATAGAAACTAACTGAGGTCACTGGTTTTGACGGCAATGTTGGAAGAGATCTCGATGGAGGGTTGATCATACCATTGGCAAAATTCTCAGCTGTGACTTGAGCGGTCAATGCTTTAGCTGTTGAATACACAAAGAGAGACCAAGTAGAGAATCTCTTAGTGCCTCTCAATTTCAAAAAGGTGAAATAGAGACTTAAGTCTGATTGTCAAGAATAATTTCTCTAAATATTACAGTTACTAAACAAGTTGTAACATTTATGGTCCTGTGAACAGAATATTTTAAGGGAGTGATTTATACTTACATGGTCAAACCAAAACCCAGACCGGAGAAAATGCTAAAGTTATTTTCTTGAAGTGAAGTAAGGTTATGGAATTATGATGTGATAAATACAAATTGAGAGAAAAAGATGACAGAAATTGCACAAACCTGGCCAGGCAAGTAAGTTTTGCCATCGTACTCAACAGGTCAAAGGATTGCACAAAGTATGATCAGCCTTGAGAGCTGCATCAAATCCAAAATTATACTTTGTTATAGTCAGGACTCAGGACATGAGTAACATTCTGATTTCATATGAAAGAATTTACCTTGTTCCAAGTGTAATCCTGTTCATCGTTACACTCTGCTTGAGAAATAGGGATTGCGAGAGAAAAAAGCAACAGTTCCTATAAGCCACTACGAAGACCAACATTAGCACAAATACCTTGTTTTTGGGAAAGCTGAGAAGAAGAAGAAGAAGAAGAAGAAGGAGGAGAAGAAGAAGAAGAAGAAGAAGAAGAAGAAGAAGCAAAGATCTCACTGTTGGTAGCCATGGCATGGAGAATTTCCTTTGTGAAACAATGAGAACGGTTGGCTTGATTTTAGATATAGGATGGATAGAATGAGAACGGTTGGTTATGTATATATATGTAGGATGGCGTGTTTGCGTAGTTAAAAGCGAGAGAAGTGGAAGAGATCAGAGTTACAAAAACTGAATCGATTTGTTGTAACCGGGATTGGGAATCGGTGGAAGAAGAAAGGGGACGAAGATGATTCTGATTCTTTTGATGGGCCTCAATATGGAAATTTTGTTTCTAACGAAAGTAAACATAAAGGCTCATTATTGGGCCAATATAAAACGTAGAAGCACGATTACGTGTCTTAAAGATGTGTTTTGATTGGTCGGATTAAATCTCGGATTAAATAGGTGGCTTTAATCTGACGTGGATAGCTTGAGAGGCCTCCATTCCACTCCCTTATATATAAAGGAGATAAGTAATGAAATAATTGAGTCATTATAAAAAAATTCAGATCTTAGATAGCAAATATTATTATGATTGATTAAAAAGTACTAATGAAACTATGAATTAAACCCAATACAACAATACTACAATCGTAACAACAAATTAAATATAGCAAGAAAGCCTGTTTAATTTTGAAGAATGTTCAAAATGTTTTTGAGCCTTTCTCCAACCAAATCAATATTGAAAAAAATTACATGAGCAAGACAAAAAAAAAAGAATCGCTTATGTAAAAGTCGTTCTTCATGTAAATTGGTTCACTAAGTCATAGATTTAGGCATTTAATCGTGGGTTTGGAAATGAAAGAGATGTGCGTGGCATATATATAGTGGTGGAGGCTAGGAGACTTAATCGTAGATTTAGTTTATTAATGGACAAACTAAATAGAAGTGACATTTCGTGGGTTTAGATAATTAGTGGGCCTAATTTTTTTGATTAGAACTCATGAATTTTTTTGTTAATTAAGATTTACCATGTCATAATTTTGAGATTGCCATGTTACATTTCTTTTTGTAAGAGTGATTGTGAGGATGACACATAAGCATTCTCCCACAAATCACTTCTCTAATAATATATAGGGGATTACTTACATGATTTTTACATAGTTTCGATTATACAATAATGACCAAGTAAATGATAATCATAAATAACTCAAAAAACAAAGAAAACAGAGTCGAGAACATGGTTTCTTGAAACACTAGCACATCCTAATTGTTATTTTCGTTGCTTAAGAAATTTGATTCAAAGCATGTATGTTTATTCGTAGCTAGAGATTGTTGTAATCGTAATTCTTTAAAAAATCAAGACTCATACAACTATAATCCCAAAGCTTTTGGTCCACTTTAGCTTCTCAGTGGCATTACTGGTCTGAAACTACATGTTTACAAAAATAACACACACACACACACACTGATTCTATCAACAATATCCTATGGTTCAAGACCAGATATTTGAGAAAGAAAGAAAAAACAGCTAAGTTTTTTTGGTTTGGAAGAGAGGGATTCTCATATGTAAACGATCCAATAAAAATCATAACCAAAATCAATTATTGGTGAAGCTAACAAAAACATTGAAAATCAAGACAATAAAACACCAATCGATCACTAATTAGTACCATTCCTCGTCTTCAGAGATCTGTTCCTCGTCTTCAATCGGTTTCGATCTTTGTATCATTCTCTTTCTTTTAATAAAGTATTATTCAGAAATCATGTTTGCATCTCTCATCATGTCTGAGTAATCCATTAGTTAGGTTTTAGGGTTTTCAAAGGATGATGAAAAGCTGTTAGGATTAATTTACTATTGGGATTGCATCATATAGGATTCTTCATTGCATTAACTCTGATTTAAGATTGATCACCTTAGGTTAGATACTTTAGGTTGTTTAATAGATACGACAATATTGTTGAATAACTAGAACTGAATCATAGGTGAGCAAAGATCTGATTCGCAACGACAGTTGGCTTTGGATCTTTGTGTACAATCAAACTTGTTTCTAATGCTTGTTTAAATTAATCTGATTTCGCAACGACAGTTGGTCTTTTAGGGTTTAAACATAGATAATAATTGCAACGACAGTTGATTTATTTTACATTAAGTTTGAGTTCTAGAATTGCACTTCATAAATATCCCGATAGTACGTTTATCCTTCAGTTTGGAATCATTCCTGAGAATTTCCTAAGGCCTAGCGCTTGTCTCTTATTGAATTAAAGTTAAATCAGTCATCATCATTTACTGTTTTTGCACCTATTTTACTTATCATCTTTATCACTTAGCATAATCTGAACATTGAAATTTACTGTGTTAACTTGATTCTCTATGGAATTTGACCCCTAAGTATTACACGATCTCTTAATTTGAGAGAGTGGTTCAAAGGGATAATTTAAGCATATCAAATTTTGGCGCCGTTGCCGGGGAATCATAAACCATTAGATTTTCTTTATTAAGATTTTGACTAAATCTTTTTCTTTATTGTAATTTACTAACTAGTTTCTTCTGTTTTCTTTTTGTTTTGTGTTTCAGGTGTATACCTAACCATGTCACAAGAAGCAGGAAAAACAAGAAACTAGTTGATTTTGATCTCGACTCTTTAGCACTTTTAGAACGCACCAACAGAAAAGCAACAAAAGAAGCTAAGAAGATGGTCGCGAACAAGGTTGTATTTCAAAGAGAAAACGGTTTCTTCGATAAGGAAGGAAATCAGTACAATGAAGAGGGACAGAGACTCGACACTGATGGAAACGTCATCATGGTTCCTGCCGAGGTTCAGGTTGCTGAGATCGCTCGACGCGAGGAAGAGGATCGTCTGATTCGTGAGGAGCAGCTACGTGTCGAGCGACATGAAGAAGAAATCGCTCGACGCGTTGAAGCACGTCGTGTCGAGCGAGATAATGCTCTTGTTGCTCGACAGGAAGAAAATCAACGTCTCGCTCGACACGAGGAAGCTGTTGCTCGACAAGGAGTGCAGAATCAACCACCTGGGCCGATGAACATGAATGCTGCTCAAAGACGTACACTTGCGGACTATAACATGCCAGAGCAGTACTATGCCTACCGTTCTGCAATATGCTAACCCCTTTTCCAGCAAAATGACTTCGAGTTGAAGCCCGCCTACTTCGCTTTTGTGTCTCAGAACCCTTTCTGTGGACTCCCTCATGAGCACCCAATGAATCATCTAGAGAGCTTTGAGGATATCGTATCCAGCATTAAGGTTAATTGGGTTTCCATGGACTACTTGTACTGTAAGCTCTTCCCCTACTCTCTCCCAGGGGAAGTTAAGAACTGGCTTAGGATGCTGGCTCCGGGTTCACTTACTACCTGGGAGGATACTAGGAATGCCTTCCTTGCTCACTTCTTTGACGATGCCAGGTCTGAAGAGATACGATATAAGATTGCTACATTCAAGCAAGGTGATTTCGAGGCATTTAAAGCTGCGTGGAACAGATTCAAGAGCTACCAGATAGATTGTCCACATCATGATTTCAGTGAGGACCAGCTTCTAAGCATCTTCTTCTGGGGGATAGCTATGCAGTACTCGGTAACTCTAGATGTTGCAAGCAACAGAAATTTCAACACAAATTCCCCTGAAGCTGCTCTCCGTCTCATAGAGAACTTGGCTACTAGTAACAGCACCAAGAGCGTCGACTAACCGAGAAGTCAACTTGGTCAGAACATCAACAGAAATCAGCTCGCGGAGGTTACTAAGAAACTGGATAACATGCACGATCTTCTAGTTAGGAAGAAATCAGTTCAATTCGCTAAAGAGATTGAGACATTTGAGCCAGAAGCGCGCACTGAGGATGATGAAATAGCTTACGTCAACGGGACTGGTTTTCAGAGGTACGGTAATCAGCAAGGGAACAAAGGTTACAATAGCAATTATCAGAAGAGTTCTTTCACTGGAGCTCCAAGTTCGCCTACTTACACTCCCAAGCCCCAATATCAGAAGGTTGAGTATCAGAAGAGTGACTATCAGAAGCTGCCTCAAGGGAACAACTTCACAAGGAATTATGGAGCGTCTACTTATCAGTCTCCGCCTCCTCCATCTGTGACTAACAATCTGGAGTCCATGATGGAGCATCTTCTAGAGGGGCAGCAAAAGATGACCGTGGACTTCAATGGGAAGTTTGATTCACTTTATACTGACCTGAATGGGTAGATTGAAGCCCTGAACACGCACGTGAAGAAGCTTGATACTCAGGTTGCTCAGACTGTAGAGTCTATGAAGAGATAAGAAGGATTTCTCCCATCCGAAACGGATTTGAATCCAAAGAATAGCAACACAAGAGGTGCTATGGCCATTGTAACTCGGAGCAGAAGCAAGCTGGTACCAGTTCAGAACAAGGAAATCGATGAGGATCCAGCTGACGAGCCAATCGAAGGCGTCGAAGAAGAAACTTCCGAGTCAGATGAATCTGTCGAGGGAAACGAGGATGTGCGTCGCTCGACACGACCAGAAACATCAGATCGATCGACAGATAATCAGAGATCGATCGACAGCTCAAAAACGAACGTGTTGATCGACACAGATATACGTATCGCTCGACACGATCCCCTGTCTAATCCGAAAGTCACAAATTCTTTATTTTCTCCGAGTGTAGCTCCCTTATCCTAGGAAGCAGAAGAAGTCAAAACAGGAGCTGGATGAGGCTAGATGCAAGGCTATGATGCATAAGTTAGTTATTGAGATGCCTTTGATAGATGCGATAAGGACCACTCTGGTTATCAAGTGATATGTGAAGAAAATGGTCATTAGGAGTTTGAATCATGAGGAAGGATGTGCTATGATCAGCGAGCAAGTCAGTGCTATCATTCAGAACCGTATTCCAAAGAAGCTTGAAGATCCGAGAAATTTTGTGCTTTATTGTTTGATCTTTCGAAGAGGTTTCCGCGATCTTTATGTGATTTGGGTTCTAGCATCAACTTGATGCCACTATTAGTTGCAATCAGCCTTGGGATGACAGATTTTCAACCCACTAGGATCTCTCTTATCCTAGCAGACAGATCGGTGAGGATTCCAGAAGGTGTTTTGGAAGACGTAATGATTAAGGTTGGAGAGTGTTTGATCCCAGCAGACTTCGTTGTCTTAGAGTACGAAGTGGAACCCAGGCTACAGCTAGTGCTATGATTGATGTTAAAGGAGGCCGAATTTGTCTGAATGTGGGAGATCCTGAGATGAAATTCGACATGGACAAGCTGATGAGGAAGCCTACAATAGACGTTCAGACTTTCTATGTGGATACCATTGATGATCTTACTGAAGATTACCTCCAAGAGATGAGTTCTGAGAATCTAGAAGAGACTTCTAAGGCTTATGCGACGTTGCTTGATGCGAGTGAGACACTGATGAATGTGGATGCTTCCAAGGATTTGGTTCGAGTTCCTAAGAAAGCTGTGAAGCATGACGATTGGAGCGAAGAAAACACTCCAAAAATTGAGTTAAAACCACTTCCTGCATGACTAAGGTACGCGTTTCTTGTCTCTAACTCTACTTATCCTGTCATCGTTAGTGCTTTATTGAATAACGCAGAACTCGCGTTACTACTAAGGAAGCTGCGCAAATTTCTCAAAGCTCTTGGCTACTCTCTTGATGATATTGCAGGTATCTCGCCAGACTTGTGCATGCATAGGATCAATCTTGAAGACGAGTCTAAGTCATCAATTGACCATTAGAGAAGGCTGAATCCAAATTTGGCAGAAGTGGTCAAGAAAGAGATCATGACATTGCTGGAAGCTGGGATCATCTATCCTATTTCAGACAGCGCATGGATCAGTCCAGTTCATGTAGTTCCAAAGAAGGGAGGAGTCACAGTTGTGAAGAACGAGAAGAACGAGTTGATTCCTACAAAGACTGTGACAGGACATAGGATGCGCATTGATTACAGGAAGCTGAACGCAGCAACAAGGAAGGATCATTTCCCCTTGCCATTCATTGATCAGATGCTTGAGGGGTTGGCTAACCACCCTTACTACTGCTTCCTCGATGGATTCTCCAATTTCTTTCAGATTCCCATTCATCCGGACGACCAGGAGAAGACTACATTCACCTGTCCCTATGGTACTTTTGCATACCGCAGAATGCCTTTTGGACTTTGTAATGCTCCTGCTACCTTCTAGTGCTGTATGATGTCCATCTTTATAGACATGATTGAGGACTACACGGAGGTTTTCATGGATGATTTTTCTTTCTACTGGTCTTCTTTCAAGGACTGCTTGGATAATCTGGTTAAGGTTCTAGCAAGATACGAGGAGAAACACTTGGTGCTTAATTGGGAGAAATGTCACTTCATGGTTAAGGATGACATTGTTCTTGGTCGCAGGATTTCAGAGGCTGGTATAGAGGTTGATCGCGTAAAGATAAAGGTTATGACTAGTCTTCAACCGCCAAAAGATGTGAAGTCTGTGAGAAGTTTCCTAGGACACGCTAGTTTCTACATGAGATTCATCAAGGATTTCAGTAAGATCGCGAGGCCATTGACTGCTCTTCTTTGCAAGGATGTGAAATTTGAGTTTTCTGCGGAATGTCTATCAGCTTTTGAGCAGATAAAGAAAGCTCTAGTGAGTGCTCCCATTGTGCAACCTCCAGATTGGGATTTGCCGTTTGAAGTAATGTGTGATGCTAGCGATTATGCAGTAGGGGATATTTTGGGACAAAAGAAGGATAAAAAGCTTCACGTTATCTACTATGCAAGCCGAACGCTTGATGACGCGCAAAGAAATTACGCGACTACGAAGAAGGAACTATTGGCTGTGGTATTTGCCTTTGAGAAATTTCGTCCCTACCTCATTGGTGCTAAGGTGATAGTCCATATTGATCACTCCGCGCTTAAGTACTTGATGCAGAAGAAAGACACAAAACTAAGGCTGTTGAGATGGATTTTGCTTCTTCAAGAGTTCGATATCGAAATCAAGGACAAGAAAGGTGTTGAAAATGGTGTTGCTGATCATCTCTCACGTATTAGGATTGAAGACAATGTTCCAATTCGCGATTTCTTGCCGGAAGAGAGCATTAATCTGATCGAGAGTAGAAATCTGGGGACTGTGTCGAGCGACGTACCGCCGTGTCGCTCGACAGGAACAAAATTTTCAAAATCCAAGATTCCAAATTTCAACGTGTCGATCTACACATACAGACGTGTCGCTCAACACGAGGGGTTCACGACAATTCCTCATCCGTATTTTGTGAATGAGATTTTCAGGGAATTTGCTTACGCCGTCACTGAAGTGGATTGTCCTTGGTACGCTGCCATTGCCAATTACCTTGCTGCAGATGATGTACCCGATGATCTTAAGGGATATGAGAAGAAGAGGTTTTTCAGAGAGCTAAGGAGGTATTACTGGGATGAGCCTTATCTCTATAGGTATTGTTCAGATGGAATGTATAGGAGATGTATCGCTGGTTCAGAGTGTGTTGTTTCACTGCCATAGTTCAGAATATGCTGGGCATTTTGCTACTTTCAAGACGGTTGCGAAGGTTCTTCAAGCAGGATTTTGGTGGCCTACAATGTTCAAGGATGCTCATGCTTTTGTCTCCAAGTGCGACGCTTGTCAAAGGAAAGGGAAGATCAACAAGAGAAATGAGATGCCACAAAACTTCATTCTAGAGGTTGAAGTCTTTGACTGCTGGGGCATCGATTTCATGGGTTCTTTCCCGTCTTCTTATGGGAACAAGTACATTCTTGTAGCTGTGGATTACATCTCCAAATGGGTTGAAGCGATTGCTAGTCCGAAGAACGATTCAGCTGTGGTTCTTAAGCTATTTAAGACCATCATTTTCCAAGATTTGGAGTCCCTCCGATAGTTATAAGTGATGGAGGTTCACACTTTACCAACAAGATATTTGCTAATCTCCTAAGCAAGTATGGCGTTCACCATAGAGTAGCTTCTCCTTATCATCCCCAAACGAGTGGACAAGTCGAGGTTTCAAACCGACAGATCAAGGAGATTCTAGAAAAGATAGTGGGAACTACTAGGCGTGATTGGTCTGTTAAGCTGGATAACGCGATTTAGGCATACATGACTGCATTCAAGATACCTCTGGGGACTACGCCGTTTCATCTGCTTTATGGGAAAGCATGCCATCTTCCAGTGGAACTTGAACACGCAGCAGCTTGGGCGGTAAAGCGAGTGAATTATGATATCAAGAGTACTGCAGAAAGGCGTCTGATTCAGTTGAATGAACGAGATGAGGTTCACATTCATGCCTATGACAATTCCAAGTTATACAAGGAGCGTACTAAGGCATATCACGATAGGAAGATCGTCTCTAGGAATTTTGAACCGAATGACCAAGTCCTGCTCTATAACGCGCGCTTGCACTTGTTTCCTAGAAAGCTCCGTTCACGCTGGTCTGGGCCTTTCATGGTCAAGGAAGCTAAGTCACATGGAGCAATTGTGCTAGTGGGTTCAGATGGTCGAGAATTCACTATAAATGGTCAAAGGGTGAAGCATTATTGGGCGCAAGCCAAGATTCCAGAAGGAAACGTCATTCCTCTGGATGATGCACCCGAAGCCTAAGCTCCGACACAGTCAAGCTAGTGACTGAAAAAGAGCGCTTAGTGGGAAGCAAACCACTTGTGAGTGTAAATATTTGTTTTTACTTTAAGTTTTTGGTTTTGTTTTTCAATTTTACGTTTGTTTTTGGTGTTGTTTTGATCTTCAGGAAATCGAAAAATCGGATGTACAAATGTAAGTGTCGATCGACGGAGAAAGTGTGTCGCTTGACACAGATTAAAACAACGTGTCGATCGACCGACTTGTTATGTCGCTCGACACGACGACACGGCCTAGGTAAGTCATTTAAATCCCGAGTCTTGTGTTCTTCGTTTTATTTATCAAAAACCCGAAACTCTCAAAAACCTTTCAAAATTCGATTTCTCTCTCGTTTCTTCACCGATTTGAGTGATTTTTGGCTCTAATCCACTTGGTTTTTCATCCCCTATCCGATTCTATCACTCTCCCACTCAATCTGCAAGGTATGTTCACTAAATTTCAACTTTTTCAATTCGGCCCAAGGTTTGAAACTTCTAAATTTGACTTGTTTCACTCGTTTATATGCATAAATTCAACTTGTTTAGGTTGTTTTAGAGTGATTTCGGTTTGCCCATGTTGTACTTTAGGTTAATTTATATACCTTAGGTTAGATACTTTAGGTTGTTTAATAGATACGACAATATTGTTGAATAACTGGAACTGAATCATAGGTGAGCAAAGATCTGATTCGCAACGACAGTTGGCTTTGGATCTTTGTGAACAATCAAACTTGTTTCTAATGCTTGTTTAAATTAATCTGATTTCGCAACGACAGTTGGTCTTCTAGGGTTTAAACATAGATAATAATTGCAACGACAATTGATTTATTTTACATTAAGTTTGAGTTCTAGAATTGCACTTCATAAATATCCCGATAGTACGTTTATCCTTCAGTTTGGAATCATTCCTGAGAATTTCCTAAGGCCTAGAGCTTGTCTCTTATTGAATTAACGTTAAATTAATCATCATCATTTACTATTTTTGCACCTGTTTTACTTATCATCTTTATCACTTAGCATAATCTGAACATTGAAATCTACTGTGTTAACTTGATTCTCTGTGGAATTCGACCCCTAAGTATTACACGATTTCTTAATTTGAGAGAGTGGTTCAAAGGGATAATTTGAGCATATCACTAATAATATTACTTTTGTTTTCTTCGAAGTATAGACAAAGAACCACCGAGAAAACGTGTTCTTGTGTATAACCGGCTTCACTAGGGTTACGCAGAAACATTACCCTAATTATGTTTGATAGAAATAGAGTGTTGACAAAATCCACAAGATGGGCCAAACACAAATTTTGAAAAGCCTAAATGAATACTAACTCTTGAAAGGAGATAAACCAACCCGCAAGAAACATAAAAATAATTAGGGTTTGCTTTGTTGACGTCAATAGCAAGTAAGCAACAAAAAGGTTTTACGGTTTCTGACTAATCTGTTTCTTCCTCGTCAAGTTTATTTGCTCTCTCGAGACTGTATCTTAAAAGATGCAAGATAAAACTAGAAAACGTCGGAAAATTAGAGAAAAAGTTTGCGAAGACAGGATTAGTGCTTTACCCGAAGATTTGCTAGTGGATATATTAATGTTGCTTCTTCCGAAGATATTGTCGAAACGATGGCTTTCTGTGTGGATGATGTTGCCTAGGCTCGATTACATTGATACAGAAGAAGCTGAAGGCGATGCGAGCCTTTGGTGGTTCATTGATAAGTCATTATAACAACTCAGCAAAGCACATGTAATAGAAAAGTTGAGTGTTGACCTCGATTCATCATGCCCCGTTAATGTGGATGTTGGAAAATGGGTCGATAACATTGTTAACGCTGCATACAATGGCTACATAAGCTTGTCTAAGAGACTATACACTTGCTAAACGCTCAAGAAATTGACTCTATCAAACAATATTCTCGTTGATGTTCCTTCTAAAGCTTCCCTCCCATCGCTTGAATACCGGGAGCTTTTGGATGTGGTGTATAAAGACGAGGATTCGCTTGTTAGGCTCTTGTCATGTTGTCCTCTTCTCCAAAATTTGTTTGTGGACCGATATGACGAGGTGAATGACAATGTGATAAATTTCAGTGTGAAAGTGCATTCTTTACAACTATTAAAGTATAAAAATTACAATGATGGTGGTTCTCTGGTTATAGATTCTCCTGGTTTGAAGAATTTTAGTATCCTTGATTCTTGGTATACCTCTTGCTTGATCGAGAATATTTCCCCTTGCCTTGACATAGCCAAAGAGACATTGTATCCCATCCAAGTGACAATTTTCTGAGAGCTCTTTCCTCTGTCATGTATCTCAATTTGACTGTGACGGATAAAGCGGTAAGTTACATCAATATAATTCTCTCTCGTTTTGTGCTCACATTGATGGAAATCTACTTGTATGTTTATGCCTAACATTGATTTCAGGATGCCATTTGTAGAACTATTAACTTCTCTCGGCTCATAGAGTGTAAGCTTAATCTATGCTACTCAAATAATTGGGTAGACTCAATTATGCATTTGCTTCACAGTTCTCCTAAAATTAGAGTTCTTATGATCAACTCTGTAAGTACCCTCCTTTCTTCCTTAAGCATGCATATCTTGATTTGATTAACTATAAATAAGGATTATGATTTTTCTTGTGGCTTGTCAGGAAAATATTGACATTGATGATTACTTCGAGGATCCCTCTTTGTAATTCAGTTCCGGAATGCTTGTCGTCTCATCTCGAGATTTTTGAGTGGGAAAAATACGGAGGGACAAGAGAAGAAATAAAACTCTTGACATATATCCTTGCAAACTCTATGTGTTTAAAGGCGGTTGGAATTTCCCTGAATATCACCTACAATAATTAAAAGAAAAAGAAGAAGATGATGAAGGAGTTGGAATCAATTGCTAGGGTTTTAGAATCTTCACAGTTTTTGTTCTCTACAAAATTTAAATGGAGATCGATGAAACAACATCCAGCTTATAAAGTCATGTGTTTTTAGCTATTTGGTTACTTGACGTGCACTCAAAGCATCTAAATGTAAGTTTATCCTTATGATTACATACTTGTAATCCATCCCATAATCGCCACTAGAACAAATGAATCAACATTTTCATATTGATGGAGTTTTTGGTTATGAGAAGGAAAAATGCCTAACCTTGATCCATTGCATTGTTAGACATGATGATGATTCCTTGATGATTGTTTGATCTTCTCCTTCCCTTCCTTACTGCGATCTCCCCTTCGACGAAGCCGGGGTGTTCCGATTCCGATCACAATCTCTAATCTCTCTTTTGTGTTTCTATGTTATGTCTCTTTGTCTCAAAACAGAAAATGAGAACTTGTTCTCTGCAATAACTTCCTCCTTCCCTTATATATGAGGGCCCACGTGATTAGAAGAAAGGAGGAGGAAAATGTGTCTCTTAATGAGACACCCATTCATTAAGACATAACCTATAAACTATACTTTAATACATATACATTCATATAAGTTAATCCATTATATATAAATGTATATGAATCCTTAGATTAGATTCTTTATTTGGTGGAGAAAGAGGGTTGACATCAAACCCATTCCGGTATCTTTTCTTTGATTCGGTCCATCACCGTATCCCGTTATATACCGGAAACCTTAAGCCTTACATTAAACTTAAACTATAATAGTTGGACCGTTAATACTTCGGCCACACTAACAGAAATAGTCTTACATTCTACCACTTGGCCGTGTATTAACTTAATGGTTCAAATTCCTTTAATGCGCATCCTTTCATTAAGCTTAATTATTCTTTTAAGTACCATAAAATCAGAACTCATCGAATGAGGCGGTCCCCTATCTTTTACAGCGATAAGTTCCCTTCCATCATCCCAAATAAATTCTAACTTTACTACTTCTTTAATATTTGAGAGGTTACCTAATTCTCAAAATCCATTATGTTGAGATATAGCTTTATTCTCAACTCATATGTTATCCAAACACTACATGTACATATCCTAATGATAACATATTTGATTTGCAGAAAACACTTAAACTTTATTGAATTCATAATACTTGAGTTAGCATCTTTACAATAACATAATATCAATACAGCAAGGTCTTATCAATTATTCCCATCCTCTCTACATGGCCAGCGAATATACCAGGAGGGAGTCTTTTCGTTAACGGATCCGCAACCATCATATCCGTTCTTATATGCTCAATTGCTACTCTGCGTTTCTGCACTTCTTCCTTTACAGACAAGTATTTTATCTCCATGTGCTTAGCACCTTTCGAATACTTGTCATTCTTTGAGAAGAAGACTGCTGCGGAATTATCACAATACATTCTCAGCGGCTTGGAAATGTTGTCAATAAGTCCAAGTCCTGAGACAAAGTTCCGCAGCCACAATGCTTGAATTGTGGCCTCATAGCATGCCACAAATTCTGCTTCCATGGTGGAAGTAGCAATGACGGACTGCTTTCCACTCTTCCATGATCGTGCTCCTCCAGCTAATAGAAACAGATAGCCAAACGTCAATTTTCGAGTATCGACGCACCCGACATAGTCTGAATCAGAGTATCCGATTACTTCAAGATTATCGGATCTCCTGTACATAAGCATAAACTCTTTGGTGCCTCGTAAGTACCTGAGAACTTTCTTTGCAGCCTTCCAGTGGTCCATTCCAGGATTACTTTGATATCGACCCAAGACATCAACTGCGAAACTGATGTCTGGTCGAGTACATGTTTGAATATAATTCAAACTTCCTACCACTGATAGGTAAGGGATCATCTCCATTACTTTCCTCTCTAGTTCATTCTTTGGACATTGACCTTTATTAAATTTGTCCCCTTTCTGAACTAGAGCTTTGCTTAACTTGCACTTTTCCATCCCATATCTCTTCAAGACTTTATCTATGTATCCTTTCTGAGACAAACTCAATAAACCTTGTGATCTATCCCGAATTATTTCAATCCCTATCACATAGTTTGCCTCACCCATATCCTTCATTTCGAAGTTCTTGGAGAGATATTTCTTTACATCACTCAACATACTCATATCATTTGTAGCCAACAATATGTCGTCAGCATACAATACTAGAATGACAAACTTGCTCCCACTGACTTTCATATAAATACATCGATCAACGATGACCTCTATGAAACCGTATGACAAAACGGTATCATTGAACTTTAAATACCATTGTCGAGAGGCCTGTTTCAATCCATATATTGACTTCCTCAGCCTACACACAAGATTTTATTTTCCTGCAGCCACATAACCTTCGGGTTGGTCCATGTAAACTTCTTCCTCAAGCTCTCTATTAAGAAAGGCAGTTTTAACATCCATTTGGTGAAGCTCTAAATCATAATGAGCTACCAATCCCATGACAATTCTTAAGGAATCCTTCTTTGAAACTGGAGAGAAGGTATCCGTATAGTCAATGCCTTCCTTTTGAGTGAACCCTTTAGCAACAAGGCGAGCCTTGTACCTTTCTATGCTACCAATATAGTTCTGTTTGGTCGTAAAAATCCATTTAAACCCGACGGTTTTGAAACCATCAGGTAACTCTACTAGGTCCCACACTCGGTTCACGTCCATAGAAGACATTTCTTCATCTGAAACATTCGACCACTTTTCAGAATTTTCACTTTCCATGGCTTTCCTGAATGTTTTCGGTTCTTCATCAAGACTAAGGTCACATTCATTCTCAACATCATAAACCACATAGTCATCTGTAATGGCGGATCTTCTTTGCCTCCAGATCGCCTTAATTGTTCTTGTGGTACAACGTTCTGTTCTTGAATGACGACTTGTTCATTTTCGGTTTCCTCCTGAACTAGTGGGTCCGTATGTTCTTCATTCTGTTGTTCTATTTCGATAGTAGGCTGTACACCGATAATAGGAACAACAATTTGGGTTGGAACTACGGGTGAAGAATCTTCTACCCGAATTTCTTTAATGTTCACTCCCCTAGATTCTGAACTCCCACTAGATTCACCATTTTCAATGAACCTAGCATTTCCAGTCTCGACAATTCTCGTACTGTGGTTAGGACAGTAGAACACAAACCCCTTTGACTTTGCTGGATAGCCAATGAAAAATCCACTGACCGTCCTAGAGTCCAATTTCTTTTCATGCGGATTATACGGCTTTACTTCAGCTGGACATCCCCAGACACGTAAGTGTCTTAAACTGGGTTTCCTTCCCGTAAATAGTTCAAATGGAGTCATTGGAACCGCTTTACTAGGAACCCGGTTTAAAATATATGTCGCAGTCCTTAATGCGTATGTCCACATTGACATTGGTAGTTTGCAATTACTTAACATGCTCCTAACCATTTCCATTAAAGTACGGTTACGCCTTTCAACTACACCGTTCTGCTGAGGTGTTCCAGGCATTGTGTATTGAGCACAAATGCCCTTACTTTCCAGAAATTTAGCAAATGGCCCTGGACATTGTCCTCTTTCGGTGAATCGACCATAATATTCACCACCTCTATCAGATCTCACAACTTTTACTTTCTTTTCAAGTTGCCTTTCTACTTCATCAATGAACACTTTCAGTACGTCCACCGAGTGAGCCTTTTCATGCAACAAATAAGTATATCCATACCGTGAGTAATCATCAATAAAAGTGATGAAATACTTCTCACCACTCCATGACGGAGCATTTATAGGGCCACAAATATCTGTGTGAATTAACTCTAAGAGTTCATTACTTCTTGTGGCTTGTTTTTTTGTGATGTGTTTGGTTTGCTTTCCCTTAATGCATTCTATACATACATCTAAGTCACTAAAATCCAATGGAGCTAATAATTCTTTCTTTATTAACCTCACCATCCGTTCTTTGGATATGTGACCCAATCTTTTATGCCACAAAAATGCTGAGTTTTCACTAGTTGCACTACGTTTAATGCCTTGATACTCAATATTAAACAAAGATTCAGAGAAGGCTTTATCAAGATTGAACTTATAAAGTGAATCACACAATGTACCATTACCATAAAAGTATCTATTACGGTACAACGAAAACACAACATTACCAATCTCAAAGTTAAAACCTACATCATCCAACCTACTTACTGAAACAGGGTTTCTAGCATACTCAGGTACAAATAGACAATTTTCAAGATCTACAAAACATCCAGTGTTGAAGATCAATCTATACGTCCCAATGCTTTCTATTTGCGCCTTCATCCTGTTTCCCATGAACAAGTACTTTTCAATTCCTTTTAAAGGCTGGATCGAACTGAATCCCTGTTCAATATGAGATACATGAGTAGAAGCTCCAGAATCAAGCCACCAAGTATTTCTAGGCACTTCTACAAGATTCATTTCAGAACAAACATATAAATGTTTGATACCTTTCTTGTCGAACCATGCCTTCCTCTTAGGACAGTCTTTCTTTATGTGTCCCTCCTTCTTGCAAAAGAAACACTTGACACCCTTACGGATTTTGCTTTCATGAGTCTTAAAGACAGCCTTATCCTTCTTTATGCCCTTGCTTGGTTTCTTGGAGTTTCCCATGGCACTATTCAGTCCAGCAATGAGTGCAATGTCACCCTTCTGTTTCTTTAATCTTGCCTCCTCTCGAACGAGTATGGCCTTTAATTCCTGAAAGTTCCACTTATCCTTAATGGTGTTGTAATTCACCTGGAACTGGCCATATTCTTGAGGCAGAGAGTTCATAATGAACTGGACCAAGAAGGACTCTTGCACTTCCATCCCCATGGACGTTAACTTTGATGCCAAGTTTGACATGTGAGTAACATGATCATGGATAGTCTGAGACCAATCGAATCTTTTCGTAGTTAGCTCACTCATGAGACTACCTACAATCGATTTGTCAGCGACATCCGATTGGGATTGTTCTTTGATTTTCAAGATGAATTCCCTTGCTTTCTTTGTCTTAGGCATGGATGGCTTAACACTGTTCGCCATCGACATCCTAAGTAAATTCAGGCACAGCCGGTTAGAGCGCTCCCAAGTCTCATAACGAGACTTTTCCACTTCGGTGCTCTCATCCGTAATGCCTGCTGACTCTTCATCCGTGAGTATAGCCTGGTCAAGGGACATTACACCCAAAGAGAACCTTATCTGTTCAGACCATTCCTCATAGTTGAGCCCATTGAACTTCACGACAGAGTTTGCTGAAGCAAACAGAGCTGCAAAATTTTATATATGCTTACCATTAGTTCTATGAGACTTTAATAGATTTATCGACAACAAATAATCTAAACACTTTCATTTGTATGTATTCAAGCAACCTTTGGGCAATACTTTAAACACATACACTTAAATTGATGCTTGTTTAGATTTTCTTTAATAATTAATCAATCCATAGTTACAGTGGATAGCAATGCTACCTTTGGATATATACACACACCATCAACCGCAACATGGGTGATCAATACTTTAGTTGTTACTTAATACGCCCAATGATCCACCTTTGGGTGATCTCCTAGGATATACTAAGTAAGCAATTGATCAATCAATAAACTTTTCATGTCATTTAGCATCCTTTAATCATGATCAATTATGAATCTTTACTTTACCGTCATATTAAATATAACCAGACCACTTTGGTGATTAACAAGTTATACGTAATATGAACTCTTTACTTATAAGCTTTTATTAAAAAAAAAGGTTATATATATATATATATTAACATTTCATAAAACATTAGCCTTTCACATTTCAGAAAGCAGCGGAAACGGTTTACGATTTTTTTTTTTTTTTTTTTTTTTTTTTTTATTCTATCGGGGCGTGGACCGACCGGTCCGGACCACGGACCGACCGGTCCGGTTTCCTGAGACAATTATGCACTTCATGGACCGACCGGTCCCAAACACGGACCGACCGGTCCGGTTTTCAAAGGCCCCATTGCATCTCATGGACCGACCGGTCCACTTTCCAGAGATCCTTATGCATTTTATGGACCGACCGGTCTAACACATGGACCGACCGGTCCGGTCTCCTGGTTCCTTTACGCAACTTATGGACCGACCGGTCCAACACATGGACCGACCGGTCCGGTCTCTGACGGTTACCTTCATCGCGACTGTTCATCGCGAATTTAAATTTTCAAAACTTAAAAAAATCCCTTAACTTTTGATTTACTTGATGGATTTTAATGAATTTTATACCGATGGATAGATAATTTCATCCTGTACGCATTGATATAACTTTTAGACCATTTTCAGATTCAATGCGTTGATGAATTTCTTAGAGAGAAAAAAACGAGTTTTTCGGTTTTATCCATCAATATGCTTTAAAGTGAAACAAATGATTCTAGGATGGCTCTTATACCACATGTAAGTTTATCCTTATGATTAAATACTTGTAATCCATCCCATAATCGCCACTAGAACAAATGAATCAACAATTTCATATTGATGGAGTTTTCAGTTATGAGAAGGAAGAATGCCTAACCTTGATTCCTTGATGATTGTTTGATCTTCTCCTTCCCTTCCTTACTGCGATCTCCCCTTCGACGAAGCCGGGGTGTTCTGATTCCGATCACAATCTCTAATCTCTCTTTTGTGTTTCTATGTTATGTCTCTTTGTCTCAAAACAGAAAATGAGAACTTGTTCTCTGCAATAACTTCCTCCTTCCCTTATATATGAGGGCCCACGTGATTAGAAGAAAGGAGGAGGAAAATGTGTCTCTTAATGAGACACCCATTCATTAAGACATAACATATAAACTATACTTTAATACATATACATTCATATAAGTTAATCCATTATATATAAATGTATATGAACCCTTAGATTAGATTCTTTATTTGGTGGAGAAAGAAGGCTGACATCAAACCCATTCCAGTATCTTTTCTTTGATTCGGTCCATCACCGTATCCCGTTATATACCGGAAACCTTAAGCCTTACATTAAACTTAAACTATAATAGTTGGACAGTTAATACTTCGGCCACACTAACAGAAATAGTCTTACACTAAACACAAGATGAATATTTTGGTTTAAACTCGTTTTGAAAGAGTCCGTTTAATTTGAAGAAACTCACAAATGGAGACTAGTTTCATTGGTTCTGATTCTTATCAGAGAGATCAGTCAGAAAGTTGTGATCTTTAGTTTGATATATAGACTGATCAGAAACAAAGTAGAAATCATGTTCATTTCCTTGTATTTACTGATTCATCATATTATCAGAGTGATTGATTTCTATAAATGCTCTTCATCTGATTCCTATCGTCTTTAGCATCGATCGTTATGCTTGTTTTGTGTTTGGTGTTCTTGTGGATCAATCTAATCCAAAAGACAAAAATTCACTTTTGTGTCAGCTGGTCAAAGTATTTCTTTAGTTGTTAGGTTACATTGTAAGTCGAAAACCTAATTTCTAAAATAGTACCCCATAAAAAACTGATGGAATGAAAAACAAAAGTCTTTGTGGGATTTAGTCTTCACGCTTCTTCAGATTCATCATCTCAGTAATATGAACTGAATTGGGATTTACATGATGGTTTATACTTGAATTATGACTATGTGTATAGGAGGATCTTCATAGGAAGATATTACGATTAGAGATTTTTTTGGTTTTGTGGTGAGAGTTAGACGTTTTGGTTAAAATCACTCAAAAACAAAAGTACATTTGATCAGTCAATTTATATATAATAGCAAACCTCTTTTTAGAAGATGCTGATGTCATCATTTTTTTTGTAGAAAAACAAATTACCATCCAACGGTTCATAATTATTTTTTAAATAAAATATAAGGGCTGAGATTGAGTTTCAAATAAAAGGACGTGCTTTTCATTTGATGAAAAGTTGCATCTTTTCTCTCTCAAATCAACGCATCTCTAGAAACAATAATCTCTTTTTACTCGCTGCTCTTCATCGACTTATATACTTATTATGAGTTTTTTTTTTTTTTTTTTTATCAATTCTCAACATCAAAAATCATAATCGTGTTTTTTACCCGGACGACGAGACTTTGTTCCTTTTGTCAACGCTTCTACGACATAAATATCCTGCAAAATTGAAAGTCTCGCATCAACCATCTACCGTCAAGTTTCACCCTTTATCGTTGACGTCACGATTCCTTTTGGCTCCCGTTATTCATTGTTGTCGTTCGCCTCCTTCGTATCGTAATATTCAACTCAATCCCCTTTGTTATCAAGAATTTCAGAATCATTATTTTTTATTCATTCATGTACGTTCTTTCTCGTAATATGTAGATGGATTGAGTTTGCAGCCAAGTTCTATCTATGCTTTTTATACATTCTCCAATTGTCTCGTTATGCCTATATTATTTCTCTTTATGTTTTTTTTCATACATATTCGTTGCTCATTTTAGAAGTTTCCTTATGATCACTTATCGACCTTTTCTATTCATTTGCAAAGAGGGTGAGCGAATGGATTCTTATCGATCAAGCCTTTACGCAATGTAATTATTTTTTTTCTATATAGTTGACCTGTTGGGAATGTTCTGAAATCATTTGTACTTTACTCTAGTTAAAGTTGAAATGTCAAGGTTTGACAATTGTATAATATTATATGGTTATAATGTTTTGCTAGAAGCCGCTTATAACTTATGGATTTGAAAGCCCATTACTAATATTATGCAATCCTATAGGGTCACACACCTAAGCAAACTAGATCATTAATAAATTGGGTTTTAATAATAATACAATATATATTTGTATTAATATATTTGAAATATATGTTATATATGAGATATATACATATATAGTAATATATATGTTATTATATAAAAGAGAAGCTGGTCGACGAGAATGTGACATGTAATCAAAATTGTAATTTATGAGATCATGACATGTGTCTAATATTAATCGGATGATGACAGGTGTCAATATATACTATTTTATTGTATAAAAAGAAAACAAGTGCCATAATAATTATATATAAAAGGAAAATAAATGTCAAAGCAGTTAAAAGGAAAAAAACAAGACAAATGATAAATAAGAAAATTCCATTTTAAAAAATGTAAACATAGTACGGTTAACAAAAAAAAAACTGAAAAAAGAAATTATTAAAAATTTTTTTTGCATGACATAAAATTCAAACAAATTCCAAAAAAGGTGTCATGACAAAACACAAAATAATTTCCAAACAGTTTTAAAAAAAACAAGAAAACTTGCCAAAAGGTAAATCACTTAAAAAATAAAAAGTAATGAAAAGAAATAAAGATAAAAAACGAATGAAAAATGGAAAAAGTGTTGTTAACAAAAGAAAATTCATGCTATAAAAACCGAAAGTTTCCACTACGTTAATTAAAATGCAAAAATGCCAAAACATAACTGATTTTAAAAAAGAACTTCTATATTATTAGTGGCTACGAATACGATAAGAAAAAAAAATGTTATTACTTGATAAAAAATGCACATTACTAATTTATTATTGGTTATAGAATAGGAATGCATATGATTGGCTTGACATATTCACTAATGGTTATATATAAAGTGATATACAATATAGCCGTTAGAGGCTTAATGAGAAGTTTCCTAATATACATAAAAGAATATATTATATATGCATTTATATTCTATGAATTGGCACACCAACCTATATAATAACATTAACATCTTAGTTTAGTTTTGTGCTTAATATTTATATTTTTTCAATCAAATATAAATCAAGCAATTTATAAATTCAATTGTTCCACAAACCGATGAAAGCTATTTAACTTTAAATCCGTCAGATTAATATCGTACTTATCATCGTATTGTTGGACGTGTTCTTCGGAAATTGAAAACTATAAATCTTAAAACATACAATATACTCATGGGAGTATAAATATTTTAATTAGTTTGAACAAAGTAAGTGATTCTTATGAGTCTATCTATTGTTCTAATTGATTTCTTTAAAATATGTGTGGGTAAAAATATAACATTTTTAATTAGTACATGAAAACTAATATATAGATTGATTTTAAATGATTTAAAAATATGTGTTGAAGTAATATTCGAAAATATTTTGATAGTTCAACGGGTTACTAACTAAAACTTAAATATTTATAATAATAATTCTTAAAAAAATTTCCTGCGTATTTACGCGGGTCCTACTCTAGTATGATATAAGTGGACGTGGACGTGAAGCATAAAAGGAAAAGGTAATTATGATTACTTTCTCTCCACGTAATGGTTTCATGAATGAGTTTAAGCCCATTAAGATCATGTACACTATATATATAGACATTGTTATGTTAATGCGATTAACCTAAGCTACGATTAAAACCCTAAAAGAAAAAGACTAACAGTTCGTCAATACGTTTTGAGATTTAGATCTCTACGGTACTAGCATCCCGTTCGATCTAGTTTGTGTGCGTGTGGATACCGATAGAGACACGACGTTTGAAGTGCTATACAACCTTGATCAGTTTAAATTTATCTTTCCGCTGCAATTGATCCAGGTATATCCAAAACTCTGTAGTCTAGATTTGATTCAATATTTACACGCATCCTGGAAATTGAATTCGAATTAACATTTATAAAGTGTTATAAACCGGTACGAATTCCAACAGACCCTTACATCTTTTTAATATGTGTTCATGAGTTTCAGCATGCTTAAGGATTTCATAATCGACCAAATCAGGAATCAAATTTTTAGTATAATAAGTTTTTGTTATACGGGTTGTTGCTATGAGTACCAATTCCCTTCTTGATTCACGTCCCTTCAAACGAAAAAATGAAAAAGACGTACAGTATGTTTCATAGAGACCCAATCTTAAACACATACCCATTTGTTAATCATTTTCTTAACCATATGCAGCCATGATTAAATAGTAAACACGTCACCGCTCATGATCTTGCTTTTGTATTCTTCTTCTTTTTTGATAAGGTATTTCTTTGTTTTTGGTTTCTTTGTTTTCGGTTTATGCACTAGACAAATGAACGCAAAACAATCAATTAGTTATTAGTTATCGTTGTGTTTACCACAATTGTCTCTATTAAAGATAACCACATATGTCACATAGAATAAACATATGATCCGCTTGTGTCCCCTCCATGGTGAATTGGATCATATATTTCTTGTCGCCATGGTATCATTGGTCTTTACTGAAGATATCTTAGGGAGCAAGACGTATAGCTTGCGGACCAAGTATTGTGGGCATCAAAGCCCGTCTATGAAGCGAAGCCCGTGAAGCTTAAATGGAATAAGTCTCTAGATCTTTATATTATTAGCATATTTCTTATATATATTTAGGAAAGTTTCCATTATGTAGTGTTAACAATATGTTAATGTTAATCACTATATATATGTGTCCTATGATCTTGTATGAAACAACCCAATACAATATATTCTATTCTATAATATTTGACATGGTATCAGAGCAATCGATTGATCGAAATTAAAGCTTCCGCATTATAAGTCTTGTGATCAAAAGGAGGTCATGGAGATGATGGCCAACGTTGAAGAAGACACGGACGATGCCGACGATGAAGATGACGTGATCATTGAGTTACAAATTCTTTATTAGTTTCTTTTTTTCTATAAGTTGGTTTTTGGATATTCTATTTTATATTTTATAAGTAATACGTAGACTTTGATTAAGGTATTTTATATTAGGTTTTGGTTTTGGTTTTTGGGTTTGATACAAGGTTGCCGAGTGATGTCTTAGAGTTTGTGAGTTTGTGGCTTTCACGGGTATATTAGTTTTATTGTTTTGAGATTTATTCTTAAGTTTAGAATTTCTCAAAGTTTGTGTTTTTGGTTTCTCCTAAACCGGGGGAGTTTGGTTATGGTTTTAACTTTAACCTTTTAGAGAGTTCTAGTTGAACGCTCAAGTTTTTTAGGTCATTATTTTTTAGTCCGATGTATTGACTGCCCAAGTCAAGGACGTATTGTGTGTGGAGTTGCAGTTGCGCCCACGGGATGTATTCCCATTTTATCAAGACCAAAGACGAGTTGAAGTTTCATCCCTATTTTGAAGATTGAAGTTTATACCCTGTTGACATGTTTTGTCCATCCTCGACAAGTTGTCCACGATATACGTGTTTTGTTTGATAATTTTGCATACCACGTTTGTCGTGCGGGGAAGTATTGAAGATATCTTAGGGAGCAAGACGTGTAGCTTGCGGACCAAGTATTGTGGGCATCAAATCCCGTCTATGAAGTGAAGCCCGTGAAGCTTAAATGGAATAAGTCTCTAGATCTTTATATTATTAACATATTTCTTATATGTGTTTAGAAAAGTTTCCATTATGTAGTGTTAACAATATGTTAATGTTAATCACTATATATATATGTGTCCTATGATCTTGTATGAAACAACCCAATACAATATATTCTATTCTATAATATTTGACAGTCTTCATTGAGCGGGTTTGTAGACGATCTTAATCAGTAGAATAATTTTAGTTAGTTTTCAAATATATATCTTATGGCAATTTGTTTTCTTTGTTTTCTAAAACTTCGCTACTTTACTCTGCATTGACGTTGAAGGTCCATTTTCTCTTTATCATTCTTTTGTCTGAATTCAAAGAACAATGGCTCGATGTCGCCTTGCTTTTGGATAGCTCTGCCAACAATTATGAGAAATTCTTGTGTTTCTTCAAAAGACGGTAGAATTGATCTTGCGAATAATATATCTTATGACGAAAATGTGTGAAAAATAGCCATACAACATGTTTGCCTTTACAAAAGTTTGATTTAGAGACAGAAAATGATACTTGAAAAACAAGTCACAATTCTTCTCTTTTTTTTTTTTTTTTTTGGCTAAAGGCGAACATTTCGTCTCTTTTCTGGGTAATGGAAAAAAGTCACAATTCTTCGTTCTTATGTTTTACAAGAAACATAAAAATTTAAACATAAACTCTTCTCACTTTCCATGTTCGATAAGGAAGTGTGCTAAACTTAATTTAATTATTTTTTTAATCTTTAGACACTTAAATTAAATACCAAAGGGTGACCATTACTCACAGATCTAAAAATGTGTTAAAAGATCTAATGTAGGATATTTTTGGAAAAATTACAGACACACATATCCAATGTTGTGTGTCACTCTCTGATTGGTAAAAAAAAAACACGGTAGAGGGAAAATAATTTTCCCCGTGTTTCCTCTTCTTTTTCATCTCTCTCTTCCTCGCGATCTCCGAAGGAGAAATTTTGGGCAATTCTCTTCTCCATCGAATCGTCCAAAATTTCCGATCTGAGTTCTTAAATCCCTTCGAATATCTTTGAAAAGTGGTCGATTAAACGAGGTGAAAGTCTGAAGGTGAGAATCGATGGTTGTAATCTACGGTTCATCATCATAATCGGAAAAATTTGGTTGATGTTCATCGATTCTCAGTTTAAAAGGTTTGTAATCGATGAAATCTCTCTCTGCTTTGATAGATCTTTTAGGTTTTGCGGTTAATCAAATTCAGATTTAGAAATTTAGGGCTTTTGGTCAACCAAATTAGGGATTTTCGTAAATGAAATGAGGGTATTTCGAATTTGGGATTTCAGATGTAATTAGGGAAGTTGTGTATTTCGGATTTGAAGATTTGAAAATTAGGGTTCTTCAACTCCTCCAATTTGATATAATTAAAATTAGGGATTTATTTCTGAAATTTGATTTACTTCCAATTTCGATTTAACTGATTAAAATTAGGGTTTTGGTGGCTCGAAATAATTAAACTTGTGGTTCAAATTAGGGTTTTATTTCTCAGAATCATAGTAATTTGGATTATCCCTGACATGAGTTTTTTTCTCAATTCTTTTGAGGTTACACCTCTGGAGAAGAAGGCAAATAGAAGACTGAAGTAGGAAGAGGTATGTCTCTCTTCATACTCATTTTAGTTTTTTCAAGTTTGCCATAAGTTCTGGCTATTGTATTTTCTTTTATCCAGGTTATTTGGCTACCAATTGAACATGTCGTACAAAGATTGCAAAGGAATTATTCTTCTTACAAGGTACTACTATTGCTTCCTTGTGTTGCTAATAATCTAAACTTTGTGATTGAGTTGAAATGTGATGAATGAGCAAAACAACTATTTAGATCAATGCAATGATTTAGTTAAATTTGTACAACTTAATTTGTGTACCATTGTTTTGTCATCACTACAAGAAAACAGGTCGTTAGTCACTTCGGGAAGAGTCACAAAAGAGTCACAAATGAGCCATTTGTGACTAATTAGCGACTCGAAAAATGGAGTGACAATAGTCGAGTCGCTAATTTTTCGAGTCGCAACAGAGTGGCTAATTAGCGACTCATCTGTGACGATCATTTTGGGTCGCTAATCAGCGACCAATATGTGTCTGTTAAACGTAGTCGCAAATTTGTGACTAATGAGAGACTAATATAGGTAGTGGCTAATTAGCAACGAAATAGCCACTATTTTGTCACTCTATGAAGATATAAGTTGGTCACAAATTAGTCTCCATGGTGTCACTTATTAGCCACCAAATGTCACCCAAATTAAATTTTGTGTAATCTAAAAATGTTTGATTTGAAATGTAAACAAAAGAAACTTTATTTAGCAAAATAAGAATCTTGATTTTGTCTAATACAATTGAAATAAAACATTGATTTTGTCTAAACATCAACAAGTCTTAACTAAAAAAATACATTAGATTAACTTAGAAACAAAGAGAAACCTACAAACGGACGGACTCGTCCTATGAACAGTAGATAGGTTTCTTGGTTCTTACATAGAGAACCTACGAGTAGAAAGTACTCTCATCAAAGGAAGGTTTGTTTAGAGCCAGTTAGAGACCATCTTGCTTGGTGTTGTTGCCTTGGCTGATGGATCTTCTTGAGCTTTAGCCAATGAACGATACTGAAGCTTCACACTCTCTGCATTGTCCAGTGTCTTCACCACATACCTGCATCAGAGTTTTTGTGCAATAAAATGAGCTCCAGTTCACGGAAACACTATACAAAAATCGGTAAAAGTTTCTGCTCAATGGTTTGTAAATGTGATATGTCTTGATCCGAGAATACAAAATTTTGCAACGAGAAAGAATTCTAATCTTTTAAGGAAGGTTCTAATGGATGAACGAAATGAGACTTTACCAGCCGTTCAAGCATTGAGTAGTCACAACAGCTTCTCGCCCAACAAAACGAGGTGGTGTCCTCTTGTTTCCCTGATTCATTTTTAACTCAAAACGGTTAACATCTCCCGCAACCTTTCATTATAAGAAAATACCTTTGATAGGATTAAAAAGAAATGATTGACCTTTATTATAACTCGGTCTGCCACAACAAATGGGAAATGATTACTTTTGTTCCTTGAACGACCTGGGAGAGTCGAGTCACCAAATGAGCGTCTCTCCTGCATTTACGGAAAAGTTAAGTCTCTTGTTTGGAAACAAAATTAAACATGAGAGATTAATATGGTTAGTAGTATTGAGTTACTTTATCAATTCCTTCTCGTTTTCTCTTAGACAAATGTGTGAACTTTGACTTTTCTTCTCGGCAGAATGCTTGCACTGCAACTCGTAGAGCTGCGTAAATTCCAATGAAAATAATGAAAAGGAATTCTCCGAGACAACCAAATGCCAAAACAAATGATTTACTCACTCAGATTTGGAGTTATCGAGTCTTATGAAACTGGCTGCGAACATGTGCAACAAGCTTTCTACGATAGCACAACGGAAAAATAGATTCTTTAAGCATTAAGAAATATCAGAGAGCAAAAAAGTAATTGTGGTGAAGAAACAGAACTTTGTACCATCTGTTTAACTTGTTCTATCCCTCCAACTCCAAAAGTGTGTCCACAAGGCAAAATCATAGCATCAGCCATCAAATCCCCTCTACGAATTTACAAAGACACAAAACAGAGTTCAGATTAACCACAAGCACGATCAACACTAATCCAACGGTTTCAAGCAAAAAAAGGTATAAATAACTCCACCCTTCCTTCTTGGCAAGGTAACACTAAAAGCTATTTGTCAAATATTACCACACTCACAAACAAGATAAAATAAGTCAGAGAGGTTAAACTAATCCTTTTCACTTCCTAAGGGTTCTTATATTCACTAAAACAAGCTTCAGAAAAGTACTACATCTTCTCTTCCATTATTAGAGATTTTCAAGAGCTACCGAATCATAAGAGCTAAGAAGTGAATCATATGAGCTCAATACCAATAAAACCACAAAGAACATTAGAAATCAAGTGAATATACGTTGTAGGATCAGACAAAATGGTCCTCAAAGACTCAATTGAATTGCTCGAAGAAGAAGAAGAAGGGTCTCTTCTTCCACTGAAATCACAACCATTTTCTGCAGCTAAAGATGATTCCTCATGCCTAGAACCAAAACTAGCTTCCATTGACTTAAAATGCTGAGAGTAATAACATGCGTTATCATGTCCAACCACTATCCCTGCATATCAACATATCTCTCAATATCCCAAATGTAGAAACTTTAAGAGTTATAAACAAAATTGGTCAAATTTACCAGCTCCTACTGATACACAAATTGCCGAGTAAAAACTCAAACTTTCGTATGCCCATGACCAAAATCAGCTCTAATTTCAAGAAATTAAGGTTTCAGAAAAGAAACAGAGAACACAAACAATGGTGCTTACTCGTAAGACGATGCCGAGGATTCTGCAAGGCCTCGACCAGAAACTTCTAGATTCCTAATATTGATTCTCTATGGTTTATTTTCTCTCGTAGCAAAGAGTGGAAGAAAATTTAGGGGAATCGAAATCGAAACATCGAAGGTGGCGAGAGAGGAGAGGAAAGTTGAAGATTTCTGGGTTTTGAAGGAATCGACACAAAATTAGGGTTTCTTTGAATCTCTCAGCCAACAAAATCGATAGAGAAGAAGAAGAAGAAGAAGAAAAGAAGAAGAAGGTTTGGGGTATCATCTTCGCCGGAATTAGAAGCTCCCGAGAGAGAATCTCTCACCCAACAGAATCGAGAGAGAAGAAGAAGAAAAAGAAGAAGAAGAAGAGAAGAAGAAGAAGGTTTAGGGTATCATCTTCACCGGTTTTTGTTAAAAGCAAACGGACGGACAAGATTATCACTAAAGAATACTGAAAAAGTTAACGGACAGACAAGATTACCTCGGAGTATGACAAAGATTGCCACGTCAGCGATCCTAGTGATCCTCTCTAATTGGCTCTCATCTTTTAATTGAGCCACATTACGTACAGCGTCGCAGAGTAGTGGCTATGGAGTCACTAATTTGTGACTACTTTGCGACTAATTTGCGACTCAGTCACAAGCTACCCTAAACCCTAAAAATTTGGATCAACCACAAAAACCATATTCCTTTCCAATCAATTTCCAATGTATTTTTTCATTATTTGTTTGGTTTTATTCATTTAAACAAAAGTAATCAAAAATGTAGAATAACTTTCAAAAAAATGAAATGGAAGAGATTAGTTATATAGGTTTGATGTTGATAAGAAAACATTTGTGATGCAAAATTTTTAGGAAACTTTTTTTTTGTTTTTTTGACTTTTACTGTGTATTTACTACACACTTATTACTTGAATAAGATTTAAATACAAAACTAACTTATATAGATTTACATTATGGTGTTTAATTTCCCAAAAACATACATGTAGTGGGTAATGAGTCACAACAGAGTGGCTAATTTGCGACTCCTTTGTTACTAATACGTGAAACCCTGAAACGTTGCAAAGTAGTGGCTAATTAACGACTCTTGTGCGACCTCAGTTACAAGTGGCTAATTTGTGACTCCGTTATGTGTCACTAAGGAGTCGCTAATTTGTGACTCTGGTGTCAGTCGCTACGGAGTCGTAAATTTGTGACTCTTATGCGACTCCACCAAAACATACCAATCGGTGTCGCAGATTAGTCGCAAATTTGTGACTGGTTAACGACTACGGGATGGAGTCGCAAATGAGCGACTAATTTGTGACTCCGTCAAAAAGAGTCACACGTTAGTCACAAAAGAGTCACAAATGAGTCGCAAATCTTTGTGACTAACTTGCCACTCGGTAATTCGAGTGGCTAACGACCTGTTTTCTTGTAGTGCATTCAAACTGAGATGAACTGATTGCTTCTCTAAGATTAGAACTGAGTGTTCTTAAATTTGTGTACTATTGTTTTCTCATTAAAACTGAGTTCAACTGCTATGTTGGTTAAGATTACAAATGAGTTCATCTGTATTTGTTCACTCCTTATAAATATTAATCTTGTCTTTGGTCATTTCCTTGAACTGCTTCTGATAGTTTATTGTGTGAAAACTGGTAATAAATGCTACTTTAGATTAGTTGTAATTGGTTTAATGCAGTCTTCTTACTTTGTCTACACCCACTTAATTTATTTGAACTCATCTGATGTGATAAGGTTGCAGAGTAGGTTCCTTATTAAGTTCTGATTTGATTAATGGTTGTAGATTAGGTAAAGTGTTCAGTTTTTAATTGAATGCTTTAATAAATTACCTGAGCTACTTGTGTTTGGTCTGACCTCTTTGTATACATATATCTTTTGGCCGAAACTGTAAACCAGTTCTCTCTTAACCTTTTTTTTTATCTTCTTCTCTTCTGTCTCCTCTTGTTTTCTCTTCCGTTTCCTCTTCTTTTCTGTTTCCTCTTGTGTTGACTTCTGTTTCCTCTTCTGTCTGAAAGCTAGGATATGGATTCTTCTAATCCATGTAGTCAAAGGTCCAACTTTATGGACCTTTTAAATAGCCAAGATGAAAGCCATAACCCTCAACAAACTCCTTTTCAATTTTTTCCCAATCTGGACATGTTGGATCATCATCACAGATTCCAATGTTCACTACTGAGGCACTTGATGATCCACGACTTGATGAAGATGATCGCAAAGAGAGAAAGGGATGGACTAAAGCAGAAGATCTTGTGTTGATCAATTCAGAACAGTGGAGGTTAAAGCATGCTGGAGAGTCTTCTGGCCAGAACAGTGGCAGAGCCACTGTCCGATTTAGAAGTAGCTCTCAAGAACAAGCTCATAGCGGACTTCTTGTCACAGCCTTAGAATTAGTTGTCATGAATGAGTTAATTTTCTGTCATTTTGTATTTGGTTTCTGATCCTGTTTCTGTTCTTGTTCCATCAGTATTTTCTTTGTTTCCAGTTTAGGTACATGCTTATCAACTCTTGTATGAAATTAGTCTTGTATCAACTCTTATATGAAATTAGTCTTGTATTAAATGAATGAATTTGGTTATTTGTATTATTTTCTTTCTGAAAATTGAATCTATTTCATTAATTTGTTCTTCTTGTTCTCTGTTTTTGTTCCATGTAATTACTTATTTGTTTTGTTCATATCTGTTCTTCGTCCATGTAGACTCTGAAATTGTGTTTTCTCTTTCTGTTTCACATGTACATGATGCTGAACTTGGAGGAGATGATATGGAGAAGATTAGAGAAGATGCATTGCAGATTATATACTTGAGGTTAGTTGCTGCAGAAAACTGTATAGTTGTATTTAATGAATCCATTCTAGTTTTATGCTAATTTGTTTTGATGTAACTGCAGGTTATTGTCTTTGTATTCATGTCGGCAGAAAGTTCAATTTGGACTCAAAGACAACAAGTCACAGGTTGTTGTCTTCATGCTTCACAAGTCTGTTGTCTTCATGCTTCACAAGTCATTGTCACTTTATGTTTGGTATCACAAGTTGTTTTAATTTTTGTTCCTTTGTGTCACATGTTTTTGTATCATTTTAGCTTTGGTTATTTGTAACAAAAATTCGCACATTTCACCTATGTTATTTATACTAGATTTTTCTTCTGCTTATATGTGTTCTAGTTCTGCTCCTCTTCCCTTCTTGTGAAGTAATTTTTCTTCTCATTCTTGAATCCATCTAAAAAAATCATAGTTCTTCTCCTCTTCTCTTCTTCACTAAAAATACTTCTTTTGGTTATGTTAACCAAAGCTTTGTCTCCGTAGACCAATATCTTTCCCTTCCTCTTCAAACCAAATCTATTTTACAAACGAGACCAAATATAATTTTTCCACAATTTTTTTGCCCAGAAATATGGCTTCCTCTTCAAATGATCCTTTCTCACGAGCACTCGATCAAGAATTTAATGAATTTATCAACCAACAATTCGATGATTTGTTAAATGATTTTGATGATGTTAAAGAGGCAACCAAACCCAAGAAAAAACGACTCTACATCAACAGAGATAGTGAAGAGGGACACATACAGTTATGGAATGATTACTTTAGTGAGGAACCAACTTACCGACATAATTTATTCTGACACCGTTTTAGAATAAACAAGCACTTGTTCCTGCATATTGTCGACCGACTCTCAAATGAATTTTCATTCTTTCGACAAAAGAAAGATGCTACTGGAAAGCTTGGTCTCTCTCCACTTCAAAAGTGTCCAGCTGCAATTCATCTCCTCGCCTATGGTGCTGCGGCTGACCAAGTCGACGAATACCTCCGGCTCGGTGGAAGTATTACTCTTAAATGCTTGGAGAAATTTGTCGAAGGAGTAATATTGTTGTTCGGAGAAGAATACCTAAGAAGACCCACAACAGATGATCTTCAACGATTACTTTATATCGGAAAAGAACGCGGATTCCCTGGGATGATAGGAAGTATCAATTGTATGCATTGGGAGTGGAAGAATTGCCCTACGACTTGGAAAGGACAATATTCACGTGGATCTGAAAAACCCATAATTGTTTTAGAGGTTGTTGCTTCATATGATCTCTGGATATGGCACACATTTTTTGGCGCTCCAGGTACCTTAAACGATATCAATATTCTTGACCGCTCACCAGTTTTTAATGATATCATTGACGGTAAAGCTCCAAAAGTGCGGTTCTCTGTTAACGGAATTGACTATGATTTGGCTTACTATCTAACAGATGGTATTTATCCCAAATGGGCTACTTTTATCCAATCCATTCCACTCCCACAAGATTCAAAAGCATGTTTATTTGCTGAACATCAAGAAGCTGTCCGAAAAGATGTTGAGCGTGCTTTCGGACACTACAAGAAAACAGGTCGTTAGTGACTCGAATTACCGAGTGGCAAGTTAGTCACAAAGATTTGCAACTCATTTGTGACTCTTTTGTGACTAAAGCGTGACTCTTTTTGACGGAGTCACAAATTAGTCGCTCATTTGCGACTCCATCCCATAGTCGTTAACCAGTCACAAATTTGCGACTAATCTGCGATAATGATTGGTATGTTTTGGTTGAGTCGCATAAGAGTCACAAATTTACGACTCCTTAGCGACTGACACCAGAGTCACAAATTAGCGACTCCTTAGTGACACACAACGGAGTCACAAATTAGCCACTTGTAACTGAGTCGCAAAAGAGTCGTTAATTAGCCACTACTTTGCAACGTTTCAGGGTTTTGCAACGAAGTCACAACGGAGTCACAAATTAGCCACTCTGTTGCGACTCATTACCCACTACATGTATGTTTTTGGGAAATTAAACACCATAATGTAAATCTATATAAGTTAGTTTTGTATTTACATCTTATTCAAGTAATAAGTGTAGTAAATACACAGTAGAAGTGAAAAAATAAAAAAAGAATTTCCTAAAAATTTTGCATCACAAATGCTTTCTTATCAACATCAAAACCTATATAACTAAACTCTTCCATTTCATATTTTTGAAAATTATTCTATATTTTTGATTACTAGTGTTTAAATGAATAAAACCAAACAAATAATGAAGAAGTACATTAGATTGTGATTGGAAAGGAATATGGTTTGCCACTCTTCTGCGACGCTGTACGTAATGTGACCCAATTAGAAAATGAGAGCCAATTAGAGAAGATCACTAGGATCGTTGTCGTGGCAAACTTTGACATACTCTTAGACAATCTTGTCCGTCCGTTAAAGTTTTCTGTATAATCTTGTCCGTCCATTAGCCACTTAACAAAAAATCATTATTATATTTTTTTGATACGAGCAAAACACTTTCTTCCTTCTTTGTTTTTCTGGGTTCCATTTTCGTTGTTGATTCAGAGAAATTGAACTGAGAGAGAGAGAGAGCAACAAATGTCCATATCCATGGCTTTATTCTCTCCACCGATCTCATCTTCACTTCAAAACCCTAATCTCATTTCCAAGATCCTACTCTCTCTCCTCTCCACCAAGCGTTTCTCTCTCGTCTCCGTCACTCGAGCTACCTCTGACAACGGTACCACTTTACCGGCAGCTGCTACCATCGTCGAGATTCCGGAGCCTGCTTCAGTCGCTGTAGAGGAAATTCCGGTTAAATCTCCGGCGGAAACCTCCTCCGCCTCTGAAAACGGCGTCGTTGCAGGTGAAAAGGCCGATTCAACCACTGCGACGGTAATCAAATTCGAAAATCCAAAGTGGGTTAATGGGACTTGGGATCTGAAACAGTTCGAGAAAGATGGGAAAATCGATTGGGATTCCGTAATAGTTTCCGGTTAGATCCTTTAAACTCAAATTCCGTTTCAATTCTTCACTCTTGTTAACAATTTATAGTATTGTGTTGTTTCAATTGATATATAATGTTTGAGGAACATGAAAAATTGTTGAATTTGTATAAATCAAAGACATTCTCAAATTAGTGATTTTCTGATGTGGTATCTAAAAAGAGATTGGCTTTTGGTGTTTGAGTAGTATCATTAGATATTTTCACTATTAAGATGCATTTACCAGCTTCATTTTATATAAATTTGTTTGTTCATAAGTATTTGCTTTCACTGTGTCAAAACTTTCTTGTATGTTCCTGTCGAACCTAAACTGTGTACAGAGCTGTGTAAGTTATTTGACGAATTAGGTTTTTTTCTTTGTTGCTTATTACTTCAATAAAATGTTTATTTGAGTTTGCTTCTTGTTTGTGCTAATGTAGATTGATTTCTAGATTGCGATTTATTGTTAGCTCATCTTCGTCAAAGTTAAAGCCAATCTTATCTAAGGTTAGTTATATTTTCCTTGAGAATCTTAATTCGAGTCTTACTTAGATACAAAAGTTTAAAAATGGAGATAGTGTAAGCTTCGGTGCTGTGGTAAAAGAATTGTAGGAAATGGAGCCTTTAGAAGAGAAAATAAAGCTTCAAAAGGATGAATAATAATAAATCCACCCATTGTTTTCAGATTTTGTATCTAAGTAACATTCTTGGGTCCTTGCATAAATCTATTATTGATTCATTTCAGACCCAAATCCGAAGCTCAACATACTGCTATCACCATGGGTAAAAGACTAAGCTCCTAAGCCTCAAGAAGCTCGTCAAGTTCTTGAAGAACGACGATCCCCGCATTGCTGCTTACATGAGTCTGCCCCCTGCCACTAAGGGTCAACCAAAGACGACTGAACCAACTGAACCTGCACCAACAACAACCCCATTACCCGAAGGACAAACTTGAGTGTTTGAGTTCCTTCTCTATGTAACTCTCTTTTGAACAAACTTGATATGTAACTCTTTTTTGGTACTCTTATCTTGTTTTGTCAATCTTTAGCTTGATTATTACTTTGGTTTTTTTTAATTTAAGTCTTTTTCTTCTTCTATTTTAGCTTCTCAAAACAAACATTTAGATTCAAATTAGTAACAATTTGGTACCAAATCAGTAGCAAAGAATTGACTAAACAAGTAACATTTGGTGGCTAATAAGTGACACCATAAAGAATAATTTGTGACCAACTTATATCTTCATAGAGTGACAAAATAGTGGTTATTTCGTCGCTAATTAGCCACTACTTATATTAGTCTCTTATTAGTCACAAATTTACGACTTCGTTTGACAGGCACATATTAGTCGCTGATTAGCGATCCAAAATGATCGTCACAGATGAGTCGCTAATTAGCGACTCATTTGCGACTCGAAAAATTAGCGACTCGACTATTGTCACTCCATTTTTTGAGTCGCAAATTAGTCGCAAATAGCTAATTAGTGACTCATTTGTGACTCTTTCTGGAGTCACTAGTGACCTGTTTTCTTGTAGTGGGAGTTCTGCAAGCTCGGTTTGCGATTGTTAAAAACCCGGCGCTTTTATGCGATAAGAAAAATATAGAAAATATTTTGAGAGCTTGTGTTATACTCCACAACATGATTGTAGAAGACGAACGAGCTGCATACACTCAGTATGTTGTATTAGAGTTCCAACAAGGAGAAGGAAGTGCAGATGTAGATTTCACGTTTTCTACTCATATGCCTATAAATGTCCCCCAAATGCCAAATGCTCGAACTCGAATTCGTGATAAAAAGGAACATAAAGAGTTGAAAAAGGATTTGATTGAGCATATATGGAAAACGCAACAACGTCAAGAATAAAACTCACCGTTCTTTTTCTGATTATGATTTGAAAAATTATGTTTAAAATTAACTTTTGTCATCTTTCTTTCTAATTTTGTTAAACTTTTATATGTGTTAAATATTTTTATGTTTAGTAAATTGTTTTATAAAATAAATAAATTTATTAATATTTTATATTTTTAGACACCTAACGTTCGGTGTTTCCATTGGAACTGTCTAAAAACATAAAACTTAATTAATACTTTAGACCCTCATTATTTGACACTAAAGTGTGACCAATGGTCATGCTCTTAGATCTTTTAACACATTTTTAGATCTGCTAAACTTAAGTTAATTATTTTTTTAATCTTTAGACACTTAAATTAAACACCAAAGGGTGACCATTGGTCATGCTCTTAGGTGAGCTAAGATGAATATTGTTATTTTTCAACACTTTATTTTTTATTCATCTTAAACATCCAAGTTACATCCAATCATATCATAGTATATGATACCATTAATAACTAAAACATTAATATAATTATATGACTGCAAAATAAAAATAATTTCTTGATGTGTCGTCGGTATAAAGCTCACGTCTATGCCGGAAACCATTGATTTGGTCACGTTGAACGACGACGTTGGGAATCTACCCATACCCCGATTCTGACGTTGGAAATCTACCCATACTCCCGATTCTCATCAAGTTAGAGAGTTGCTCGGTATTAAATCCGAATAGGATGAAAGTTATTTTGTTGTGTTTATGTTTTTTTAAGTTATTGAAAGGTCAAAATCGATCAGGATGAATAGTCGTTTCTCGATTAATAAATGAGTACCACTAACATATATGTTGTGTTTATTTGAGTGACTGTAATTAAGAGTTGTAATTTTTTACACTGGAAAGTTGTGATTATCTGTTTTTCTTTATTAGAACAAGATCTAAATCGCTCAACAAGTGGTTTTAATCATTGTCTTGCTCCCTATAATCTTTGTTTGTTTTGCTCGAAATTAATGTAGTCTGTTCCTCAAATTAAAGAACACCACTTTGTTGCAATTTTTTTATGATTATGCTCGTTTGTTCAGGTCATCAGGTGGATTTTATTCGATCCTCAGAATACAAACAATTTTAGCGTCCTTGTTTGTTGTTTGTTTTTATGGCTTCGATCATCCTTATTGTTTTTTTTATGGCTTTGAATTCTGGTTTGGGTTTAGTCTTCGACCATTCTCATTTTCTTAGGTTTTTTATAAAAAAATCTATCACTTAAAGATGATTCGAGAATTTCCATGACAAACACTTAAGGTTACACGTTCTACCACATTTTCCCTTTAGATATCGGTTTGGTATATAAAAAATCACAATAAGAACTAAAATATTGGGTTTTAAATCATTTTAGCAATGTGTAGTATCTAATTGTCCAGCTTGGGTTGGTTTAAATCATTTTAGATCGATTTATTGGTTAAGTATTGGTGTAATGAGAAGCGAAGAATTATAATGGTTTATGTTTGTATATTTGGTTTAATAAGGTATAGAGTTTTTGTTACAGATTATGGGATAATTACAGGGCAATTAAGGCTCCAAGGCTATGCTTGCATGATGATGCTTGACATATATGAATTCTTAGCCTAAATTTTTTTTCATTTCAAGGCACTTATTTATAATTTAAACTTGTGGTTCTACCAACATATTAACATTGAGGTTAGTAAACATAAGTTTGGTACTAATAATGTGGTTATACAAAGTTAGATAATGATCGTGAGGTAGTAACATAAACAAAGGAAAACCTAACATCCTTCAAATATCAAGGAAGTATACATTACGACAAGACTCTTTTCGCGATTCAAGAACTCATTCTTCACCGAATCGATCCAAAGTTCCCTTGATTTGCCTTTGCGCTCGCATTCTCCAGATTCTGACATGATGGTCATTTATATTATGCGTAAATGTAGAACTTTTTGTTTCCAACAAGAAATCCAACGAGATATTTGGCCCCTTTTAACTTTACTAGATGTATAATATTATTTGACTTAAGAGTATTTTTATTACAATTTTTCCTTCAATTTAATTTAGTGTCTACAAATAAATAAACAGATATGAAAGCAAAAAAATCCATTTATAATTTCTTTTGCGGTTTTGGGGATTTTCTAAAATCTACTACATAAATGATTATGGATTAAAAACACTGTCATGTTTGAGAATTATATAATGATTTATTTTTTATTTTAGAGATAAATTAAAAATTTAGATACAAGAAATTGATCACCAAATTCTCAATAAATAAATAAATATATCTTGCATTTAAGAACCATCTCTCAATATATATATATCACTATCAATTAAAGGCTTTACACAAACAATGCAAATGAGGTTTCATTTTGTGTTCCAAAGACTTAAACAAGAAAAAAGAACAAGGCGATGACTCTTTATATCCCTCTTATTTAGATGCTTTGATACACAGAGTTTTAACCCTATAAAATCTACTGCAAGTGCACAGCAAATGAAGTAGTAATTAAGGGATCGAATCCACAAGGACCAAGTGTTACACTACGATTTCCTAAGATTGTGATTAAGCTAAGATGACAATATGAATTTTGTTGGTTTTAAAATGAAATAATGAAAATGAGAAAGCAATTAAACGATGTAAACTTATGGATTAAAAACGTCAAGCTCTAGGGATTTTTCGCAGGAAATCAGAGATCATGAACCAAACAACTATTCAGGGAACAATTTAACGCAGTTTCGAACTCAAACATAAATGTATAACTATTCCACTTTCGTGGCTCCAGTTACTTTATCTAACAACCTAAAATCCTAACTGTCGTTGAACCTAGAATTGCAGACAAGCATTATAAGCGGGTTCAATATGTTCACAAATCGCCTTAGCATCAGCTTTCGTTGGCTAAGGACAATTCGCTCACCTATGTTCTAGCTAGCAATCTATAAACTTTTGATAAATAGATTAAACCCTAAATCATAGACTAAGTGATCAATTTAGTCTAAGCAATAAGAACAACTATAAGCGAAAACATCAAAAGATAAATCCCTATTTGTGTCTGATTCAATGAATGATTCCTTTGAAACACTAAAACCTAACTATGGATCTACTCAGACATGATAGAAACGAAAACAAAAAGAGATGAAAGAAATTGCATAATTATATTAAAGTATGAAAAACTGGGGTTCAGAAAAACTTCTCAAGAGATGTAAAGATTCGTCTACCCGAAGCTAAGAATTCTAATGAAAAATAAAGCGTAGCCTCCACAATGGCTAAAAACTGAGATAAATAGGTTCAAACACGTTTTTGGTTCAATCTCTAACAAAACCGAGTCAAAAATAGGAAATTCTGCAATTTCCTTATTTTTCAGCAAACCGGTCGGTTTAGGCAGATTCTCCTGTCTTCACTAAAACTCTGATCCAACCGTTGTAATATCTTCAAATCACTTCCAAATGAAAGCTAACTCAACCATCTATCTTGTGTCAAAATATCAAGTCAATCCAACGGTGGAAAGTCCTTCAACGAATGCCAAACTTTTGACCTTTTTATGCTCTTTTTATTCCAATCCTTGTTCCTTTGCCTTAGACTCCATCCAAACGTGTTTCATCCTAAAAAGACTCAAGAAACAAAGAAAAGACTCGAAAAACCTTTGAAAACATTGGTTAGAATGCGTCTAAAACGCAATACATTATGCTTTCTCATATAAAAAAATCAACGTCAGTGCAAGGTGAAAAAAGAATATCGTGATTTTCTTTTTTCTTTGCAGATTTGGATTTGTACATGATCTTGGCCATTTCGAAGCTTAAGAGGTTTAAGGACGCAAAGCCCATATTAATACAATGAAGAAATACACAAATAAAAAAAATGTTTTCAAAGGTAAAGATGAAACTGATAACAATAACATGTTTCACTAGAAGTGAAATAAAACTTTAGTTGCTCATAAGGTCACGAAAACTATGCATGATACAATGTCATATGTACAATTTATCATTCTTTAGATAACATCAATTGCATTTTTATACTATTTCATCAATAAATTTTATTTTACCGCGCGGAACGCGCAGGTTTGTTTCCTAGTAACATTAAAAAGCAAAATAGAATCCAGATGGATTATTTGATTTAGCAGATTCATGTTCGTACCTCCTATTCGTACCATCTCAAGATCTCTCTTGACGTCATCACGGTTTTGCTCTGTCTACATTTGGGAAAGTACAATGACATCATCATCATTTTTCTCCCAAGTATAGACAGAGAAACACCGAGATAACGTGCTCATTCCTCTCTGCAGTCTAATTCCTCAATACTAAAACTTTGTACATGATTAAAGCTTTTGTGGGTGTTTGTGAAATATAGGCGGCTTCTCTAGGGTTACAATTTCGAAACCCTAAGAATAATATATAAGAGTCGCCGTCAGAAACACTAACCTATATAGAGGGTTGACGATAATCAGAAAATGGCTAAGCCCAATTATAAAAAGCCTAAATGAATATAACTCAAGCAGATCGATAAATTAGGGTTTGCTTTCTTGAACAAAAAGGTTGAACGGTTTCTGAATAATTTATTCTTTTTCCGTCTAAGTTTATTCATATTTGCTCTTGAGACTGTATCTTAAAAGATGCAAGGTAAAACTAGAAAGTGTAGGAAAATTAAACAAAAAGGTCGCAAAGACAGAATTAGTGCTTTACCCGAAGATTTGCAATTGAAAATATTGTTGCTTCTTCCGACTCAAGAAGCAGTGGCCACAACGATATTGTCGAAACGATGGCGTTCTGCCTGGATGATGTTGCCTAGGCTCGATTACTTTGGTAGAGGTGACGAGAGCCTTTGCAGGTTCATTGATAAGTCATTATTACAACTCAGCAAAGCACCTGTAATAGAAAAGTTGAGTGTTCACCTCGGTCGACCATGCCCCTTTGATGTAAAGGTAGAGCAATGGGTTGATAATGTTGTTAACCGTTGCATTCAGTGGCTAAATTTCAATCTATTTTGGTCAGCAGAGCCTACAAGCTTTAAGAGACTATACACTTGCAAAACGCTCAAGAAATTGACTCTCACAAACAAGATTCTCGTTGATGTTCCTTCCGAAGCTTCCCTCCCATCGCTTGTAGAACTGGGGCTTGAAAGGGTGGTGTATAAAAACGAGGATTCGCTCGTTAGGCTCTTGTCAAGTTGTCCTCTTCTCCAAAATTTGTTTGTGGACCGATATGACGATGTGAACGACAATGTTACAAATTTCAATGTCAAAGTGCCTTCTTTACAGATCTTAAGGTATGAAAATCACAATACTGGTGGGTCCGTGGTTATAGATTCTCCTAGTTTGAAGATCCTTAGTATCTTTGATTGTTCGTATACCTCTTGCTTGATCGAGAAAATGCCCCCTTGCCTTGACATAGCCAAAGTAGAGTTTGATTCACATCCAAGTGACAAAGTTCTGAGAGCTCTTTCCTCTGTCATGTATCTCAATTTGACTGTGACGGATAAAGCGGTAAGTTACATCAATATAATTCTCTCTCGTTTTGTGCTCACATTGATGGAAATCTACTTGTATGTTTATGCCTAACATTGATTTCAGGATGCGATTTGTAGTGCTGTTAATTTCTCCCGGCTGATAGAGTGTAAGCTAACTCCATTTAACTCAGAGAATTGGGTACAATCAACTATCAATTTGCTTCACAATTCTCCTAAACTTAGAGTTGTTATGATCAACTCTGTAAGTACCCTCCGCTCTTCCTATATCAGATATTGATTTGAGTGACTGAGAGACTAAGTCAAAATGCATTTGCTTGTCAGGAGGATATTGATGATGATGATGATGATGAATCTGAGGATCTCCCTCTTTTGAGTTCTGTTCCGGAATGCTTGTCCTCTCGTCTCGAGATCTTTGAATGGGAAGAATACGGAGGGACAAGAGAAGAGAAAAAGATCTTGACATATATCCTTGCACACTCTAAGTGTTTAAAGACCGTTAGAATTTCCCTGAGTTACTACAACTTCCATGATATTTGTCACATTACAAGAGAAGAGAAAAAGATGATGAAGGAATTACAATCAATATATAGGGTTTCAGAATCTTACTCAGTTTAGATGGGGATCGATGAAACAGCATCCAGCTTATCAAGTCATGAGTTCTTTTTAGCTATTTGGTTTAACCTCATTTTGTCTGAAGGAAGTCATTGATTTTTGCAGCACACATGGAGACTGACTAGTTTTGTTGATTCTGATTCTTATCAGAGAGATCAATCTGTGATCTTTAGTTCGATATATAGACTGAGCAGGAACAAAGGAGAAGTCATGTTCATTTCCTTGTATTTATTGACTCATCATATTATCAATTATCACATAATCTTGGTTAGTAAAAAACAGATGCAGAAGCTTTATAATTATGAAAATGAATTAAAGTTTTTTCTTAAGGCACTTTCTCAAAGAGTGATTGATATTCTATAACTGATCTTCATCTGATTCTTATGTCTTTAGCATCGTTATGCTTGTTTTGTGTTTGGTGTTCTCGTGGATCAATCTAATCCAAAAGACAAACCACTTTTGTGTCAGCTGGTAAAAGTATTTCTTTAGCTGTTCGGTTTCATTGTAAACTGCTTTGCAGTTGAGACTAATTATTATGTAAAAATGGTTTGAAATGGTACAAAAAAAACGAAACTTAATTTCTAAAATAGTACCCCACAAAAAAATTAGACGAAAGCTTCAAGACCATTACGATTTTCATCCCGACACCTTTTCGGTACCCTCTCCTGTTTCCTTCGGATTCTGAAGAAAAGAAGAAAAAACAAGTAATGGCACTGTCATTCAAGCGCTTTTTTTTTAACCTCTTGCTTCCTCTCCCTATATATCGGTCCAATAATATCGCCACAGATACCATCAGCTTGAAACGGAGAGAGAGAGAGAGAGAGAAAAAATATCAAAAGCTGCTGATTAATTAAAAGAATCAAATCAATGTCTATAACCTCTCCCTATATACGTACCTAGACAAAATCCTCCATAAGTTCCCATCATTGTAGCTGTACCTCGAGCTACTCTCGCACTTGTTCCCGTCAAAACTGCAGTCAGTATCGGAAAAAGAACAAAACAAAACAAATCAAAAGCTTTGTTTTTTCAAACTCAGTAACAATAAAAAGACCATTAATTACCAGATCTGCTATCAGGATCCGCCAGTGAAGAGGAACTACGGCGAGACCCGATCGATCTCACCTGCCCAAATGAGATCACATCGGACAAAACAAAATGAGAAAACAAGAAAAAACATATCGGAGGATCTCAGAATCGGAAAAGAGTTTGTACCTGCGCGACCAAGGCTCTCAGATACGGAGGCATGATTTGGAATTCTAGTTCGCTCTCAGATTCTTCTACGGAGCTATAATTGGGGTTTATATATGAGACCTCTTTGTCTTGCCACAAATGGGCCCAACCCCCATAGTGTATTGGACTTCTGCTAATAAATGATTGGGCAATTCTCAAAAGTATAAAAGTATAAAAAAGTTTTGTTTCCAAAATTACTCTAATTTTTAAAAGTTTTAAAAATACCACCTTACAAAAGTTTCAAATTAACTTTGAAATGCTCAAAAATTAAACCTTAAATCTACACCCTACCCCCTAAAACTATACTCTAATTGTACGTTAGTTGACCTAAATTTTTTAAAAATAAATTCTAAATCATTTAAAACTCATTTTTTTTTGTGTTTATGATATTTTTGGAATTTTTAAACTTTTTTTAAAATGTGATATTTTTAGAATTTATAAAAATTAATGGTATCTAAGGAAATTTTTTTTTGTCGCATCCAAAAGAATTTGTCTAAATAATTTCATAGCGTCAAAGACTAACTCAATGTCAGAGAATTCAATCAATACAAAGGCACTAAGAATGATTTTTTTGTGCAATACTCACATATTCATAGATGTTTCTTCTCTTTGTTTATCCACTAAGCAAACAAAATGTAAGCAATCATAAGAGTAAATGAATATTTATAGGTATATGAATATATGATACTTTTATTGGCTGGCTAAAGCCTAAAGAGCAAGAAACAACTGTTGTGCGAGCAGGGGGACATTAACCATGGAAACAAGAAGGAACACAAAGAAGCAACAGAAGAACTAAAAGCATCAAGTACTCTATAAAACAATATACTTCTTCGTATATTGGTAAACGAAGATTCGTATATATCAGCCAACTTGGTTTAACCGATATTAGTCTATATGCAAACATAATCACTGAATGGATCAAGAAAACCAAGACATTCATTCATTTAAATAAAGAAAACATCAAACTTTGGTTCCAGATTCAATAGGGAATAAACACCAGGAAAGTAATAGAGAATATGAAAGAATTTGTCTAAATAATTTCATAGCGTCAAAAGAATTTGTCTAAATAATTTCGTCGTCATTGTGCACCGTCGTCTTGTCTATGACCATCATTTCCATTTATGTCTTTGTTTTCTATTACGACCACCGTCGTCATCGTGTCCACCGTCGTCGTCTTGTCCACGACCGTCATTTTCGTCTTTGTCTCCGTTTTCTTTTACGACCACTGTCACTGTTACCGTCGTCGTTTTGTCTTGTTCACACCCGTCGTTTCCGTCTCTGTCTCGGCGATGATTTTTGTCTACGACGGGCGATGTTGTTCACGACCACCGTCTTTATTCATATCCACCGTCGTCATCAACCACCGTCAGATTTTTTTCCACGATTGTCGTCTCTGTCATTCTATTTCCATCTGTCCACCACCGTTTTGATCACTGTTCACAATCACCGTTTCTGTCCGTCGCCGCTGTTTACAATCATTGTCTTCGGCACCATTTCCGGCACGAGATCCGGCATATCTCCATTTTTCCGGTGAATTTTAACATAGAGAGAGAGATGGTGAAAAATGAAAGAGAGAAATGATATTTGGAGGATAAAATTGTTTTTTCAAATGATGTTATGGTAGATTTTATAAATGATTTTAAGTTGTGGTAGATTTTATAAAGGATTTTTTAAAAAACGGTACAGGTTATAATTTTTACTTGTTTTTATCGATGGATTTGAAAAAATATAAAATTAGTTGACGTTGACATGGGTCAAATTGCATGTCATGTGTTGGGGAGCTTTTTTAGATGATCAGTTGACACTTGATATAAATAAATCGTGTAATATACCACAAGTGAGAACAAATCGATCTAGACCTGGTGTTGTCGTCGTGAGAGGATGACGCAATAATCGAAAGCCTAGAGAAACTACTAACAATCTTATTATATGAAGAAGAATACGCATAATTCTCACTCACGAGATCGCGACACGTGTCAAGTAGTCCGTTAGATTTTAAACACATGTCAATTATTTAAATATGTAAGTTTTTCACTATCAAAATTGTTAATTATCTTAAAAGGAAGAAGTTAAAATAGATATTTATATAAGATAATTTACAAATTGCACAAAACCTCTATATGAATATTTATATATGATATTTAGTTGAAAATAACTAATAAAGAGAAATTTAACATAAAACAAAAATTAGAAAAAGGAAAATAGCAAACTATGTAATTAAAATATAAACGACCAAGTTTCTATCGTTATATATATGTAGAGGTTTATAATATGTATATCTATGAGAAACACAAAATAATGGACCTTAGATTAAAGAAAAACTATTCAAGAAGAACAAACAAAAATAAAGAAAATTTGGTTAATGGTATTTTTTCAAATTGTAAACATGTAAAAATGATTTAGTTATTATATCAAATAGTTTAATGATTCAAACCATATTTACATATATCAAGCGTATATATTTTATTATTTTCAAATTCTTCAAAATATATGGAATATGAGACTTTATTTTTCTAAATTACTGATGAACCTAATCACTACATTATCTAAGTTGTGGTTTAAATTAGAAATATAGTATACTTCTCCTCCAAACATTTTTTAAACATAAATATTTACTATAAATCAAACAATCCTCGCATCGCGAGGGTTAGAGAATCAGATGCATGTTACAAAACGCTACGAATATACACGCATTAATTTATAGCAAAATTATGTTATATTTACAATTGTAACACATAATATACACAAACGAAAATTTTCTACAGACTCATACTATAGAAATTCCCCAAACCATGAACGGATTTGAACCATTTTCTACCAAAAATTAGATTGAAAACATTGACACAGTATTATAAGATCGAAAACGAAGTAGAGAGAAAGAGAAGAAGGTCGAATTTGATAACTTACATACATGAAATAGTATAAGCTAAATTCATATTTAGGTCGATCCAGAGAGAACGATGAGAGCTGAATCAATGGAAAAGCCGAAGGATAGGAGATAGACCGTTCAAAATAGATGAAAGGTAAAAAAAAATTGTTTTTTTTTTGTCATTAATGTGACACCCTGGTTTCAGAGCATATATGGTATATGCGGTATATGCGGAGATGCTTAAAAAGAATTGATTTGACTACCTATGTCACCAAAGTGCACTTATCTTTTCGGCCACAGGCCTTGAGAGAACTCCAGAGTTAAGCGTGCTTGAGCTGGAGTAGTTTCAGGATGGGTGACCTACTGGGAAGTGATTTTCAATATCGTGTGAGTGAGGTCAAAACACGAGAAAATATCGCGTGGTGATTTGCAGGATCAGTAATCAAGACTTCCGAGCCTCTCGGACTAACGCACCGGCCGTCGGACAAGGTGAGTCCACAGACCTGTGAGTAGATGGGTGCCCATAGGAGGGGCGGTCGGGGCGTTACAATCTAGATTATATATTGAAATGAGAATTGTCACATTGTGTTGTCATAGCTATCTACCCCAATAAGCTAAACAACATTACAAACACACAATTGGTTATTTGCCCTTACCAAATGGTTGTCAAAAGTTAGCCTATCTGAAAACTTATGAAAGGCTTCAATAACTAAGCATGAAGAACCAAATCAAGAAGAGGCCATGCGCTTCTCACTATCAAAGATATCCTTAAGCCAAATTGGGTCCTCCGTAGCCACATATGAGTGAACCCTATTGTCTTTGATTATACTTTGAGCCTCTAAGTTGTAGCAAATTTCACCTACTTGATAATGAAATGTTGGCCAAACAGTTGGTTTGTTCACTGCTTCCACTAAATCCAAGACTTCCATTTCGAAGATAATTCTATCCAATTTGTGATGTAAACTGTCCAAAGTCAAAAGAATACTCTCAAATTGAACCTCTTTCCTACCTTGAGCATTGACAAAAACTCTCCGGATGTGCATTGTCACAGTGCCCTGAACATCTCTGAAAACTTTTTATATTTTAACAGTATTGTATAATTATTAATTAATTTGTTCACAATTAAAAATGGACATGTGTCACTCATGTGTGCGCTGACATGACGATCAGTTGGAGAGGGTTCGCTTAAGTTTCATATATACTAGATGAGTACCCTCGCTACGCGAGGGTTTAGTATTTCAAAAATAATTTATGCAGTTTGGTTGTAAACGTTATTCATTAAATCTCTTTGTTGTGGTGCTGATTTTTTTAGACCAAGTTAATATAATTTTATATGCAATATAGTTTTAAATTACATATAAAAGTTGACTCCCACATAATTAGAATTTGATTCTCCACTTTGTTGGTCTTTTCCATGTGTTGGAGACTATTCTCCGCACCAAAAGGGTACCAGAATATAACTGAAAGAGTTGGTTTAAGCCAAGGGAATCATCCACGAAACAACTAAGAGAAAAAAATGCACTTGTTTAAAAACCAATTCCCTAAAAACCAAACCACAGGACTAAACAAAGAAATAGAAAAACAGGTAAAAAAAAGAAAGTCCCATATTTACTCTATAATTGTCTCGTCAACTCATTATGAGAGCAATAACAATCCCCGCTTAAGCCTTGAAAGAAGTATGCCATTTTAAATACTTTTTATGAGAATGAAGAAAGACGTAAGGCAGAAGTTGGTGGCTTTCACTTAATAATTTAGCTTGTAAATTGTATGAAAAGCTTGTTTGTGCTTCTATCTCTTCCTGCCTTGAGTTTTATGGTGAAGAAAACAAGATTTGCTTGGTAAAGAAAACTCAATATTTTGGAGAAAAATATTGATACGTAAAGCACGAAGCCATTATCCTTAGGATACAGTGAATGGAACTTAAACATTAAATTTACTAACAAAGACAACATGATGATACTATGAGAAAAACATAAGAATATTGTGACGATTATAATAAGCCTACATGAGAAAGCACTGGGATCTCAACTTGAATAAGCTTTCGCTTCCCAGTTAACAGCTTCACAACCCTGCCCTATTTAAATTTTGCCTGAAACACAACTCAACTCTCGAGAAAACAAAATTCTCAAGAGAACTAAATGATGCAGCCATGCAGTTATGGGAGTTTTTTTTTTTTGATAATATGTGAAAGGTGACAAACATAATTATGAGAGTTTTAAAACCTGAAAGGTGACAAACATAATTATATGTAGAACAGAAGGTCAAATTCGGTTATTTTCCTGTTTCATAAGGAATTGTACGACAAAAACTTCATCATCTTCCTTATATAGTTGCTTTCTATGTATCCATGCTTCACATAGAATGATTAGAATCTCTGATTTGTCTTCAGAAAAAAGGTCCTCCACCAAGAAAATAGAAACAACAGTAAAAATCACAAATTCCATACTCCATTTGCTATAGATTCCACAACCAACTCCAGTGCAATATATAACCGTTTATGCAGTGACTCCATGAGCTTCTTTCATTGCAAAGTGTGCTATTAACAATTTTCTGTTTCTCCACTTTGTCAATTATCCGTCTCATCACTTTTCACTCTTTCTTTTGAGATTTTTTCTCAGTCCATGACCCTAACCTCAAAATTGCATGTTTCACCTTTTTTCCATTACTTGAAGCTTTAACTTTTCATGAAAATAAAATTCATACGTCTCTGGCTATTGTTAAACATTTATCTACTCCCAAAGCAAACATAGAACCATAATGAACGTAGAAACTTACCTCATAACATCGAGCCCTTATGTTGGTAGAATACATAATTCCAGGTTGATTCATGCATTTAAACATTGTATGGCTCTTTCCACACCAATATGTACATGATCTTGATCGTGCATTTATTTCCGACCCTCAACCCTATTTATCCTTAATTTTATGGATTTCTTGCAGGACGCTTAATTTTATGGAGAAAGAATGCCATTGAATGTGAAATCTTTGAATCGAATATGAAGACACTCCAACAAGCATGAGCGAGAAGAGATAAAGAGATGTTAAATGATTATAGATATTTGAGAGATCTCGGATGAACACAAGTTAATGAAGATAAAATTTAGATTTGTAGCAAACTTCTACTGCCTGCTAGTAGATCCGAGCCGAAGGCAGAATGACCACAAGTTTGGAAGAAACAATACCAAAAATTATGCTTATGATGTATCCTAGTTTTTATGGTTTTTAATACGGTTTTTATAACTATATCTAAAGGTTTTTCGAGCTTTTATGCCTTAAGCGGTAGTTTTAGTGTCTTTCTAGTGTTTAGAGTCTTTTACAGGTTAATTGGACAAAAGGAGTTGAAAACAAGACATTGGACAGTTTTGAAGCATCATATATATATATCAGCCGTTGGAGATCTTAATGTCGTTGGATCGAACTGAAATTTGGACACAACATACAAAACTGAACCAGCTTTCATCCAAAAGAAGTTTCAAGTTATTTGGATCAACGTTCAGAAAGTAACACCAATTCTTGTGGAGACATATCAATCTGATCCACGAAAGAAGAAATGTGCACGAAAGAGTGACCTGAGAAGACCCACCCGAAGACAAGCACAACGTTCTGCGTCTTCTACGAGACCGACCCGAAAAGACCCACCTCAATTGTCTTTCACAGGATGGGCCTTACATGGAGATTTTCCAATTCGACCAAAAAGAGTTCTAAACCTATTTATACACGTTTTTAGCCGCTTTAGCAAGGGGAGACTGATATTATTCCATAGCTTTCGATTATTTTCGTTATTGAGTTCCAAGGGAGAAGATCTCAACTTTGTATCTCTCATAGAGAAGATTTCTGAACCCTCATACTTCTTTATAAAGTTATCATGATTTCTTCTTCATCTCTTTGCTTGATTGCTTTGATTATGTTTGAGTAATCACTTAGTTAGGTTGAGGGGATTCAAGGAGTTTTCATGATTTGTTAGATTTAAGATTGTTCAATAAAGGGATTTACATATGGTTCTTTATCTTGATTTGTTCTTAATGCTTATTGCTTGATTGCACACCTTGCATCTGAACTTAGGTAGATTTACATTCCAAAAGTCTGATAAATCACCCGAACTAATCTAGATAAGCAAAACGTCTTAACCAACGAGAGTTGAGTTAAGGAGTTTTGTGAACATGTCAAACTGATCATATTGCATGTTTACTTCATAAGAATCAAATGAGAGTTTAGAAGCTTAGGTTGTTAGACATAGTGATTAGTAATGCGAGAGTAGACTAATTATACATTAGTGATTTGAGTTCAAGGCGGTTCTTAATCAATTCCCTGTTAAATGATCTGATTTCGTGCAATTCATGATCCTCTGCTATAATCCTGAAACCTGACGCTTTTCTTTATTGAATTTCTCACTCTTTTAATTGCTATTTTCGTGATTCATCGCAACCATAATTCATATTTTTTGTCTTAGCTTCACTTTATTTTATAAGATTTATAGCATTTCACTTGGTCTCTGTGGATTCGATCCCATAATTACTACTTCGTTTTCTGTGCACTTGTAGTGATAATTTGGATTAAAACATTGTGTTATCAAGTTTTTGGCGCCGTTGCCGGGGACCAATAGCGTTACCTATAGATGTAAAACTAAAGTTTAGTCTAAGATTTTTTTTTCTTTTAAGTTACTAATTTGTTTTGTTTTCTCTTTCTTGTGTGTTTCAGGTGCATGATCAGAATAAGCCAAAGCTCTAAAGATCTAATATCACTTGACAACCAAGAGTTAGCAAGAACAGAACGAGAAAACAGAAAAGTAGTCAGGTTAGAAAAGGTTGCAATGGGTGACGACAATCAACGTCTTAATCATCCTAGGCTCCTTAATAATCAGCAAGCTATAGACGATCGGGCTGAGAATCCACAAGATGGTATTCCGCCAGTTCAACGTAATGTAACTCAATTTCAACAGGTTCCTCACATTGGTGGATTTCCACTTGCACCTGCTAACAACCAACATCCTCTCGTCCTTGGAGACATCAATACTCCACACCAGCATTACGTGAATCGAGATGCAATCATTCCTCCTCCCATCAACAGACAAGATTATGAGATTAAGCCTCAGATCATAGCCCTCGTCAAGCAATACTTGTTCCATGGTCTACCTTCTGAAAATCCTATGGATCATATCAAAAATTTCGAGAACATCTGCAACACTACCAGGTCCAATGGGGTTCCTCCTGACTATCTGAAGTGCAAACTTTTCCCATTCTTGTTGAGCAATAAAGCACATCGGTGGCTAAAATCATTGCCACCAAGATCAATCACAACATGGGATGAATGTAGAGCTTTGTTCCTGAATCACTCTTTCACTAAGGCGAAGACAACTGCACTTAAGAGTAAGATCCTCCATTTTCAACAAGCTGGTACGAAGTCTTTTTACGAAGCATGGGAGAGATTTAAGGAGTATATCAGAGATTGTCCCCATCACGGGTACTCAAAGCTGCAACTTTTGAACATTTTCTATGATGGTGTTGACTACGGATTTCAGGATAATCTTGATGCCGCGAGTAATGGCAACTTTATGACCAAGAATGCAGAAGATGCACGTATTTTGGTCGAAAATCTTGCTTCCAACAAAAGCAACCACTACCGTGAGTTTGATAGAACACAACGAGTAAACATCATCGACACACGAAAGTTCGATAATATAGAACCTAAGCTAGATATGCTTTTGAAGAAAGATCAACGAGTTGTTAATTACTGTGAGGATACTAAAGAAGACGGGTTGTATCAAGCTTTTGTTGTTAATGGATCAGATGAGCAGCAAGCTGAAGTGACTTGAACAGCCAAGGACAACAATTTCAGCCGAAAACGTTCGTGCAAAATCAGGGTGTTCGAAATTTTTCGCAGGGATTTTAGCATAATACATCCATGCAAAATCAGGGCAAAACTGGATTTCAAAATCAAGCTGGTAATTTTGGGCGTGCAAATTTTGAACAGAAACAGCAATTCAACAACTTTCAACCATCTGCTCAGAATTTATTTCAGGCTCCTCAGAGTTTAATCCCTGCACCCCAAGAAAACAAGCTCGAGATGCTTATGCAGCAACTTCTAGTGAGCCAGCAGAAAAGTGCTAGCGAGATCAATGTCAAGGTGGACAGTATGTACAATAATCTCAATGGTAAGTTTGAAGCTCTCTCTACTCACGTTAAGAAGTTGGACACTCAGGTAGCTCAGATCTCTTCAACCAAGCGACTAGAACGAAATTTTTCAGGGAAAGTTGAGATTATTTCTAAAGAGCAATGCAATGTAGTGTCTGTTAAGAGTAAGAAGGAGATTGTACCAGCGTTTCTTACATGGGAAGAAGTGGAGGCAGGTGCAGCATCCGTACCATATATCCCTAGAATCCTATATCCTCAAGGATTGAAAGATGATATTGATGAGGAGAAGCTTGGTGATTTCAATAAGATGGTGAGAGAACTTTCTCCTGATATCTCGTTTGAAGATGCACTGAAAGGCGATCCTGCATATCGCAAGTTTTTGAGAGATACAAAGAAAAGTCTTACAATCGTAAAGGCTCTCTTTGTTGAAGCAAGGAATGCATCGCCTCCTATGAAGCAATTGCTAAAGCTTGAAGATCCTGGGAAATTTGTTGTTCCGTGCTGTATTTCAGGAAGTGAATTCGAAGACTCTCTTTGTGATTCTGGGTCCTCTGTAAACCTCATGTCTAAGGGTATTGCTAAGAAACTAGGGCTTGCTGATATGATACCTGCTCAGATATCTCTCAAGTTCGCGGACTCTTCCACTAAGATTCCACATGGCACCATTCTTGATTTACCTATTCAAGTTGGAAACTGTCTAGTTCCTACTAATTTTCAGGTGGTGGAGATGAGTGAAGATCCTTATATGCCTTTAATTGATGGAAGACTATTTCTAGCTACAGTTGGTGCGGTTGTGGATATGCCTAATGAGAGAGTCTCGTTCTCTAATATTGACAAAGAGGTCTTTTACAAGGTTATACCGACTAATGAGGCAACCAAAATTGCATCTTGTGTTACCGTTGTCAATGGAGAGAAGCTGCCAATCGAGATAACGCGAGAATTTGATAATAAATGTGAGGTCAAGGAAGTCTTGGATGGAGACCCTCACATTATTGCTAAGGAAACCAATAAAATGGCTAAGGTAAAGGGGAAGATGAAGAGCAAAAGAATCAAGGAAGGTTCTCATATGATTTTGGTACCTCAAAGATGTGTTGGAGACACAATTGAATATGAGGTGAAATGCAAAGGAACCTCAAAGCCTTTTTCCAAAGTTAAAGCTATTTTTACGGCGGAGTTTAAAGAGAAGGGTGCAGAAGCTGTGAAAGGTATGTTGAACAAGGTTATGGAGCTTAAGATAACTGAATGGGGAGCTTGTTTTGGACTATGCTTCCATGCTCATCCTGACTGATACCTGATACCGAAGTCAAGCTAATGACTTAAAATTAGCGCTTAGTGGGAGGCAACCCACTAGTAAGTATATATATTTCTTCTTTTTTCTTTGATTTTTCAAGTTTGATCTTTTAGTATTTGATTTTACATGTTTCAGTTGAAAAAAAATATATATTGTAGTGTTGTGTTCGGATAAAAGACCCACCCCAGCAGACAGACCTCACCTCTTCACCAACGCCCTGGGTCTTCCATGCACTCCCATACATCACGAACAAGAGGTAAGCGTTTCTTTCTTCTTTGGTTTTCATTTAAATTGAACCGGATTGAACCGGTTTAAATCCACTTCCCAAATAAATAAATAAATAAAAAAAAATTATTTTATTTTCTTTAATTATTATGAGTTTATTTTTACCTTTCTCTTTGTTTATTTTCACACCGAGACGGTGTGAAGTAAGTTTGGGGGAAGGTATTCATCATTTACTAACATTATTTTCTTTCTTTTGTTTATCTTGAGTGAGTCAAAGTATTTTATTGAGTCAAAATTAGTAGGAATTATGACCTTTCGGGGATTCATGTACGCTCGGGATTTCTAGTGACAATTCCACATAATTGATTCGAGTTATTCAAACTTGAACACCCCATGACTCGACTCGCCCCAGAAAATTCTATTTTGCAGAGATCTTGATGGCACTGATATTGGCTCATTTGGTTGGACTACTAACCGGACTGAAAATTTTCTCATCAAAGGCGTGACATCAGAGAAACAAAAACATTTAGGGTCTTCTTTCACCTTTTTGCCACTCTTTGCTGACCTTGAATGGCCAAGCTCACTTTTAGTTTGGTACCCACCTTCACCTCACCTTCTTTCAGACCACATGCATTCTTGTTTTTCATTGTCATATGTGCAGATATGAGTAAAAACGTCGGAGAGAAAGAAGACCAACACAGTTTTCTAATCACGGCAAATGCAGATCGAGGTTTAAGATACTTGGTGGTACACATGGATATTCATTTAGAGCCTGGTTCGTTTCTTGGATTTACACATTATCATTATAATTTTCGTGACCTAGAGACTCCGAGTTTTGTTAGATCAATTTCCCCCTTTAAAAAAAAAAAGGAAAGGGAATTGGTCATTTTTATGGATTGATCTGGAGAAAGACTAAGATATTATCAGCAGTTTACAATGATCTACGATAATTCACGGAGATTTCGAGAAAAAAATCAAGTCAAGATCATTTGGGTGATTAGAAAACTGTGGGCATCAACAAGTTTATTCTCTCTTATGTTTTTGCATAATGTCTTGCATTCTCTAGAGCGTCTGGGAACCGAAAACACTTTAGCCTCACCACAAATCAGCCATTCCATAACCGAAAACGTTTTCTCTGATTGATTATCTTTGATGAGAAAGCCCACGAAAAATTTAAATGAATGTTGAGAGTCAATGGATGTGAATTCGGGGTTTTTGCAGGATTAGAATTTAGAGTATGGACAAGGCTACGACGGTCATGGACGGACTAGAGTGCGAATGGTTATAGTTAGCTTTGTGTGACGTGGTCTGCAGATTCTCTTCCACAACATGATTCCCAAGATATGTGAGTTCCATATTTTCAAACCTCTTTCACAAGCTTAGTTTTCATTATTTGCTAGAGGGCAAGCAAAAGCTAAGTTTGGGGGAGTTGTGTATCCTAGTTTTTATGGTTTTTAATACGGTTTTTATAACTATATCTAAAGGTTTTTCGAGCTTTTATGCCTTAAGCGGTAGTTTTAGTGTCTTTCTAGTGTATAGAGTCTTTTACAGGTTAATTGGACAAAAGGAGTTGAAAACAAGACATTGGACAGTTCTGAAGCATCATATATATATATCAGCCGTTGGAGATCTTAATGTCGTTGGATCGAACTAAAATTTGGACACAACATACAAAACTGAACCAGCTTTCATCCAAAAGAAGTTTCAAGTTATTTGGATCAACGTTCAGAAAGTAACACCAATTCTTGTGGAGACATATCAATCTGATCCACGAAAGAAGAAATGTGCATGAAAGAGTGACCTGAGAAGACCCACCCGAAGACAAGCACAACGTTCTGCGTCTTCTACGAGACTGACCCGAAAAGACCCACCTCAATTGTCTTTCACAGGATGGGCCTTACATGCAGATTTTCCAATTCGACCGAAAAGAGTTCTAAACCTATTTATACACGTTTTTAGCCGCTTTAGCAAGGAGAGACTGATATTATTCCATAGCTTTGATTATTTTTGTTATTGAGTTCCAAGGGAGAAGATCTCAACTTTGTATCTCTCATAGAGAAGATTTCTGAACCCTCGTACTTCTTTATAAAGTTTATCATGATTTCTTCTTCATCTTTTTGCTTGATTGCTTTGATTATGTTTGAGTAATCACTTAGTTAGGTTGAGGGGATTCAAGGAGTTTTCATGATTTGTTAGATTTAAGATTGTTCAATAAAGGGATTTACATATGGTTCTTTATCTTGATTTGTTCTTAATGCTTATTGCTTGATTGCGCACCTTGCATCTGAACTTAGGTAGATTTACATTCCAAAAGTCTGATAAATCACCCGAACTAATCTAGATAAGCAAAACGTCTTAACCAACGAGAGCTGAGATAAGGAGTTTTGTGAACATATCAAACCTTATTATATTGCATGTTTATTTCATAAGAATCAAACGAGAGTTTAGAAGATTAGGTTGTTAGACATAGTGATTAGTAATGCGAGAGTAGACTAATTATACATTAGTGATTTGAGTTCAAGGCGGTTTCTTAATCAATTCCCTGTTAAATGATCTGATTTCCTGCAATTCATGATTCTCTGCGATAACTCTGAAACCTGACGCTTTTCTTTATTGAATTTCTCACTCTTTTAATTGCTATTTTTATGATTCATCACAACCACAATTCATATTTTTTGTCTTAGCTTCACTTTATTTTATAAGATTTATAGCGTTTCACTTGGTTTCTGTGGATTCGATCCATTAATTACTACTTTGTTTGTTGTGCACTTGTAGTGATAATTTGGGTTAAAACATAGCGTTATCAGCTTACGAAGAAGTAGAGAAGACGAAGAGTTGAGAATAAAACATTAATAAGAACTATTGTTTTTAACATAGGAAATGAATAAACTTGTAGGAATACGAAGAGAAATAGCAAAACCGAAGAGTCAATAATTATAGTAAATTGTTGACGTGTCCTCCTCACATATGATGATATGGCACCTCATGGAGAGAACCATCCTACTTTCATATCGTAGATGATTATGCAACATCACAACCATAAAAGAGCATGACCAATGTTGGTTGTTAGCGTGTTTTAATGGGTTGCTAGTAGATTAAAAATAGGGATGTTGCAAGCAGGGTCCCAACCCATTTGAGCCCAGAAAAATATTAGTCCAGCCCTATTTCAATCCCAGCCCATTTTTAGCCCTGTTTTTCATATAAGTAAGGACTCATTTAGGATTAACCATTATTAGCCCTAAATCACCGTGTATTAAATTGCTGTTTCAATTAAATCTATTTTTATTTTATTTTTTTGATTTCTAATTATATATTATGTACTATAAATATTTGATAACAGTACACAAAAAATCCTTAATAATAATACCAAGATTTAAAAGCAAAAATAAAGAGTATCGACATTGAGTTTTCACGTTCTTGAAATTGAAACAGCATCATGTTATAATAACTTCACGTTAGCTCTGTTGTAGCTATGAACCAATCCAAGTTGAGACTTCTCCAAATCATTAGGCTACAATTGAATAACAAAATGTCAGACCAAGCACATAGTCTAAGCAAGAAAAAATAAACGAAATAGCTAAAGAAAGAGCACATAGTCTAAGTTAAACGAATTACCAAAACATCATTCACATATCTTTGAATCTCCAGAACTACTTGCTTTTTTAGAAACATCTTCTTCTTCATCATCAAAATAATCATCAATATCTCCTGCATTTTAGACATTGATTCATACAATAATATCAGTAATATGTTATTAGTTATTACTTACTTTTGAATTTTACACTCGTATTAAAACTTACCTTCAAATTCAGCATAGCCTCTTAACCAATTTCGAGTACATATTAAAGCTTGTACATTCTTCGGGAGAAGACGGTTTCTAAACAGGTTCAATACTCGGCCACCGACACTAAAGGCGGACTCCGATGCTACAGTTGTGACCGGTATGCTAAGAACATCACGAGCAAGATTAGCTAAGTCACCATACCTTTGTTGGTTGTCTCTCCAAAATTTTTAAATCTCCATGTCGGTAAACGATGTGATCTCTTCCCTATCGTTATCCAAATACATGTCTAAATTTGTTTTTTTTTGTCTTTGAACGAGATTTGAGACACCTTTCAAGCTCAAGTAGTTCCTGTATTACAAATTTCCAAAAACATGTTATAACTAGTTTTTAAGTTCATTACAAACAACATGTCAGGTAAAAGATTCAAGTTGGAGAATGCTAGTTTCTAAGTTCTAACTCAGACTGAGTTACTCAGTCACCAAATCAAATATTGAACCGATGTAAGCAGCTTATGAAACTAAGATACTTATAGTAACTAACAAAAAATCATTCTTTGAAACTAGCACATCGGTTACACAAAATCCAAATCAATTTTACTAACAAAGTGACTAATCAATTTTACTGAAACTATTCAACTCAAATCTACAATCCAAAGAACCAAACCTTAAGTGACTAACAGTAACAGAATCCAATTTGTTAGAAAAACAGTAACAGAATCCAAATTTAATGACCCAAGTGACTTATCTATAGTCAAGTCAATTCAACAATCCAAAGAATCAAACCTCAAACAAATAGTAACCATTTGGAAAAGCTATCCATCAAATCAAAGCATCAGAGACAAACAAAAATAGTAAATGATCAAAATTTTCAAATCTGACAAAACAAAACTATCCCCAAAACAGAAACCAGCTAGAACATGCTAATAAACAGAAATCAAAGCAAAAGATGAATTAAGAAGATACTTACATCAAAAGAATCATTCTCAAGCGGTGACTCTGTAAGAAGCTCAAGTGGAGTTTGGTTTGTTGGAAATTTTGAAGAACTTTCCACAGACTTTATGTTATATTCTTTATATAGTAATTTCAGATTCTTCTTCACAATCTCAACCTTTTCCTTAGCCGTATCAGGATCTACTTTAGCATAGGCTACTCCAAGCATCTCCAACTTGAATCTCGGATCTAACGCTGCCCCCATTGCTAAAATCTCACTATACTCGTCCCAGTATTTAGCAAATTTACCATGCATTTCCACAACCATTAATCTCAAATCCTCATCATCACACCAAGCATATTTTCTCAATAATAACTCTATCTTCCACACCTGAATGAAATAAACATTGGATGTAGGATATTTCACTCCCGAGAAATATGTTGTGATTGTACTAAATGGCTTCAAAAAGTCACGAATCCTCTCACCACAATCCCACTCTTCTTCGGTAGGTAACGATTTGTAGTTTCTGTCATATAGATGCAAATTAGCAAACGCCTTCCGAAATTTCAAAGCTCTTGCCAGCATTTCATACGTAGAGTTCCATCGCGTGTCTACGTCTAAAGATAAACCAGCTACACTTTTAATTCCAACGCTCTCTACGCACGCTGCTAATGCATCTATTCTAGATGAAGAAGCTTTCACAAACTTAACGCTGACTCTAATATTCTCTAAAAGACCAGAGGCTAGTTCTAATCCTTTCTTCACTATCAAATTGAGAATGTGTGCACAGCATCTTACATGCAGAAATTTTCCATCACACAACAATCCGTTACCCAAACGATGTGTCAGGATGTTTTGCATATTATCATTGGCAGATGCATTATCCAAAGTGATGGAAAACATTTTTCTCTCCAAACCCCACTCCTTTAAGATGTCGAAAACTTTCTTAGATATTGCTTCACCACTATGAGGAGGTTTCAAGTCACAAAACGCCAGAATGTGGTTCTTTAAGTTCCAATCTTCATCAATATAGTGACCCGTTAGTAGCCCATCACTTGGCTATGAGCCGTCCATAGATCAGAAGTAAAAGACAAACGACCCTCGTATTTTGCAAACATATCAACTAGCTTTACCTTTTCGAAATCATATCTTTTACAAACATCATTAGCTGCAGTTTGTCTACATATAGGTATGCAATCCGGATTAAGATACTTATCTCTTTCCCTAACCTTCTCATATTCTACATAACGGAAAGGTAAGTCGTGGTAAATAATGATCTCAACATTCATCTCTCTATTAATTCTATGATCATATGCAGGCCTAACATTTACAGGTCGTTCCGGGCAAATAAGCAGATGCCGATTCAAATGTGAAGTTCCATTACTCTTAGTTGTCACCATTTTTAGACCACAATGGTGACATTGAGACCTTTCTTTTCCATCAGGACCTATCCCTACTGGTGTAAACTCATTCAAGCACTTAGCACTCTTAGAAGTGAGGCGTTTCTTACGTACCTGCCCAGTTTGAGGTCGTAAAGCTCGTGGAGCTCTAGCTCTCTGTGTTGCTGTAACCGACTGTGTTGATTGTATAGCACTCAGAGCTTGTTCTTCTGTTTCCATTTCAAATCTAAAAACCCTAGCTAACTAACATTACAAATTCCATAGATTCCATAGTCCACTAGGAGCATGATCCAACAAAAAAAACTTCAAGGCTTCTCTAAAGAACCATTTTCCATTTCTACAGTACAATTTCTTAACTTTCATAGCAGAGACGAGAATCGATAAACGAATCCACATGGCTCGACCACAAAGAAATTTACCTTGAGGAAGAGGACTAGATTGAGCTAGTTGAAACTGAGTTTCAGGAGAACTCGTTGAATCCTCAGGCTTCACAGACCCAGACGAAGATGTTTAACCGGTTTCTTCTTCGAAACTGAGCTCGTCGATTTCTTCAAGCGGTGATCGAGATCGAAACTGATCGATCAAACCCAGTTTCGCAAATCGAAGAATTTCAAACCCAGTTTCGAATTTGATCAAACCCAGTTTCGAATGAAATGATGACGACGAAAAGAGAGATTGAGCTCGTTGATTTAGAGCTAACCCTTTAATCCAATAGTTAATTAAAATGGACCCAATTTTAGCCTTTTATCAAAATTAATCTAAATTCAGGGTTTTGGACTTTTGATTTTAATATGGGCCAGGATCAACCCTATGAAGTGAGGCCCATTTTAACAACCCTAATTAAAAACAATTAAATATTAATATGAGTCGCTTAAGTAAATAACACCGGTGCTATTTAGCTTTTGTAGCAATTCAAGTAAACGTATACGAGTCACGTTATGGTTGGTTCAAGAGAAAATACAAAAGACAAAAAGAACAATTTGTTTTAAAAAATCAAGACTATAACTGAGTGAAGGCAAAAATTTTGTTTTAAAAAAAATATACAAAGGACAAAATCAAGATTATAACTAAGTCTTTATTTCTTCTTATGATTTCAAAATCTATGTTTTAAATATTTTATTTCATATATGTTTCAAATTTCATTTAATGCAAAAAAATTCATATTTTATTGAATTTAGTATGCTATCAATTTTAACAAAATAAATACTACTTTGAAAAATGAAAAATTTAATTTAATTATTTTATGTTTTGAAACCCTCCATAACAATTAACGACTAATATTGGAGGACAAAAACCAACATAAATTATGTTGGATTTTTACTTTTAAACTCAACACAATTTATAAAAAAAAGTCACTTAGCACCCAAATTATGTTAGGGGGTTATTGGTTTTGGTATTTTGATGGATTTCAAAATCCTAACCAAATCATATGTTATTCAATTAGTCATTTCAAAATCCTCATTAAAATCAGGTCTCATTCAATTTGTAATTCTCAAATACAAATCCAAATCACCTCTTATTCAATTTGTGTTTTTCAAATAAAAATTCAAATCACCTCTTATTCAATCTTACGTATTTACTTATGTATTTGATTTTAAAATGGATTCTAGTAGATTTGAAAGGATTTTTATGCTAAAAATGGAAACACTCAAATCCATTGGAAAACTTTTTTATTCTCAAATACTAATCAAAATACACATGATGGATTTAACAATCACAAAATTTGTAAATTCTATATGGATTTTCAAATCCATTAAAATACCAAAACCAATAAACCCTTCCTAAACTATTATTTTATGTTTTAGGGGGTTTATTGGTTTTGGTATTTTGATGGATTTTGAAAACTATGTAGAATTAGCAAATCCATTGATTTCAAAATCAAATCCATTGATTTCAAAATCAAATCATATGGATTTAAAAATCAATAAGATAGATTTCAAAATCAAATAATGTGGATTCAAGAATCAACAAAGAAGATTTCAAAATCAAATAAAAATAAACCATTGTTGATATAGAGAAAATATGTTTGAAGATGTGTCTAATCATTTCAAAATAACAAGTCTTTGTTAAGGATTTCACTCTTCATATTTTTAACACAAAATCACTCCCAAATCCATTCAAATCCAAATCCTTATACAAAATTTTGATATTGAATAAGACTTGATTCTATTTTGTATTTTGAAATCATAAATTGAATAACTTAGGATTCTATGAGGATTTTAAAATGATTGATTGAACAACATGAGATTCTAATGAGGATTTAAAAAGGGTTGGCTGCTTATTTCCCCCCCTAATATAGTCACTCAACGTAATTCCCCCCAAACTTTTTTACTCTTCATTTTACTACAAGAACTTTGTAATCTCTTCCTAAAACTACACAAACTTTTTTCTCTCTTCGAAATTAACCAAACAAAATTGGTTAAGATAAAACCGCTGATTAAACCGTAATTACGGTTAAGTAAACCGCAATCACATTCTGCAATTTTAATTTATAATTATTTATATATTATAATAAATAAATTCCAAAACGAAAAAAAATAAAACAATAAAAAAATGAGTTTTTTTATAAATAGTAAAAAATAAAACGAAAAAATGTGTCTAATTGATTTATTATAATAAATAGTAAAATAATATTATTACATTTATAAATAATGGTAAATTAAAATTCCAAAATATGATGCGGTTTACATAATCGGGGTTACGGTTTAATCATCGGTTTTACCTCAACCAATTTTGGTTGGTTAATTTCGAAGAGAAAAAAGTTTGTGTAGTTTTACGAAGAGATTACAAAGTTCATGTAGTAAAATGAAGAGGGAAAAGTTTGGGGAGAATTACGTTGAGTGACTATATTAGGGGGGGAAATAAGCAGTCAACCCATGATGAATTGTATAACATTGGATTTGGATAAAGATTTTAAAATGAGAAATTAAATAACATAGGATTTGGAGTGGATTTCAAAATCCACCAAAATACAAAAACCAATAAACCCCCCTTAGGGAATCTTTATTGCAGATCCCTTCTTTTTTAGAATCTACCTATAATCATGCTCATAACAACTACTATTGATTATGCTATAACAACGTAGAGTAATGTAGCATCCACAACAGAAGAAGCAACAGCCTTTTCTTCTCGTATCCTTAACTGTCAATTTCAGGCTTATTCCTCAGAAATCTGAAAGGGTGAAAATCAGACAAGAGATGAAGATTCTTCAAAAAAAAAAAAAAAAAACTCATAAGTAAAATAAAATTCGTACCATTTCACGCTGTTGTTCTCCATAAAAAAAACTCTCCAACGCTGGATACACCATCGTTGGATACCCTTTCGCTACGTTGTAAATTTCTGAGATGTGAAAACAAAAGCAATTGAATTCTCATCCTCTAATGAATAGAATAGAAAGAAGTAAAAAAGAAAACAAACAGGGTTAAACTTACGCAAACCACCGTAAATCGCAAGTCCATACTTCATCGAAGAATTCAACCTTTTCGCAAAACCTGCAATACCAAAGAACGAATCACAAATCCTAATGTAACCAACAATATCGAGAGTTTGATAGACTTTTCAACCCGAGGCAGAGAAGAACATTACCAAGTATGTTGATGCTATCAGGATCCGCCAGTGAAGAGGAACTACGGCGAGACCCGATCGATCTCACCTGCCCAAATGAGATCACATCGGACAAAACAAAATGAGAAAACAAGAAAAAACAAATCGGAGGATCTCAGAATCAGAAAAGAGTTCGTGCTTGCGCGACCAAGGCTCTCAGATACGGAGGCATGATTCGGAATTCGGGTTCGCTCTCGATTCATCTACGGCGCTAATTGGGGATTATATATGGGACCTCTTTGTTTTGCCACAAACGGGCCTTCACTGTTCAGCCCAAACCCTAGAGTTTATCAAGTCATGAGTTCTTTTTAGCTATTAGGTTACTTAAAGTGTACTCAAAGCGTATAAAACAGAGAAACAAAAGTTAGAGATTAACCTAGTTTTGTCTGAAGAAACTCATTGATTTTTGCAGCACACATTGATTCTTATCAATCAGAAAGTTTTGATCTTTAGTTCAATATATAGACTGAGTAGGAACAAAGGAGAAATCATGTTCATTTCCTTGTATTCATTGATTCATTATATTATCAATTTTCATCATTGTAATGCTGAAGCTTTAAAATTCTTAATAATAAGTTTTTTCTTGAGGCGCTTTCTCAAAGAGTGATCGTTGTCCTATGACTGTTCGGTTACATTGTAAACAGAGTCGAAAGCAGACAAATAGCTATGTAAGAGTCTTCTATAGTTATTGTAATTGTACTTGTTTTGAAGTAACTTAATTTCTAAAATAGTACCCCCATGAAAAAGTTGATGGAATGAAAAACAAAACAAGTCTTTGTGGGGTCTTCACGCTACTTCATATTCATCATCATCTAAATAATAGGAACTGAATCTAAGCAATATATAAGGGATATGAGCCAATCCACTCATTGCCAATTGGTTTTTGAGTTGGAAGCCCATATTCTAACATGGTATCAGAGCCCACGATCCACACAGTCCAACCTGATCCATAATCGATCCGAACCAAAAATTGGTCCATCGATCCTTACCCGAATATTCCGAGATTAACGGCCAAAGAGTCATCATCTCGAGAGGGCGTATTAGGGATAATTGTCCCACATCGGAAGTTGGAAAGGATATTAAGCAATATATAAGGGACTTGGGCCTCTCCACTAATTGCCAATTGGTTTTGAGTTGGATGCCTAAGAAACTTAACATGGTATCAGAGCCCACGATCCGCACAGTCCAACCCGATCCATAATCGATCTGAACCAAAAATGATCCATCGATCCTTGCCCGAATATTCCGAGATTAACGGCCAAAGAGCCATCATCTCGAGGGGACGTATTAGGGACAAAAGTCCCACATCGGAAGTTGGAAGTGATATGGGCCAATCCACTCATTGCCAATTGGTTTTTGAGTTGGAAGCCCATATTCTAACACTGAATTGGTACTTGAATTATTATGATTATGTGTATTGGAGGATCTTCATAGGAAGAGATGAATCTTTATTAGAAAAACAAAAGTTAAAAGTGTCCCTTTGGTTGTGTGTTTTTATTGTAGGTCTTTATCAAGAAGGCGTATGGAAGATTAAAGTGGAACTTCGTGAAGCTTATACATACAAATCTCCATCAGTAGAATTTGTTAACAAAATTTATCACCCCAATGTAGATGAATCGTAAGTGAGATTACATCAAAAACATTGAAAAGTAAAATAGGATCCAATTGGATTATTTGATTTAGCAGATTCATGTTCGTACCATCTAGAGATCTCTCTTGACGTCATCACGGTTTTGCTCTGTTTACATTTGGCTCTTGACGTCATCACGGTCTCTCTTGACGTCATCACGGCGTTCTGTCTGGATGATGTTGCCTAGGCTCGATTACTTTGGTAGAGATGACGATGAGAGCCTTTGCAGGTTCATTGATAAGTCATTATTACAACTCAGCAAAGCACCTGTAATCCTTGCAATGACCAAGGATCCGATCGGTAATCTGAGAGAAGATCTGGAATCCTTGCGATGTCACCTTTCCAGAAACACCAAATACGGGATCAGAACCTATCTAAATCAACGGCAAATCGCTTCCAAAGTTAGCACTGCAAAACTTGCGAGACAAATTTTGGTTACCAAACCAGAAATCTAGGTAAATTCAATCGTCCATTTCGGACTCGATATAACAAGAAATCCAAATCCCAAAGATGTTCCAGAAACTAGAGAGGATTACCTATCCAACGGTATAAATATTTTCGCCTAACTCCTTACAGTTCGCCGGCAATTCCACTCGCAAAGTCACTGATCCGTTTTGACAATAAAATAGAGTTTCAGAAACAGTGATTTGGTCAATATTCAAATACGAATTGCAGGTAGACCTTACCTATGAATTTGAATCCGAAAGATGTTCTAGAAACTAGAGACCGAGATCTTTCCAACCGTAGGAAGATTGATGACTGGTTCTGACTGAGCTGATCACGAGAGGCTTCGCAAAAACCTCCGACGAGACTGATTCGAACAGAGCACAAAACTAAATGTGGTGTCTCTAAGTCAAATATGGCAGAGATGGAAAGATTGATTGATGTGAATGTGGGGTGGTTAACGTGGCAAATGTTGACAAATGTGGGCAAAGGTGGCAAATATTGACAAACATGGCAAAGGTGGGTAAATGTTGACAAACATGGCAAAGTTGGTATGTTGGGTCGTGACAATTCTCCCCCACTTAGAAAAAATCGTCCTCGAATTGTTTGGTTGAGGCGACGCCCCGTCCTAGGCTTGAAAAAGCCTTGGATAGTCTGCTCTCATCCGGTCTTCCAACAACTTTAATACTCGATAAACAATAAACAATCAAATACACTAAACCAGAAATATCATCACACAACCTATTACTAACAATCATAACACTTCATTCTCGACATACCTTACTTTTACTTATTCATATACTTTTTTCACATTCTTTACTTTTTCTTGTCACATTCTTTACTTTTTCTTGTCACATTCTTTACACATTTACTCGCAGCGGAGCCAACCCATTTCTACTGTTTTGGGTCTGTCCTCCCCGCCTGGCCCAAATTATGGCCTATAGACCTACAACGGGCTAACGTACGCGATCGTCCGTAGTTCCAACAATCAAAGTTCTGCAACGGGTTAACGTACGCGATCGTCCGCAAAACTTACTACATTCTACAATCTCAAACAATCCTTTTCAATCCTTTAACATTCTTTTTTTTACCATTTGACTTTATCACATAATTTCCACAACATCAATCAAACGAACAATCAGCAAACATCAATCATTTCAGTACTAGACTTAGCATATAAGACCAACAATCATCAAACATTCAATTCCTAGACTTAGCATATATGACCACCTATTGCTATCTAATATTAAAGCAGCCTAGATCCCACCCTCACCTTAGAGATTACGTCCAAAAACTGAGTCCGAGAAAATAGCGGTTCGGGCGGTTGCTGTAAAATAGCATTTCGGGCCGTTGCGGCCAAAATAGCGTTTTGCCCGGTTCGATTGAAAATAGCGTTTCGACGATTCGGCTGAAAATAGCGTTTCGAGCGGTTCGGCTAAAAATAGCGTTTTGGTCGGTTGCGATTGAAACGCTACTTCTGGCGGTCCAAAACTGCGGTTCAAAACAGATAAATTTTTCTGGGTTATTCTCATAAACTGTGTTTTTTGTCCATAAAGAAACGTTAATAACTTAATGACCAAGGATCCGATCGGTAATCTGAGAGAAGATCTGGAATCCTTGCGATGTCACCTTTCCAGAAACACCAAATACGGGATCAGAACCTATCTGAATCAACGGAAAATCGCTTCCAAAGTTAGCACTGCAAAACTTGCGAAACAAATTTTGGTTACCAAACCAGAAATCTAGGTAAATTCAATCGTCCATTTCGGACTCGATATAACAAGAAATCCAAATCCCAAAGATGTTCCAGAAACTAGAGAGGATTACCTATCCAACGGTATAAATATTTTCGCCTAACTCCTTACAGTTCGCCGGCAATTCCACTCGCAAAGTCACTGATCCGTTTTGACAATAAAATAGAGTTTCAGAAACAGTGATTTGGTCAATATTCAAATACGAATTGCAGGTAGACCTTACCTATGAATTTGAATCCGAAAGATGTTCTAGAAACTAGAGACCGAGATCTTTCCAACCGTAGGAAGATTGATGACTGGTTCTGACTGAGCTGATCACGAGAGGCTTCGCAAAAACCTCCGACGAGACTGATTCGAACAGAGCACAAAACTAAATGTGGTGTCTCTAAGTCAAATATGGCAGAGATGGAAAGATTGATTGATGTGAATGTGGGGTGGTTAACGTGGCAAATGTTGACAAATGTGGGCAAAGGTGGCAAATATTGACAAACATGGCAAAGGTGGGTAAATGTTGACAAACATGGCAAAGTTGGTATGTTGGGTCGTGACAATTCTCCCCCACTTAGAAAAAATCGTCCTCGAATTGTTTGGTTGAGGCGACGCCCCGTCCTAGGCTTGAAAAAGCCTTGGATAGTCTGCTCTCATCCGGTCTTCCAACTCCCAAGTCGTTTCTTGAATCCCATCCCTTTCCCAACAAACTTGCACCCTCCGTTTACTTTTTCCTTTCATTGTGTAACATCCGTAAACCAAAAAATGGATTTTTGGTGAAGGTGTCGATCGACACATCTGGAGTATCGATCGCCACGATCATTTTAGATGTGTCGAGCGACACGTTTAAGTGTGTCGATCGACACGAGTATTTAACCTGTATCGATTGACACGTTGACTGTATCGCTCGACACACTATCGGCAGTTCGGTTTTGATGGCGACTTGTGGAAATTTGTGGATGAAACCTTTTATTTGAGGACCCTTTCGCGTTTGCAAAGGCTAGGAGATCAATTAGGGGTCTTTAGAGGTTAAATCATGCGAGTTTTGATTGAAAAATCTTGAGTTCTTGAGTGTTCTTAAGAGTTCTTGGTGTTCTTGGTGTTGTAAGACTTGGGAAGAGAGTTTGATCGGTTGTTCTTGACGGTTCTTGTTTGGGTTAGAGTAGTAAGGGTCGTGGGTGTCTCTGTGCTTCAGATTTTTCATCCAAATCGATCCAAAAATCATCTGATTTAAGGCAAAGGTGAGTTCACGACGTAGGCTCGTATATTCGACATCGAGTTAGAACGATCGATTTAGAGTTGATTTCGTGATGAAATTGACTGTCTGTTTGTGTTTATATGTTTATTGATTGTTACTCTACGTGTTGGGTTGAGTTTTGGTGCAGGTATAGGCGGAGGTTGTGCACGATCGAGCCACGAAAAGTGGTGTTCATTTTGCCGCTTCTGCAGAACTTTGTTGAGCGACACGCGGGTGTGTCAATCGACGAGTGGTTTTTTTCCATGTCGATCGACATGGTATAGTTGTCGATCGACGTGTGTTATTTGTTCGTGTCGATCGACATGTATGGTGTATCAATCGACATGTCTGTTTTGTCCGTTTTGTTCGTGTCGATCGACACCACGGGTGTGTCAATCGACACTAAGCCAGTTTTTATCGTCGGGATTTTTAAATCGTGTTGGGGTGCTTGTGTGTTGGTTAAAAGCGTACATGGTCTGTAGGCGGGATGACTGACTCACTAAGTATTTATGATAATATTTACGCAACTCATTTGTTTTATGTGTTGCAGGTAAAAAGAAAGCGTGATCGCGGAATCTGCGCGTAGGTAGAGGATGAGTAGGGTCGTTTTGTGTGTGTTTTATGTTCTAGTAAAACCGGTCGTATAGGTTGCTAGATATGTTTAATTATTAAATAATTTGCGGAGTTATTGTTTAATAATTAAGTTGTGTGTTAAAAATGTTTAATTATTAAATAATTGTGATCTTATTGTTTAATATTTAAAATTATGTGTTTTCCGCGGATTATGTCATGACTTAATTAAATATTAAGGAATGAGTAATTATGGGATTATTAATTCAATATCAAAAAAAAAAAAATCGGGTCTGGTTCTTTCATGACGGATATAACTGATATGGAGCTGATTTATTAAATTCACCTTTTATCTCTTTCTCTCTCTCTGACGGATTCAAGATATATTCTCTCTACAAAAACTTGTTTCTTTGTTGTTCTCTTCTCTGATCAGACAATGTCAAACTCGCAGTTCAAGCTTCAGTGTCTTCCCCATCAAGTCTACTAGACTCCGGTTGTCTCTGATTAAATTTTCTGGGTTATTCTCATAAACTGTGTTTTTTGTCAATAAAGAAACGTTAATAACTTAATGACCAAGGATCCGATCGGTAATCTGAGAGAAGATCTGGAATCCTTGCGATGTCACCTTTCCAGAAACACCAAATACGGGATCAGAACCTATCTGAATCAACGGCAAATCGCTTCCAAAGTTAGCACTGCAAAACTTGCGAAACAAATTTTGGTTACCAAACCAGAAATCTAGGTAAATTCAATCGTCCATTTCGGACTCGATATAACAAAAAATCCAAATCCCAAAGATGTTCCAGAAACTAGAGAGGATTACCTATCCAACGGTATAAATATTGTCGCCTAACTCCTTACAGTTCGCCGGCAATTCCACTCGCAAAGTCACTGATCCGTTTTGACAATAAAATAGAGTTTCAGAAACAGTGATTTGGTCAATATTCAAATACGAATTGCAGGTAGACCTTACCTATGAATTTGAATCCGAAAGATGTTCTAGAAACTAGAGACCGAGATCTTTCCAACCGTAGGAAGATTGCTGACTGGTTCTCACTGAGCTGATCACGAGAGGCTTCGCAAAAACCTCCGACGAGACTGATTCGAACAGAGCACAAAACTAAATGTGGTGTCTCTAAGTCAAATATGGCATAGATGGAAAGATTAATTGATGTGAATGTGGGGTGGTTAACGTGGCAAATGTTGACAAATGTGGGCAAAGGTGGCAAATATTGACAAACATGGCAAAGGTGGGTAAATGTTGACAAACATGGCAAAGTTGGTATGTTGGGTCGTGACAATTCTCCCCCACTTAGAAAAAATCGTCCTCGAATTGTTTGGTTGAGGCGACGCCCCGTCCTAGGCTTGAAAAAGCCTTGGATAGTCTGCTCTCATCCGGTCTTCCAACAACTTTAATACTCGATAAACAATAAACAATCAAATACATTAAACCAGAAATATCATCACACAACCTATTACTAACAATCATAACACTTCATTCTCGACATACCTTACTTTTACTTATTCATATACTTTTTTTCACATTCTTTACTTTTTCTTGTCACATTCTTTACTTTTTCTTGTCACATTCTTTACACATTTACTCGCAGCGGAGCCAACCCATTTCTACTGTTTTGGGTCTGTCCTCCCCGCCTGGCCCAAATTATGGCCTATAGACCTACAACGGGCTAACGTACGCGATCGTCCGTAGTTCCAACAATCAAAGTTCTGCAACGGGCTAACGTACGCGATCGTCCGCAAAACTTACTACATTCTACAATCTCAAACAATCCTTTTCAATCCTTTAACATTCTTTTTTTTACCATTTGACTTTATCACATAATTTCCACAACATCAATCAAACGAACAATCAGCAAACATCAATCATTTCAGTACTAGACTTAGCATATAAGACCAACAATCATCAAACATTCAATTCCTAGACTTAGCATATATGACCACCTATTGCTATCTAATATTAAAGCAGCCTAGATCCCACCCTCACCTTAGAGATTACGTCCAAAAACTGAGTCCGAGAAAATAGCAGTTCGGGCGGTTGCTGTAAAATAGCATTTCGGGCGGTTGCGGCCAAAATAGCGTTTCGCCCGGTTCGATTGAAAATAGCATTTCGGCGATTCGTCTGAAAATAGCGTTTCGAGCGGTTCGGCTAAAAATAGCGTTTTGGTCGGTTGCGATTGAAACGCTACTTCTGGCAGTCCAAAACTGCGGTTCAAAACAGATTAAATTTTCTGGGTTATTCTCATAAACTGTGTTTTTTGTCCATAAAGAAACGTTAATAACTTAATGACCAAGGATCCGATCGGTAATCTGAGAGAAGATCTGGAATCCTTGCGATGTCACCTTTCCAGAAACACCAAATACGGGATCAGAACCTATCTGAATCAACGGCAAATCGCTTCCAAAGTTAGCACTGCAAAACTTGCGAAACAAATTTTGGTTACCAAACCAGAAATCTAGGTAAATTCAATCGTCCATTTCGGACTCGATATAACAAGAAATCCAAATCCCAAAGATGTTCCAGAAACTAGAGAGGATTACCTATCCAACGGTATAAATATTTTCGCCTAACTCCTTACAGTTCGCCGGCAATTCCACTCGCAAAGTCACTGATCCGTTTTGACAATAAAATAGAGTTTCAGAAACAGTGATTTGGTCAATATTCAAATACGAATTGCAGGTAGACCTTACCTATGAATTTGAATCCGAAAGATGTTCTAGAAACTAGAGACTGAGATCTTTCCAACCGTAGGAAGATTGATGACTGGTTCTGACTGAGCTGATCACGAGAGGCTTCGCAAAAACCTCCGACGAGACTGATTCGAACAGAGCACAAAACTAAATGTGGTGTCTCTAAGTCAAATATGGCAGAGATGGAAAGATTGATTGATGTGAATGTGGGGTGGTTAACGTGGCAAATGTTGACAAATGTGGGCAAAGGTGGCAAATATTGACAAACATGGCAAAGGTGGGTAAATGTTGACAAACATGGCAAAGTTGGTATGTTGGGTCGTGACAATTCTCCCCCACTTAGAAAAAATCGTCCTCGAATTGTTTGGTTGAGGCGACGCCCCGTCCTAGGCTTGAAAAAGCCTTGGATAGTCTGCTCTCATCCGGTCTTCCAACAACTTTAATACTCGATAAACAATAAACAATCAAATACATTAAACCAGAAATATCATCACACAACCTATTACTAACAATCATAACACTTCATTCTCGACATACCTTACTTTTACTTATTCATATACTTTTTTTTTCACATTCTTTACTTTTTCTTGTCACATTCTTTACTTTTTCTTGTTACATTCTTTACACATTTACTCGCAGCGGAGCCAACACATTTCTACTGTTTTGGGTCTGTCCTCCCCGCCTGGCCCAAATTATGGCCTATAGACCTACAACGGGCTAACGTACGCGATCGTCCGTAGTTCCAACAATCAAAGTCCTGCAACGGGCTAACGTACGCGATCGTCCGCAAAACTTACTACATTCTACAATCTCAAACAATCCTTTTTAATCCTTTAACATTCTTTTTTTTACCATATGACTTTATCACATAATTTCCACAACATCAATCAAACGAACAATCAGCAAACATCAATCATTTCAGTACGAGACTTAGCATATAAGACCAACAATCATCAAACATTCAATTCCTAGACTTAGCATATATGACCACCTATTGCTATCTAATATTAAAGCAGCCTAGATCCCACCCTCACCTTAGAGATTATGTCCAAAAACTGAGTCCGAGAAAATAGCGGTTCGGGCGGTTGCTGTAAAATAGCATTTCGGGCGGTTGCGGCCAAAATAGCGTTTCGCCCGGTTCGATTGAAAATAGCGTTTCGGCGATTCGGCTGAAAATAGCGTTTCGAGCGGTTCGGCTAAAAATAGCGTTTTGGTCGGTTGCGATTGAAACACTACTTCTGGCAGTCCAAAACTGCGGTTCAAAACAGATTAAATTTTCTGGGTTATTCTCATAAACTGTGTTTTTTGTCCATAAAGAAACGTTAATAACTTAATGACCAAGGATCCGATCGGTAATCTGAGAGAAGATCTGGAATCCTTGCGATGTCACCTTTCCAGAAACACCAAATACGGGATCAGAACCTATCTGAATCAACGGCAAATCGCTTCCAAAGTTAGCACTGCAAAACTTGCGAAACAAATTTTGGTTACCAAACCAGAAATCTAGGTAAATTCAATCGTCCATTTCGGACTCGATATAGCAAGAAATCCAAATCCCAAAGATGTTCCAGAAACTAGAGAGGATTACCTATCCAACGGTAATATGGGACTTCAAATGAGGATATAATATATGTTGGATATGAATAATACATGAGTGTTTAGATGCTCAACTCTCATAGTGACAATTAAATGAGTTAGTTTTCCAATATCAAGAGGGAGAAAATAAACAGCAGGAAAATGATATAAGTAGCTATGAATTATCAACGATCCTCGGACCAAAGAATGTACATCAGAAGTACAAAAAGATAATTCATAAGCAAAACTTAGCGTATTAATTGCCAGACGTATTTGCTGACCCAAATAGAGTGTCACTTATACAAGCTGTATATGCTCTAATCAAAATTAATCTCCTAGTAGGACTATATCAAACTGCTAGTGCGTCTAAAGATCGCATGAGCCGTCATAGACCTATTTGGTTCTAAATATAAGAATCCTCAAAAAGAAAAGTGAGCATAAATTGAGAATGACCAGATTGAGAAAATCTTAAAATATCTCCAGAAGAGAATGAATTATCTCTAGAAGAGAAATAAACATGACAAATGAAAAGTTCAAGTACTTGGTAGTGAAAAGATCTAGCTAGTTATGTCATGTTAGGAATAAATAGAACCAAAAAGGAAATCGACATCATAATATTTTTGCATGCATGAGCAGTTCATATTATGAAAAAGAGGATCATGAAAGAAAGTCTATTGAAATGTGTACACAAAGTAATGATTGGCCAAAGTGGAAAGAAAATAGACTTGTAATTATAATTTCTTGCAGAGAAACATGTGGACCAATAGTCCATGCTCCTGAAGTGTAAATCTAGTGAAAGATATTAAGTTTTATGTAAAACAATAGTAAAAATAGTAAAATTTTCACATAGACAAGGAAGATTTTCAGAAGGGATATATTTATATTCTCTAGTGGTGGAGCAATACTTTATGATATCTTATGAGGTTGACAATAAAAGATAGAACACTGGAAAATGACATTTATATGGAATCGTTGAAGGATATAATCCATGAGGCATCGATGATATCACAATTATGTTTTCGAGAACTCTATTTGATCAAATGAGAAGAAAATATGTAACATGGGGTATAATCATGTAAATGTATACCCATGTAGATTTATCAAAAGATAAAGATCAAAATGATTCTTGATTTGAAGATCATCAAAACTCCAGCAGAGTTATCATACTAATAATTATGATAAAAGATCACTTGATAATGATATTTGTATGAAGATCCCAGAAAGATTTGCTAGAAGCAAAACACTTTTGTGCGAATCGCTGAAAATTAAATCGTTCTGCTTATGGTTTGAAATAATCATAGTATATGTGGTATAATCTCATTAGTGAGTATTATATGGGGATTTGAGAAATGAGTTATTATAATTTCAGTATTTGAACATCACTAAAACTCCTAGAGAGAGTTATATTTTATAGTAGAATATATGGAGAAATGCTTTGGGAAAATATATTGAAAAGATAAAATTATCTTCATGTATTAGCGAAAAGTTGCTATTATATCCTAAAGATCCTTGCATGGTTCTATATTAGAATGTTCACATATATTTGGTCCTGAAGTACCATACTTAAATTGATGTTTAAGAAATTTATCGATCTCTTTCACGATTTAAAGATGAGATTTTGTATGATAAAATGGAAAATATGTTTTGAACCACAAGTCCAATGATTTGAGATATCATAAATCATACAAGTTTGTTTGTTAAGGTTATGCATATGATCATTCGAAAAGATAGCTTATGGTCAAAAGTCATCTCCTGAAGAAAATGCTTCTGAGGGGGAGAAATATAATGATTAGCGTAGATGTACTCTTTTTCCCTTACCATAGTTTATATCCCATTGAGTTTTTCTATTAAAGGTTTTTAACGAGACATCAAAAAACACGCAAAAGATAGACATTTGAAGAGGAATGTTATCATTATAATGATATATGAAAGTCTATCAAATTCTCAAAAGAATATCATACATTAATGATATCAAGAGCAATAAAGAGAATAATCAAGATGGATCATACATGTTCTACTAATTCGTTCAAGTGAAACTTTGGCGAGATTATTTTGCAAAGACACTTTCAACCCCTACTTTCAAGAATCAAGTTTGCGTCGTCACAAATATATCAAATAATGCATTCATCAGGGGGAGTAGAAGCGCGTTGCACTTTTTTTCCCTTAACCATGGTTTTGTCCCAACTGGGTTTTTCTGGTAAGGTTTTTAATGAAGCAACATCTTATGCGCATTAAGATTATATTTATTATCTTAGGCCAAGAGGCCTGATGCTGTGTGAACATGGGGAGAATTCGTAGCGGAGTTTAATGCTAAGTATTTTCCTCAGGAGGCGTTAGATCGTCTTAGGACGAGATTCGTGGAGTTGGTTCAGGGTGACCGTACCGTGCGTGAGTACAACACAGAGTTTAGCAGGCTGCTCGTTTATGCAGATAGAGGCGTGGACGATGAGCAGACTCATGTGCAGAGGTTCCTAAGGGGACTTAATGCGGAGTTAAGGATACCTTGTAGAGTGTCAGAGTACGCCTCGAGGGCGAAACTGGTAGAGGTTACTGCGGGTATCGAGGAAGACCTGAGAGGTCAGGCAGCTACAGTTTTACCAGTGGCGGTTGTTCCTCCTGCTCAGCAGAGGAGGCAGCAGTAGCAGCAGTATGGAGGATCAGGTTTGAGTTCAGGCAAGGGAAACAAGCCGGGAAAGGGCCAGAAAAGGAAGTGGGTTGAGGCTTCCAAGGTAGGTCAGAGTGCCAGAGCATGTTTTGGCTGCGCGGCCTGGGAATCATGTTGCGGCAGTGTAACCAATAGCTCAGATAGGAGCAGCGCCATGTATTTATACGACTACAAAGGTGGAGCAGGAGAGCGCCAGTCAGATCATAGGTACATTTTAGACTCAGACTTGTTCTTTCGAGTATTAGGACTATTCGTTTGTGTTCTATTTTGCGAAAGTAGCTTTCTCAGCACGTTTGGATGTGTAGGGACCTTGTTAGTGGGAGGTTGTGAGTCCCATATTTTGTTCGATTCTGGAGCATCGAATTGCTTCATTACTCCGTAATGTCCCGAGAGCAGTGGCATTCGGAGTAGCATGGGTGAGCAGTCAGGCATGGTTAAGGTGGTTGGAGGAGGATTTCTGGCTACGTTTGGTCATGCAAGGAGAGTGGATGTACAGATTGCTGGCGAGTTAATGCCTGCAGATTTGGTGATTAGTCCAGTGGAGTTACACGATGTCATATTAGGGATGGATTGGCTAGTACATTACCGAGTTCATCTGGACTGTTATCGCGGGAGGGTTGTGTTTCAACACGAGGAAGGGAGGTTGGTGTATCAAGGTGTGAGACCGACTTCTGGGAGTCTCGTGATTTCTGCTATTCAGGCTAAGCGTTTGGTTGAGCAAGGTGGCGAGACTTATTTAGTGACGATTGTGATGCCAACGCCTATATCAAAGGCACCTTACAGGATGGCTATAAAGGATATCAAGGTTGTTCGGGATTTTGAGGATGTTTTTGGTGGTTGAAGGGATTACCGCCATCTTGGTCTTCCTTTCATGATTGAGTTGGAACCCGGGACAACGCCTATATCAAAGGCACCTTACAGGATGGCTCCAGCAGAGATGGCAGAGCTGAAGAAGCAGCTAGAGGATTTGTCGTGTAAAGGATTTATCCGACCAAGTACCTTCACCGTGGGGAGCGCCGGTGTTGTTCGTAAAGAAAAAGGATGGGAGTTTCCGGTTGTGTATTGATTACCAGGGACTTAACTGAGTCACTATGAAGAACAAGTACCCTCTTCCGAGAATTGATGAGTTGTTAGATCAGTTAAGGGGCGTTACTTGGTTCTCCAAAATAGACTTGGCATCGGGATATCATCAGATTCTGATAGATGACAAAGATGTTTGGAAGACAGCCTTCAGGATAAAATACGGTCACTTTGAGTTTGTGATTGACGAATGCACCAGCAGCATTCATGTGTTTGATGAACAGCGTATTCCAGGGAGTATTTGGATGTTTTGTGATCATCTTTATAGATGATATCCTTTTGTATTTAAGGAGTTCTGAGAAGCATGAGGAACATCTAAGATTGGTATTGGAAAAGCTTAGGGAGCAGAAGATATTTGCCAAGTTGAGTAAGTGTAACTTCTGGCAGTGAGAGTAGGATTTCTCGGTCATATTGTATCTGCAGGAGGAGTATCTAAAGATCCGGCTAAGATAGAGGCTATCAGAGACTGGCCTCGACCGAGTAACACCACCGAGATCAGGAGTTTTCTTGGTTTGGCAGGTTATTACAGGAGGTTCGTTAAGGGATTTGCGAGTATGGCGCAATCGATGATGAAGTTGACTGGAAAGGATGTTCCATTTGTTTGGTCTCAAGAGTGCGAGAATAGCTTTTTGAAGCTAAAAGAGATGTTGATGAGTACACTTGTATTGGCATTGCCCGAGCTGGGTAAGCCTTACACCGTGTACACTGATGCATCAGGGATTGGTTTGGGTTGCGTGTTGATGCAAGAAGGCAGGGTTATTGCGTATGCATCAAGGCAGTTGAGAGGTGTTGAGCATAATTATCCCACCCATGATCATGAGTTAGGCGTGGTAGTGTTTTCTCTTAAGATTTGGAGATCTTATCTGTATGGTGGAAGAGTGCAGATTTTTACGAATCACAAGAATTTGCAACATATTTTTACTCAGCCGTTATTAAACGTAAGGCAAAGGCGTTGGGTAGAATTATTGGCAGACTATGATTTGGATATTGTGTACCATCCGAGTAAGGCAAACCTGGTGGCAGATGCCTTGAGTCATCGGAGAATGGACGTAGCTCAAGAGCAAGACGTGGAAGCGTTAGTGATCGAGATTAGCACTTTGCGTTTATGTGTTATTTCGCATGAGCCTTTGGGTTTAGAGGCAGCGGGTCAGGCAGACCTTCTGAGTATGATTCGAGTACCTCAGGAGAGTGATCAAGGTTTAATCGACGCGTCAAAGATAGTTAGTTCTGAGTATCAGGTCTCTGCGAATGGTACGATTCTTGTGCGTGGGCGAGTTTGCGTGCCTAAGAATGAGTCGTTAAGGCAGGAGATTCTGAGTGAGGCTGATTTGAGTAAGTTGTCGATTCATCCGGGAGCGACTAAGATGTATCGTGATCTCAAACGGTACCATCACTGGGTCGGGATGGAGAGGGATGTAGCCGACTGGGTTGCAAAGTGCGATACGTGTCAATTAGTAAAAGCTGAGCATCGGGTTCTGAGTGGTTTGTTGCAGAGCTTACCAGTCCCTGAGCATCGGGTTCTGAGTGGATTTTGTGGTGGGTTTACCTAATTCGCCAACATTTGATGCTATTTGGGTGATTGTGAATCGTCTAACTAAGTCAGCACATTTTCTGGCCATTAAGAAGACTGATGGGGCAGCGGTTTTGGCTAAGAAGTATGTGAAGGAGATTGTGAGGCTGCATGGGGTGCCAACCAGTATTGTGTCAGACAGGGATCCTAAGTTTGCATTTGAGTTTTGGAGAGCATTTCAGGATGAGATGGACACTAAGGTGCACATGAGTATAACGTATCATCCTTAGACCGATGGACAGTCTGAGAGGACGATTCAGACATTAGAGGATTTGCTAAGGATGTGTGTTCTCGATTGGGGTGGTCATTGGCTAGATCACTTGTGCCTGACTGAGTTCGCGTATAACAACAATTTTCAGGCGAGTATCGGGATGGCTCCGTACGAGGTTTTGTATGGGAGACCGTGTAGAACACATTTATGTTGGATCCAGGTGGGGGAGAGGAGCATTTTTGGTGCGAGTTTTGTTCAGGAAACGTCGGAGAAGATCCGCGTCTTGAAAGTGAACATGAAAGAGGCTCAGGATCGGCAGAAGAGTTATGCTGATAAAAGGAGGAAAGAGTTGGAGTTCGCGGTCTGAGATAGAGTATATCGCAAGATGACTATGTTGCGAGGTTCTAACAGATCCATTTCGGAGAATAAGCTAAGTCGAAGATTTTTGGGTCTATTCCTGGTAGTGGAACGAGTTGGACCGGTAGCGTACCATTTGGAGTTACCATCGATTATGAAGGCGTTTCATAAAGTGTTTCATGTATTAATGTTGAGGAAGTGTCTGCACACTTTGGAGGAGTTGGTGGCTAGGATTCCAGAGGATCTACAACCAAATTTTTTGGTGGTGGCGAGACCTGTGAGGATTCTCGAGCAGAGAGTCAAGGTGTTGCGCCGAAAGAAAGTACCGTTGGTAAGAGTTTTATGGGATTGTAGTGGTACAGAGGAGGAAACTTGGGAACCCGAGACAAAGATGAAGTCGAATTTCAGCAAATGGTTCGATAAGCAGAGTGTGGTTTGAGCTTGTTTCTATCTTTGTGGTTCCAGTTTCAGAGTTTGGCTTCGTGCAGTTGTGGTTGTGGTTGTGGTTGTGGTTGTGATTACGGATATATGTATTTTTCCGTTTTGTTGTAACGATTATATATTTATGGAAATTTATAAGATGGATTTTCTTATATTATGACATTTATTAAGTTGGGTAATGCTTATTAATCTTGATATTTCGGGATAGGGAATGTCTAGTTATGGATCATATGAGGTAGCTCTATTTGATAGGTACTTAGGGACATTCAGGAACTAAAATACTCTAGGGACTGCGGTTCCGAATAACTCATTTACTAAGGGAGATGTGAGTTCTCCAGAGGCGATGTGAGTTCTCCAATATACTTATTTGGGATATGAGTTCTCAGAATAAGTAGGAGGGATGCAAGTTCTTTCGCGGGGATGTAAGTTCCCCAGATTGGTACGTTTGTCTGACACTTCATGAGATGGAATCTGTGAATGTCAGGATATGAAATGAGTTAGGGGTAATTAACGTTCGACAAATGTAAGAAAGTACGAACTAGATAGGGGCCTCAGAGATCGGGAGAAACCGATTCGGATTAGTTCAACCAAGTTGAGATGGCAATTTCTTCAGAGGGATGAGGTGTGTCCCTGGGTATTAGTGGGAGATGGCGAGTTCTCTAGAGGGATGAGTATTTTTCCCGTGTAAGTTAGTTCAAAGGATATATTCCTAAAAGCGAGGAAATTATAGGTGTCGGATCTAGGGTTGACATTACGTTGAAACTTTGGTTCAGATAACCTGGTAATGGATAAATTTAGGCTTTGAAAAGGATGAATCCAATGCCTTAGATCTTCAGCATCGTGGAATCTTCACTGAAATTCGTTTGAAATATGTACTTATAAAGTTTGCATATTTGTACTTGTAAATATTGATTTAATTTTATTTATTAATGTTGATTTTTGGATAATTTTAGGCCATGAAAAGGATGAAACCAGATGCCTTAGATCTTCAGCATCGTGGAATCTTCACTAAGGTTCGTTTGAAATTTGTACTTATAAAGTTTGCATATTTGTACTTGTAAATGTTGTTGATTTTTGGATAATTTTAAACTGTGAAAATGATGAAGCCAATGCCTTAGATCTTCAGCATCTTGGAATCTTCACTGAGTTCATTTGAAATTTGTACTTATAAGGTTTGCATATTTGTACTTGTAAATGTTGAAATACTTGTACTTATAATTGTTGATTTTTGGATAATTTTAGGCTGTGAAAATGATGAAGTCAATGCCTTAGATCTTCAGCATCGTGGAATCTTCACTCAGGTTCGTTTGAAATTTGTACTTATAAAGTTTGCATATTTTTACTTGTAAATGTTGATTTACTTGTACTTATAAATGTTGATTTTTGGATAACTTTTGGCTATGAAAAGGATGAAGCCAGATGCATTAGATCTTCAGCATCGTGGAATCTTCAATCAGGTTTGTTTGAAATTAGTACTTATAAAGTTTGCATATGAGTACTTGTAAATGTTGATTTATTTATACTTATAAATGTTGATTTTTGGATAATTTTTGGCTATGAAAAGATAAAACCAGATGTCTTAGATTTTCAGCATCGTGGAATCTTCACTAAGGTTCGTTTGAAATTTGTACTTATAAGGTTTGCATATTTGTACCTGTAAATGTTGTTGATTTTTGGATAATTTTAGGTTGTGAAAAGGATGAATCCAATGCCTTAAATCTTCCGCATCGTGGAATCTTCACTGAAGTTCGTTTGAATTTGTACTTATAAAGTTTGTGTATTTGTACTTGTAAATGTTGATTTACTTGTACTTATAAATGTTAATTTCTGGATAATTTTAGGCTGTGAAAAAGATGAAGCCTAATGCCTTAGATCTTCAGCATCGTGGAATCTTCATTGAGGTTAGTTTGAAATATGTACTTAGAAAGTTTGCATATTTGTACTTGTAAATATTTAATTATTTTTACTCGTAATTGTTGATTTTTTGATAATTTTAGACTGTGGAAAGGATGAAGCCAATGCCTTAGATCTTCAGCATCTTGGAATCTTCACTGAGGTTCGTTTGAAATTTGTACTTATAAAGTTTGCATATTTGTACTTGTAAATGTTGATTTACTTGTACCTATAAATGTTGATTTTTGGATAATTTTAGGCTGTGAAAAGGATGAAGACAGATGCATTAGATCTTCAGCATCGTGGAATCTTCAATCATGTTTGTTTGAAATTAGTACTTATAAAGTTTGCATATGAGTACTTGTAAATGTTGATTTATTTATACTTATAAAGTTGTTTTTGGATAATTTTAGGTTGTGAAAAGGATAAACCCAGATGCCTGAGATCTTCAACATCGTGGAATCATTACTGAGGTTTTTTTGAAATTTGTACTTAGAAAGTTTGCATATTTGTACGTAGAAATGTAGATTTACTTTTACTTATAAATGTTGATTTTTGGATAATTTTAGGCTTTGAAAAGGATGAAGCCAGATGCCTTAGATCTTCAGAATCGTTGAATCTTCACTGAAGTTCGTTTGAAATTTGTACTTATAAAGTTTGCATATTTGTACTTGTAATGTTGATTTCTAGATAATTTTGAGCTGTGAAAAAGATGAAGCTTGATGCCTTAGATCTTCAGCATCGTGGAAACTTTATTGAGGTTCATTTGAAATATGTACATAGAAAGTTTTCATATTTGTACTTGTAAATATTGAATAATTTTTACTTGTAATTGTTGATTTTTGGAAAATTTTGGGCTGCGAAATGGATGAAGCCAATGCCTTAGATCTTCAGCATCTTGGAATCTTCACTGAGGTTCCTTTGAAATTTGTTCTTATAAAGTTTGCATATTTGTACTTGTAAATGTTGATTTATTTATACTTATAGAGTTGTTTTTGGATAATTTTAGGTTATGAAAAGGATGAACCCAGATGCCTGAGATAATCAGCATCGTGGAATCTTTACTAAGGTTTTAGGTTTTTTGAAATTTGTACTTAGAAAGTTTGCATATTTGTACTTGTAAATGTTGATTTAATTGTACTTATAAATGTTGATTTTTGGATAATTTTAGACTATGAAAAGGATGAAACTAGATGCCTTAGTTCTTCAACATCATGGAATCTTCACTTAAGTTCGTTTGAAATTTGTACTTATAAAGTTTGCATATTTGTACTTTTAGATGTTGTTGATTTTTGGATAATTTTAGACTCTGAAAAGGATGAAGCGAATGCCTTAGATTTTCTTTATCTTGGAATCTTCACTTAGGTTCGTTTGAAATTTGTACTTATAAAGTTTGCATATTTGTTCTCGTAAATGTTGATTTACTTGTTCTTATAAATGTTAATTTCTAGATAATTTTAGGCAGTGAAATGGATGAAGCCTGATGCCTTAGATCTTCAGGATCGTGGAATCTTCACTGAAGTTTGTTTGAAATATGTACTTAGAAAGTTTGCATATTTGTACTTGTAAATGTTGAATTACTTGTACTTATAATTGTTGATTTTTGGATAATTTTAGGTTGTGAAAAGGATGAAGTCAATGCCTTAGATCTTCAGCATCGTGGAATCTTCGCTCAGGTTCGTTTGAAATTAGTACTTATAAAGTTTGCATATTTGTACTTTGTAAATGTTGTTGATTTTTGGATAATTTTAGGTTGTGAAAAGGATGAATCCAATGCCTTAAATCTTCCGCATCGTGGAATCTTCACTGAAGTTCGTTTGAATTTGTACTTATAAAGTTTGTGTATTTGTACTTGTAAATGTTGATTTACTTGTACTTATAAAAGTTGATTTCTGGATAATTTTAGGCTGTGAAAAAGATGAAGCCTAATGCCTTAGTTCTTCAGCATCGTGGAATCTTCATTGAGGTTAGTTTGAAATATGTACTTAGAAAGTTTGCATATTTGTACTTGTAAATATTTAATTATTTTTACTCATAATTGTTGATTTTTTGATAATTTTAGGCTGTGGAAAGGATGAAGCCAATGCCTTAGATCTTCAGCATCTTGGAATCTTCACTGAGGTTCGTTTGAAATTTTTACTTATAAAGTTTGCATATTTGTACTTGTATAATGAATTACTTGTATTTATAATTGTTGATTTTTGGATAATTCTAGGCTGTGAAAAGGATGAAGTCAATACCTTAGATCTTCAACATCTTGGAATCTTCACTGAGGTTTGTTTGAAATTTGTACTTATAAGGTTTGCATATTTGTACCTGTAAATGTTGTTGATTTTTGGATAATTTGAGGTTGTGAAAAGAATGAAGCCAATGCCTTAGACCTTCAGCATCTTGGAATCTTCACTGAGGTTTGTTTGAAATTTGTACTTATAAAGTTTGCATATTTGTACTTGTAAATATTGATTTACTTGTTCTTATAAATGTTGATTTACTTGTACTTATAAATGTTGATTTTTGGATAATTTTTGGCTATGAAAAGGATGAAGCCAGATGCATTAGATCTTCAGCATCGTGGAATCTTCAATCAGGTTTGTTTGAAATTAGTACTTATAAAGTTTGCATATGAGTACTTGTAAATGTTGATTTATTTATACTTATAAATGTTGATTTTTGGATAATTTTTGGCTATGAAAAGATAAAACCAGATGTCTTAGATTTTCAGCATCGTGGAATTTTCACTAAGGTTCGTTTGAAATTTGTACTTATAAGGTTTGCATATGTGTACCTGTAAATGTTGTTGATTTTTGGATAATTTTAGGTTGTGAAAAGGATGAATCCAATGCCTTAAATCTTCCGCATCGTGGAATCTTCACTGAAGTTCGTTTGAATTTGTACTTATAAAGTTTGTGTATTTGTACTTGTAAATGTTGATTTACTTGTACTTATAAATGTTGATTTCTGGATAATTTTAGGCTGTGAAAAAGATGAAGCCTAATGCCTTAGATCTTCAGCATCGTGGAATCTTCATTGAGGTTAGTTTGAAATATGTACTTAGAAAGTTTGCATATTTGTACTTGTAAATATTTAATTATTTTTACTCATAATTGTTGATTTTTTGATAATTTTAGGCTGTGGAAAGGATGAAGCCAATGCCTTAGATCTTCAGCATCTTGGAATCTTCACTGAGGTTCGTTTGAAATTTGTACTTATAAAGTTTGCATATTTGTACTTGTATGATGAAATACTTGTATTTATAATTGTTGATTTTTGGATAATTTTAGGCTGTGAAAAGGATGAAGTCAATACCTTAGATCTTCAACATCTTGGAATCTTCACTGAGGTTTGTTTGAAATTTGTACTTATAAGGTTTGCATATTTGTACCTGTAAATGTTGTTGATTTTTGGATAATTTGAGGTTGTGAAAAGAATGAAGCCAATGCCTTAGACCTTCAGCATCTTGGAATCTTCACTGAGGTTTGTTTGAAATTTGTACTTATAAAGTTTGCATATTTGTACTTGTAAATGTTGATTTACTTGTTCTTATAAATGTTGATTTTTGGATAATTTTAGGCTGTGAAAAGGATGAAGGCAGATGCCTTAGATCTTCAGCATAGTGGAATCTTCATTGAGGTTCGTTTGAAATTTGTACTTATAAAGTTTGCGTATTTGTACTTGTAAATGTTGATTTATTTATACTTATAAAGTTTTTTTTGGATAATTTTAGGTTGGCAAAAGGATGAACCTAGATGCCTAATGTCTTCAGCATCGTGGAATCATTACTGAGGTTTGTTTGAAATTTGTACTTAGAAAGTTTGCATTTTTTTACTTGTAAATGTTGAATTACTTGTACTTATGATTGTTGATTTGGATAATTTTAGGTTGTGAAAAGATGAAGTCAATACCTTAGATCTTCAGCATCGTGGAATCTTCACTCAGGTTCGTTTGAAATTTGTACTTATAAAGTTTGCATATTTATACTTGTAAATGTTGTTGATTTTTGGATAATTTTAAGCTGTGAAAATGATGAGCCAATGCCTTAGATCTTCAGCATCTTGGAATCTTCACTGAGGTTCGTTTGAAATTTGTACTTATAAGTTTGTATATTTGTACTTGTCAATGTTGAAATACTTGTACTTATAATTGTTGATTTTTGGATAATTTTAGGCAGTGAAAATGATGAAGTCAATGCCTTAGATCTTCAGCATCGTGGAATCTTCACTCAGGAACGTTTGAAATTTGTACTTATAAAGTTTGCATATTTGTACTTGTAAATGTTGTTGATTTTTGGATAATTTTAAACTGTGAAAATGATGAAGCCAATGCCTTAGATCTTCAGCATCTTGGAATCTTCACTGAGTTCATTTGAAATTTGTACTTATAAGGTTTGCATATTTGTACTTGTAAATGTTGAAATACTTGTACTTATAATTGTTGATTTTTGGATAATTTTAGGCTGTGAAAATGATGAAGTCAATGCCTTAGATCTTCAGCATCGTGGAATCTTCACTCAGGTTCGTTTGAAATTTGTACTTATAAAGTTTGCATATTTTTACTTGTAAATGTTGATTTACTTGTACTTATAAATGTTGATTTTTGGATAACTTTTGGCTATGAAAAGGATGAAGCCAGATGCATTAGATCTTCAGCATCGTGGAATCTTCAATCAGGTTTGTTTGAAATTAGTACTTATAAAGTTTGCATATGAGTACTTGTAAATGTTGATTTATTTATACTTATAAATGTTGATTTTTGGATAATTTTTGGCTATGAAAAGATAAAACCAGATGTCTTAGATTTTCAGCATCGTGGAATCTTCACTAAGGTTCGTTTGAAATTTGTACTTATAAGGTTTGCATATTTGTACCTGTAAATGTTGTTGATTTTTGGATAATTTTAGGTTGTGAAAAGGATGAATCCAATGCCTTAAATCTTCCGCATCGTGGAATCTTCACTGAAGTTCGTTTGAATTTGTACTTATAAAGTTTGTGTATTTGTACTTGTAAATGTTGATTTACTTGTACTTATAAATGTTAATTTCTGGATAATTTTAGGCTGTGAAAAAGATGAAGCCTAATGCCTTAGATCTTCAGCATCGTGGAATCTTCATTGAGGTTAGTTTGAAATATGTACTTAGAAAGTTTGCATATTTGTACTTGTAAATATTTAATTATTTTTACTCGTAATTGTTGATTTTTTGATAATTTTAGACTGTGGAAAGGATGAAGCCAATGCCTTAGATCTTCAGCATCTTGGAATCTTCACTGAGGTTCGTTTGAAATTTGTACTTATAAAGTTTGCATATTTGTACTTGTAAATGTTGATTTACTTGTACCTATAAATGTTGATTTTTGGATAATTTTAGGCTGTGAAAAGGATGAAGACAGATGCATTAGATCTTCAGCATCGTGGAATCTTCAATCATGTTTGTTTGAAATTAGTACTTATAAAGTTTGCATATGAGTACTTGTAAATGTTGATTTATTTATACTTATAAAGTTGTTTTTGGATAATTTTAGGTTGTGAAAAGGATAAACCCAGATGCCTGAGATCTTCAACATCGTGGAATCATTACTGAGGTTTTTTTGAAATTTGTACTTAGAAAGTTTGCATATTTGTACGTAGAAATGTAGATTTACTTTTACTTATAAATGTTGATTTTTGGATAATTTTAGGCTTTGAAAAGGATGAAGCCAGATGCCTTAGATCTTCAGAATCGTTGAATCTTCACTGAAGTTCGTTTGAAATTTGTACTTATAAAGTTTGCATATTTGTACTTGTAATGTTGATTTCTAGATAATTTTGAGCTGTGAAAAAGATGAAGCTTGATGCCTTAGATCTTCAGCATCGTGGAAACTTTATTGAGGTTCATTTGAAATATGTACATAGAAAGTTTTCATATTTGTACTTGTAAATATTGAATAATTTTTACTTGTAATTGTTGATTTTTGGAAAATTTTGGGCTGCGAAATGGATGAAGCCAATGCCTTAGATCTTCAGCATCTTGGAATCTTCACTGAGGTTCCTTTGAAATTTGTTCTTATAAAGTTTGCATATTTGTACTTGTAAATGTTGATTTATTTATACTTATAGAGTTGTTTTTGGATAATTTTAGGTTATGAAAAGGATGAACCCAGATGCCTGAGATAATCAGCATCGTGGAATCTTTACTAAGGTTTTAGGTTTTTTGAAATTTGTACTTAGAAAGTTTGCATATTTGTACTTGTAAATGTTGATTTAATTGTACTTATAAATGTTGATTTTTGGATAATTTTAGACTATGAAAAGGATGAAACTAGATGCCTTAGTTCTTCAACATCATGGAATCTTCACTTAAGTTCGTTTGAAATTTGTACTTATAAAGTTTGCATATTTGTACTTTTAGATGTTGTTGATTTTTGGATAATTTTAGACTCTGAAAAGGATGAAGCGAATGCCTTAGATTTTCTTTATCTTGGAATCTTCACTTAGGTTCGTTTGAAATTTGTACTTATAAAGTTTGCATATTTGTTCTCGTAAATGTTGATTTACTTGTTCTTATAAATGTTAATTTCTAGATAATTTTAGGCAGTGAAATGGATGAAGCCTGATGCCTTAGATCTTCAGGATCGTGGAATCTTCACTGAAGTTTGTTTGAAATATGTACTTAGAAAGTTTGCATATTTGTACTTGTAAATGTTGAATTACTTGTACTTATAATTGTTGATTTTTGGATAATTTTAGGTTGTGAAAAGGATGAAGTCAATGCCTTAGATCTTCAGCATCGTGGAATCTTCGCTCAGGTTCGTTTGAAATTAGTACTTATAAAGTTTGCATATTTGTACTTTGTAAATGTTGTTGATTTTTGGATAATTTTAGGTTGTGAAAAGGATGAATCCAATGCCTTAAATCTTCCGCATCGTGGAATCTTCACTGAAGTTCGTTTGAATTTGTACTTATAAAGTTTGTGTATTTGTACTTGTAAATGTTGATTTACTTGTACTTATAAAAGTTGATTTCTGGATAATTTTAGGCTGTGAAAAAGATGAAGCCTAATGCCTTAGTTCTTCAGCATCGTGGAATCTTCATTGAGGTTAGTTTGAAATATGTACTTAGAAAGTTTGCATATTTGTACTTGTAAATATTTAATTATTTTTACTCATAATTGTTGATTTTTTGATAATTTTAGGCTGTGGAAAGGATGAAGCCAATGCCTTAGATCTTCAGCATCTTGGAATCTTCACTGAGGTTCGTTTGAAATTTGTACTTATAAAGTTTGCATATTTGTACTTGTATAATGAATTACTTGTATTTATAATTGTTGATTTTTGGATAATTTTAGGCTGTGAAAAGGATGAAGTCAATACCTTAGATCTTCAACATCTTGGAATCTTCACTGAGGTTTGTTTGAAATTTGTACTTATAAGGTTTGCATATTTGTACCTGTAAATGTTGTTGATTTTTGGATAATTTGAGGTTGTGAAAAGAATGAAGCCAATGCCTTAGACCTTCAGCATCTTGGAATCTTCACTGAGGTTTGTTTGAAATTTGTACTTATAAAGTTTGCATATTTGTACTTGTAAATATTGATTTACTTGTTCTTATAAATGTTGATTTACTTGTACTTATAAATGTTGATTTTTGGATAATTTTTGGCTATGAAAAGGATGAAGCCAGATGCATTAGATCTTCAGCATCGTGGAATCTTCAATCAGGTTTGTTTGAAATTAGTACTTATAAAGTTTGCATATGAGTACTTGTAAATGTTGATTTATTTATACTTATAAATGTTGATTTTTGGATAATTTTTGGCTATGAAAAGATAAAACCAGATGTCTTAGATTTTCAGCATCGTGGAATTTTCACTAAGGTTCGTTTGAAATTTGTACTTATAAGGTTTGCATATGTGTACCTGTAAATGTTGTTGATTTTTGGATAATTTTAGGTTGTGAAAAGGATGAATCCAATGCCTTAAATCTTCCGCATCGTGGAATCTTCACTGAAGTTCGTTTGAATTTGTACTTATAAAGTTTGTGTATTTGTACTTGTAAATGTTGATTTACTTGTACTTATAAATGTTGATTTCTGGATAATTTTAGGCTGTGAAAAAGATGAAGCCTAATGCCTTAGATCTTCAGCATCGTGGAATCTTCATTGAGGTTAGTTTGAAATATGTACTTAGAAAGTTTGCATATTTGTACTTGTAAATATTTAATTATTTTTACTCATAATTGTTGATTTTTTGATAATTTTAGGCTGTGGAAAGGATGAAGCCAATGCCTTAGATCTTCAGCATCTTGGAATCTTCACTGAGGTTCGTTTGAAATTTGTACTTATAAAGTTTGCATATTTGTACTTGTATGATGAAATACTTGTATTTATAATTGTTGATTTTTGGATAATTTTAGGCTGTGAAAAGGATGAAGTCAATACCTTAGATCTTCAACATCTTGGAATCTTCACTGAGGTTTGTTTGAAATTTGTACTTATAAGGTTTGCATATTTGTACCTGTAAATGTTGTTGATTTTTGGATAATTTGAGGTTGTGAAAAGAATGAAGCCAATGCCTTAGACCTTCAGCATCTTGGAATCTTCACTGAGGTTTGTTTGAAATTTGTACTTATAAAGTTTGCATATTTGTACTTGTAAATGTTGATTTACTTGTTCTTATAAATGTTGATTTTTGGATAATTTTAGGCTGTGAAAAGGATGAAGGCAGATGCCTTAGATCTTCAGCATAGTGGAATCTTCATTGAGGTTCGTTTGAAATTTGTACTTATAAAGTTTGCGTATTTGTACTTGTAAATGTTGATTTATTTATACTTATAAAGTTTTTTTTGGATAATTTTAGGTTGGCAAAAGGATGAACCTAGATGCCTAATGTCTTCAGCATCGTGGAATCATTACTGAGGTTTGTTTGAAATTTGTACTTAGAAAGTTTGCATTTTTTTACTTGTAAATGTTGAATTACTTGTACTTATGATTGTTGATTTGGATAATTTTAGGTTGTGAAAAGATGAAGTCAATACCTTAGATCTTCAGCATCGTGGAATCTTCACTCAGGTTCGTTTGAAATTTGTACTTATAAAGTTTGCATATTTATACTTGTAAATGTTGTTGATTTTTGGATAATTTTAAGCTGTGAAAATGATGAGCCAATGCCTTAGATCTTCAGCATCTTGGAATCTTCACTGAGGTTCGTTTGAAATTTGTACTTATAAGTTTGTATATTTGTACTTGTCAATGTTGAAATACTTGTACTTATAATTGTTGATTTTTGGATAATTTTAGGCAGTGAAAATGATGAAGTCAATGCCTTAGATCTTCAGCATCGTGGAATCTTCACTCAGGAACGTTTGAAATTTGTACTTATAAAGTTTGCATATTTGTACTTGTAAATGTTGTTATACTTGTACTTATAAATGTTTATTTTTGGATAATTTTAGGCTATGAAAAGGATGAAGCCAGATGCATTAGATCTTCAGCATCGTGAAATCTTCAATCAGGTTTGTTTGAAATTAGTACTGATAAAGTTTGCATATTTGTACTTGTAAATGTTGATTTATTTATACTTATAAAGTTGTTTTTGGATAATTTTAGGTTGTGAAAAGGATAAACCTAGATGCCTGAGATCTTCAGCATCGTGGAATCATTACTGAGGTTTTTATGAAATTTATACTTAGAAACTTTGCATATTTGTACTTAGAAATGTAGATTTACTTGTACTTATAAATGTTGATTTTTGGATAATTTCAGGCTGTGAAGAGGATGAAGCCAGATGCCTTAGATCTTCAGAATCGTTGAATCTTCACTGAAGTTCGTTTGAAATTTGTACTTATAAAGTTTGCATATTTGTACTTTGTAAATGTTGTTGATTTTTGGATAATTTTAGGCTCTGAAAAGGATGAAGCTAATGCCTTAGATCTTCAGCATCGTGGAATCTTCACAAAAGTTCGTTTGAAATCTGTACTTATAAAGTTTGCATATTTGTACTTGTAAATGTTGATTTACTTGTACTTATAAATATTGATTTCTGTATAATTTTAGGCTGTGAAAAAGATGAAGCATGATGCCTTAGATCTTCAGCATCGTGGAATCTTCATTGAGGTTAGTTTGAAATATGTACTTAGAAAATTTGCATATTTGTACTTGTAAATATTGAATTACTTGTGCTCATAATTATTGATTTTTGGATAATTTTAGGCTGTGAAAAGGAAGAAGCCAATGCCTTAGATCTTCAGCATCTTGGAATCTTCACAAAGGTTTGTTTGAAATTTGTACTTATAAAGTTTGCATATTTGTACTTGTAAATGTTGATTTACTTGTACTTATAAATGTTGATTTATGGATAATTTTAGGCTGTGAAAAGGATGAAGCCAGATGCCTTAGATCTTCAGTCTCGTGGAGTCTTCACTAAGGTTCGTTTGAAGTTTGTACTTATAAAGTTTGCATATTTTTACTTGTAAATGTTGATTCACTTGTACTTATAAATGTTGATTTCTAGATAATTTTAGGCTGTAGAAAAGATGAAGCTTGATGCCTTAGATCTTCAGCATCGTGGAATCTTCATTGAGGTTAGTTTGAAATAAGTACTTAGAAAATTTGCATATTTGTACTTGTAAATATTGAATTACTTGTGCTCATAATTATTAATTTTTGGATAATTTTAGGCTGTGAAAAGGAAGAAGCTAATGCCTTAGATCTTCAGCATCTTGGAATCTTCACTGAGGTTTGTTTGAAAATTGTACTTATAAAGTTTGCATATTTGTACTTGTAAATGTTGATTTACTTGTACTTATAAATGTTGATTGTTGGATAATTTTAGGCTGTGAAAAGGATGAAGCCAGATGCCTTAGATCTGCATCATCATGGAATTTTCAGTGAGGTTCGTTTGAAATTTGTATTTATAAAGTTTGCATATTTGTACTTGTAAATGTTGATTTATTTATACTAATAAAGTTTTTTTTGGATAATTTTAGGTTGTGAAAAGGATGAACCCAGATGATTGAGATCTTCAGCATCGTGGAATCTTTACTGAGGTTTGTTTGAAATTTGTACTTAGAAAGTTTGTATATTTGTACTTGTAAATGTTGATTTAATTGTACTTATAAATGTTGATTTTTGGATAATTTTTGGCTATGAAAAGATAAAACCAGATGCCTTAGATTTTTAGCATCGTGGAATCTTCACTATGGTTCGTTTGAAATTTGTACTTATAAGGTTTGCATATTTGTACCTGTAAATGTTGTTGATTTTTGGATAATTTTAGGTTGTGAAAAGAATGAAGCCAATGCCTTAGACCTTCAGCATCTTGGAATCTTCACTGAGGTTTGTTTGAAATTTGTACTTATAAAGTTTGCATATTTGTACTTGTAAATGTTTATTTACTTGTACTTATAAATGTTGATTTCTAGATAATTTTAGGAAGTAAAAAGGATGAAGCTTGATGCCTTAGATCTTCAGTATCGTGGAATCTTCACTGAAGTTTGTTTGAAATATGTACTTAGAAAGTTTGCATATTTGTACTTGTAAATGTTGTATTACTTGTATTTATAATTGTTGATTTTTGGATAATTTTAGGCTGTGAAAAGGATGAAGTCAATGCCTTAGATCTTCAGCATCTTGGAATCTTCACTGAGGTTCGTTTGAAATCTATACTTATAAAGTTTGCATATTTGTACTTATAAATGTTGATTTACTTGTACTTATAAATGTTGATTTCTGGATAATTTTAGGCAATGAAAATGATGTAGCATGATGCCTTAGATCTTCAGCATTTGTGGAATCTTCACTGAAGTTTGTATGAAATATGTACTTAGAAAGTTTACATATTTTTATTTGTAAACGTTGAATTACTTGTACTTATAATTGTTGATTTTTGGATAATTTTAGGATGTGAAAAGGATGAAGCCAGACGCCTTAGATCTTCAGCATCGTGGAATCTTCTCTGGGGTTTGTTTGAAATTTGTACCTATAAAATTTGCATATTTGTACTTGTAAATGTTGATTTACTTGTTCTTATAAATGTTGATTTCTGGATAATTTTAGGGTGTGAAAAAAATGAAACATGATGCCTTCAATCTTCAGCATCCTTCTCCTTTAGCAAATAAGGAGATACTGATGGTAAGCCTAAACAGTTATGTGAAAAGGATAACATCGTGGAAACTGAGAGTTGATGATAGGATATACTTTCTTGTTTGTCATACACATGACCATGTCCTCTTCTTCAGGTATATTATGGGAAATTACTTTTGTTTTTGCCATACATATGGGTTTTTGAATTTCCTGCCTTGTTGTAATTGCTTATACTCTTTCGAATTTCAGCGACCGGAGTATGGTGTACTCAACCCGTGCGTATAAAGTTCCAGAATGCTCTCGAAGTGCAGCTGGCACACCTTTGGATCAGGTAATTCATGTATTAATATGTGTGTGCTTTTTTTAACTACATTGAGAAAGTATTACATTTCTGTGAAAGGGCTAATGCTTTGGTGTATTCATGGGACTTGTGGATGCAGATATTAAACATGTCGGAAGGTGAAAGATTGACCTCCATTGTTCCCGTTAGCGAGTTTGCTGAAGACCGTTATCTCCTGATGCTAACAGTGAATAGCTTCATCAAGAAAGTGTCTTTGAAACTATTCTCAGAAATACGCTCCACTGGAATCAGAGGAATTCAATTAATGTGTGCCTTTTCTTTCTAGTTATATTTTGGGATTGCTCTTCTTAACAAAGCTTATTTTCTAACAGTGTCATTTGTCTACAGAATTCTGGTGATGAACAGAAATGGGCCATGGCTTCCCAAAATGGAATGGTCGTAGTTAGCACATGTGATGGTGTAAGTTCTGGTTCTTAATACTTCTTTCAAGTAAACGTTTTTTTACTCAAGGCAAATAACTAATGGCTTTTGTTCCTCAGCTTCGAACTCTGAGCAGGAATACGAAGGGAGTGACTGCCATGAGACTTAAGGAAGAGGACAAGATGGCGTGCATGGCCATCATACCTGCATCTCTACGGAAGAATTAGAAGAGAAGTTTGAAGACGCTTCAACACACTACAAGAAAACAGGCTGATTTCTGACGGAAATTTTTTCCCCTTGGTAATCCGTCGGTGGTTTCCGATGGTATTCCAATGGTATGCTGACAGAATGGGTTTCTGTCGGAATTCTGTCAAATTTTCAGACGGTATACCGACGGAAACCCACTCTCTCACCATTCCGTTGGAATACCGTCGGAAACCACCGACGGAAGACAGACGGAAGACAGATGTCGTTATATTCCGACAGTATACCGACGGACTACCGACGGAATTCGGACTTTCCGATGTCGGCAAAGTTTGATTGGCAGCTCATACCGACGGAACTAATTCCGTCGGAATTAAGTAACGGAATTCCAATGATTTCCGATGTCGGCAAAGTTTGAGTGGTTCTCATATCGTCTACGGTGGATGATGGGATTGGTGGGGTGTTATGTCGGAGGTATTAACGGAATTCTGACGGATTTTTGACAAAAATCCGTTCTACATAAGTTTGCAGAATTCGTCATTCCCTCATAACAAAATTTCGAGTACCAAACAAAATTATAAAGATGAGTTTGTTATGTTCGGTCATGGATGGACGAGCCAATGATGGATGTGGGCTCGGACTTATTAAGGAACGAGTACGCTCAAGGAATATGCAAGTTCATGAATTTACCCAGTAATCTAGAAGCAGCCAAAAATGGTTAGGATATCAAATGCCCTTGTTCCAATTGCTGTAATAGAATTAGTGTTGCCATTCATAATGTTTGGACTCACTTATATAGATATGGTTTTAGGCCGGGATATAAGGTTTGGTATTTACATGGAGAAACCAATTATGAATATGGTAGTACTAGTAGCAATGCACCTTATTTTCTGGATAGCGTAGGGGAACCTACAGCGGGAGTAGATGTTGGGGTAAGTACGGTTGCGATGTTTAACGATGCGTTTAGAGAGAATTTTTAGTCGGGTGGGTATGAGGGTGATAGGGTTGAAGAGCCTAATTTAGAATCTCGAAGGTTTTTCCATATGTTAGACGCATCAAAGCAACCACTATACAGCGGTTGTAGGGATGGTCATTCACCGCTATCTTCTGCTAGTAGGATGATGAACCTGAAGACTGATAATAATTTTTCCGAAGAATGTGTTGATGCATTCGCCGAGTTAGTGAAAGATGTTTTGCCAGAAGATAATCTGGCCCCAGGATCATACTACGAGGTCCAAAAACTTGTCGCTGATCTTGGTTTGCCCTACCAGGTTATAGACGTGTGCATCGACAACTGTATGATATACTGGAGAGAAGACGAGAACCGGAACAAATGTAAATTTTGCCAGAAACCCCGGTTCCAAAACAAAAGTGGCAGGGTGAAGATTCCATTCAAATGGATGTGGTATTTACCCTTAACGGAGAGGTTGAAGAGGCTGTACGAATCAAACCGCACAGCTAAGGCTATGAGATGGCATGCAGAGCATAGTCAAGATGGAGATATCACGCATCCTTCTGACGCAGAAGCGTGGAAACACTTCCAATCCGTATATCCAGATTTTGCATATGAACGACGGAATGTATACATAGGCTTATCCACTGATGGTTTCAACCCGTTTGGCAAGCATGGAAGAAAATATTCATTGTGGCCGGTCATCGTAACACCTTACAATTTGCCTCCATCAATGTGCATGCGGCGAGAGTTCCTGTTTCTCTCAATTCTAGTTCCCGGGCCAGATCATCCAAGACGGTCGCTCGATATATTCCTCCAACCATTGATCTCTGAGTTGCAGATGTTGTGGGAGCATGGTGTTAAGGCATATGATGTTTCAATCCAGCAGAATTTCAACATGCGTGCGGTTCTTATTTGGACCATAAGCGATTTTCCAGCATACGATATGTTATCTGGATGGACAACGCATGGAAGATTGGAATGTCCTTATTGCCAAGACAATACTACAGCATTCCAACTGCAGCACGGAAAGAAGACTTCATGGTTTGATTGCCATAGGTATTTTTTACCGGCAAATCATCAATATCGTCGATCTAGAAGACATTTCAGGAAGAATGTACAAGTGTTACATGGTCCACCGCCTGAGATAGATGGTCGCAGCATATTGGAACAGTTACGAGATTTTGGTGCAGAGTAAACTCCTGAATGTGGGGGTAATGGCCATCACCCCGTGGACGGTTGTGGGGAATATCACAATTGGCACAAGAAGAGTATTTTCTGGGATTTGCCTTACTGGAAAGACCATCTATTGCGGCATAATCTAGATGTCATGCATGTTGAAAAGAATTTCTTTGACAACATCATTAACACCATATTAAACGTCCGAGGAAAAACCAAAGACAACTGGAAGTCTAGATTCGACTTGTCATTGATTTGTTCGAGGCCATCTCTTCATGTTTCAAACGGTAGATTGTTGATGCCTGCTTACCGGTTAGACGCTGGCAGAATGAAGTATTTTTTGAATGGTTCAAAAAAATTGTCAAATTTCCAGACGGCTACGCATCTAATCTACGTAATTGCTTGGATTCGACGGAAGGCAAGTTTATAGGAATGAAGAGTCATGATTGTCATGTCGTGATGCAGCGTCTTCTTCCATTTGTATTTGCATATCTTCTTCCAGAACCTATCCCCCAAGCAATTGGAGGTATATTTCTTACTCCCATTAGTTTCTTACTACCATAATATTACTATATATATATATATGTACTAACTTGTTTAATTTTCGTTTATAGGAGTTGGTGCATTCTTCCGAGATTTATGTTCAAGAACGCTTACCGTCCACGGGATACATAACTTGGAGGCCAATATCCCGGTTCTCCTTTGTAATCTTGAGAAGATATTTCCACCTTCTTTTTTTGATGTTATGGAACACCTTCCTATTCACCTCCCACGAGAAGCAGCCTTAGGAGGCCCTGTTCAATACCGATGGATGTATCCGTTCGAGCGTTACATGTTCCACCTGAAGAAAAAGGTTAAAAATTTGAGCAAGGTTGAGGGATCTATTGTCACACAAAGCCTAAACGAGGAAGTCTCACACTTTGCCTAATATTACTTTCCATCAGCAGTTCGCACTAAGGCGAGACGTCCTGCCCGACATGATGATAGAGGTGAGAAAGCAGTCTATGCCGTGGTTGTTCCTGATTTGTTTGCCCAAGTTGGTCGAGCAAATGGAAAAGGAAAGAAACGCAAACTATCAGCCCAAGAGGTCACACATTTGCATACGTATATCCTCAGAAACTGTGACGAAATTTTGGAGTACGAAAGGTATATAAGTTATTATAATAAATTTATGGAATTATTTGCCTTTATCTACTAATGATTATTATGTTACAAGATCTACATGTCTTTCGCACGTGATTGCCATTATGATAAGACAGATGCCGAACTTGCTGTCTTGAAAGATGAAGAATTTGAGGGGTGGTTGAAATGTTATGTAAGTGTAATATAATTAATTACTCTTACTTTTCCAGGTTTTCACGTTCATATGTTACTTATTTCTTACTTCTATCATTTTTAGGTTTCCGATAGTATAGTAAGTGGTCAATCACTCCCGACATGGTTAGTGGAGTTTGTTCATGGTTTACGCAGCACCGCGACTTCATATCCCAAGTTTTGCACTAGGGGATATGGGTTCAAGATCCGTGAGAAAGGACGTCAAAGGTCAACTTCGGACTATGGTATTCCGGCGCAATCATGTGATACCATGTACTATGGGATTTTAAAAGAAATCTTGGAAATCCACTATCCCAGAATGTTGGACTTGAGGTGCATTGTGTTTAAGTGCGATTGGTATGACCCAACCGATGGACGAGGGGTTCGAGTTGACCCTCATGGTGTTATTTTGATAAATTCAAGTTGGAAACTACGGTATTACGATCCATTTATCCTGGCGTCTCAAGCAGACCAGGTATGAATACAATAATATGTTTACCTACGTACTCATACTTAAGGTTTGTTGTTCATGTATATTAACAATATCCACCCTTTATTACTAGGTTTGCTACATTCCTTATCCTTGAGTTGCCTATCGTACAGATCCTTGGATCACAGTAACTGCAATTAACCCGAGAGGAAAAATATATGGACTTCCGGAACAAGATGCTCTACAACCATCGAGAAGTATATCAATGTCACATGTTGAGGAGATGGATAACATTGACCTTGTCATTGATGTCACACATATCGGGGATCATCTAGTGCATTCAGACGAAGAGGAAACACGTGACGAATTTGACGACGATTCAGACTCCATCCCTAGTGAAAGTGGATCAGAAGATTCAGATTAATAATTTATGAATAAATGTGTGCTTATGGATGTTGTGTGATTCAGACTTCATCCCTACTGAAAGTGGATCAGGAGATTCAGGAGAATCAGACTTCATCCCTTGTATATCATATTATTTAATAGTATATATATAGTCATGTTCGATGACTAATTGACGATAAATATTGGTATTGCAAGTCCAATAAAACATAACATTTAATGAAACATAAAATTTAAAACACATTCTTAAACAGGTACATTAGAGACTTGCAAATATTTAACACACAACGGTTATGGTACAAGTACATAATAAACTCCTCATTTTACAATCATCTGTCGGTTTCCACTCCGAACTTACCATTTGTTAGAACCATTTAGTGATGTTCTTTCCCTTTTTTTTTTTTGTGGAGAATCTACAAATCCGTCGCACAATTCGCTTTTGATTGCATCAACATATAGATTTATGTTTGGTTTGGCTGGGTTTTGGGCGAATTCGAAATCATAGTAATGCTCCTTTGGTGGAGAATCTATAAATCCGTCGCATAATTCACTTTTGATTGCATCAACATCTAAATTTAAGTTTGGCATTTCTAGGCTTTGGGCGAATTCATAACCATAGTACTGATCCTTACATACGTTTGAAGTACTTCCACCGTCAGTATCTGACTTTTCCATCAATTGACATGGTTGTTCGGCTTCGATAACCCGCTTATGATCAGGACATTGTGGCTGCCTATCGTAAATGTGGTGGATGTTTGGCGAGCACTGGCTGTCAGGCACTATTTTTGATGTGGAATCTTCTTTATGGATTAGTGAGCACGTATCAAATTCCCACGAGTAAGTGGGAATATCTTGAGTGAATTCGTCGCAATGAGATTCGGTTTCCCACGTGTATTTTGGAATATAAAAAAAATTAGCCTCCGATGTTGTTTTTTCGTCATCATTAGGAGAGTTAGAAGAAATTTTTTGTGTTATTGAGAGGTGTAGAAGATATACACTCCATAAGGTGTATTTATAGTAGAAGTTATATGTATAAACCGTCGGCATTCCGTCTGCATTCCGTTCGTATTACCGACGGAATTCAGACTACACAATGTCGGCAAAGTTTTATTGGTCATCTGTACTGACGGATTTCCGATGGAGCTATGTCCTCGAAATTATGTAACGGATGTCCGACGGAATTCCGACGGTTTAGATGTCGGCAAAGTTTGTGTGGTTAATAAATCGTCTGCAGTGGCCGAAGGGATTGGTGGGGTGTTATGTCAGAGTGTTTTGAAGGTTTTCCGACGGAAATCCGACGGATATCTGTTGTACATATATGTTCCACATTTTCTCATTCCTTCATCACAAAATTTGAACACAAAAATATTCAATTCTGTAATGGCTAACAAAGATCTATGGAATTACTATATGCAAAACCGAGCCCCTGGTCTAAACACTCCAAACACAACTCTTCTTCCTTCAAGCCCTCCTTACGATAACTTAAATTTCATAGATGCTCAACCAACAATTTCACTCCACCCAACTCAACGATCCCTGAACCAAACGCCCGAAATACCGGGACCTGGCCAAGTCGTAAGGCGAGGAATTTTTCGCAAGAGGGCTCATGATGCAAGGGTGGTGCGACGTGAAAGTTCTCAAACTCGCCCAACACAAAATTTTATTTATGAGGTAATTAACGAGGCACCACAAGCCGGCCAGGATTTTAGTAGCCCTCGGTGGACTTCTACTATCGATTACATAATCCGTGAAGGTATATATATATAATTATCGTTTTTACTTTTACAATATATTGTTATATAATTATTGTAGCTGACAAATACAAAATCTATCATTCATAAATGAAGGATCGCAATAGGACCACACCATTCTGGACCCAGGTTGCATAAATTCAATCCCCACGTTCACAATTTGTGAAAATAAAAAAGGTTTACGTTTCCGTCCAATTTTATTAACATTTTCAGAAACAATTTATCTGACAAGTATATTCTATTTAATTATCAGATTGTGGCTATGCTCTCTAGTTTGACCCCCAATGACCAGGGAGATCTGCTTGTAACCTTAAAAGATCCGTCGGGAATAATCGAGGGAACCATGCACCATAACATCTTCAAGAATGACGAGTACAGACTCACGACTGCTGTATGTGCGGTGGTCATCCTGAAGAATGTTACTGTTTGCCGTTTTGATAGGAACCCAAAGTACCTAAACATCACAGAGCGTACCATTGTTAAGGTACATACACCATACGTTTATAAATATTTTTGAGAATGGTTAACTAAATTCAGTTTTCAAACAGATAATCGGTGCTAATACGATGATTGTTGAATACCAGCCAACAGAAGTATGCACCATCGAGGAGGAAGATGAAGGAACTACTGGGTACAAATATGAAACAGTTCCAGACTCCGATGAAGAATAAATATCTAACTCGTCCATGATTAAGAATTATTTTATGGTTACGGCTTTATGTTGCTTTTATGTTAAATAATTTCCTACTATCTATTGTACGAGATTATCCGCATAATGTTGGTATGTGTAATATTTACTATTTTGGTATTTTAATTTATACTGCAATATAAATTGTATGTGTAATGTAATATTTATGAAAACCAAGGCAACATAGATAGAACGTGTGGGATTCACGGGTTTGGCACTTCGATTGGCAGAACGATTAAAGCCAATTTTGATATGGCTCTAACTCGTTCACATTGTCGACGGAATTTTTTTTCACTAATTTGTTACCACCGGAAAAATTAAATATATGTAATTAAAATAAAAACCCGTCGGAATTCCATCTTAATTTTCGACGGTATTCCGACGGGAGTTGATTTTTATTACAAAATATATTAAATAAACAATTTATTTCGTCGGAACACCGTCGGAAATGATGACGGAATTCCGACGGAAGTTTTATTTTATTACCAAAATGTATTAAATATATGTAATATTGAACGTAATGGCGGATCTAGTAAATTTCTTTTCAAGGAACCAACATTGCTTCGTAATGGCGGATTTTTTATAATTTAATTTATGATTAATATGTATAATTTTAAATTTCTAAATATCCTAAATAGAAAATTTGAAGATAATCATTTAAAATCGTTAAAATTTAAAAATTTTATAACATTAATAAAACAATTTTAACCTTTAAAATTTTAAACCTATTTAAAAATACTAAAATTTAAAACTTTAAATCCTTTAAATTCAAAAATTTAAATCCTTCAAATTTAAAAATACTAAAATTTAAAACTTTAAATCCTTCAAATTTAAAAATTTTATAACATTAATAAAAAAAATTTAACCTCTAAAATTTTAAACCTATTTATAAATTATAAAATTTAAAACTCTAAATCCTTTAAATCCTTTAAATTTAAAAATTAAAAAAATTAAAAATTTATAACTTTAACAACCCGTCGGAATTCCATCTTAATTTCCGACGGTGTTCCGACGGGTGTTGAGTTTTATTATAAAATTTACGATTCATGATCCTATTTGAAGATGATGGTTTTTATATAGTTTAATATGGGATATGGAATGTATGAAATTATAAGGATAATATGAAAGATGAAATATGGGATATATACATATATCTATTTTTTAATGGGATAATATGAAATATGGTTTAATGTGGTTTACGTTTGATTCAATTTGAAGATTATGGTTTTTATTTCATTTTAAATTTTTAAATTTTATAAAATACTATTGAATTTTCTTTTATATAAACATGTGTTTTCATAAATTGAAAAAGCTTGTTATATACATATTTACAATTTGAAGCATTCTTTAATCTAATTTTTGAGTCCGATTATTTTATGGGATTTCCCGTACCGTTCCCGTCCCATCCCGTTTTATCCCGTTCCCGTCCCGAATTTGAAATGGGACATAAATAGGACGTATTTTGGTAGTCCCATAAACCTCGTTCCCGTTAGATCCCATCCCATATTCCCGTTTGCCCACCCCTACGGAAATATATTAAAAATTGATATTTAAATTAATTTCCGTCGGAATTCCGTCTTATGTTCCGAGGGAAACCCTAATTTCACTTGCCGCCAAACAACCTCGTGATCATCGTCAAAGCGGCAAACGCCGTCGGCATTCCGTCAGAATTATAGGTTCCATCGGCATTCCGTCGGCTACTGTTATAAATCCCAGAACTGTTTCTCTTCCCCGACACTTATCACAACCGAACGAAATTTCCGATCCATCGCCGGATTTCGACACTTATCGCCGGATTTCGCTTCCATACCGCCGGAAATCTCCTCTCCACCGCCGGAATCGCCGGAATTCTTCTCCCCACCACCGGATTTGTTTTCTCCACGGTCAGAACCGTCGTTCTGTCGCCGAAAATCTCCTCCCAGTGGCCGGAATTGCCGAGCCACCGTCCAAATCCGTCGCCTCCATCCAAATCCTTCGCCACTCCCAAAATCAATATAAGTTTTGTTTGTGTTCTTATGAAAATTTGTGGATTTTTAGAAATTGTTCTTGTAATTTATGTTGGATTTTTAGAAATTGAATATGAGAATTGTAGAAATTTAGAAATTTAGGATTATATTATTTTAGTGATTTTGAGATTTAGGTATGTTGATAATTTTAGTAATTTACCAATTTAGGGATTTTTAGACAATTCTAATTTTATATATATTTCCAATTTTAAGAATTTAATTTTCATATGTTTTTGTGATTTTTAGGGATTTTTTACAATTTAATTTATGATTAATATGTATAATTTTAAATTTCTAAATATCCTAAATAGAAAATTTGAAGATAATCATTTAAAATCGTTAAAATTTAAAAAATTTATAACATTAATAAAACAATTTTAACCTTTAAATTTTTAAACCTATTTAAAAATACTAAAATTTAAAACTTTAAATCCTTTAAATTTAAAAATTTAAATCCTTCAAATTTAAAAATACTCAAATTTAAAACTTTCAATCCTTCAAATTTAAAAATTTTATAACATTAATAAAACAATTTAAACCTTTGAAATTTTAAACCTATTTATAAATAATAAAATTTAAAACTCTAAATCCTTTAAATCCTTTAAATTTAAAAATTAAAAAAATTAAAAATTTATAACCTTAACAATTTAAACCTTTAAATTTAAAAATTTATTAACATTAATAAAATTTGTCAAATTATAAATGTCAATTTCCCAACAAAACCTAAATCCATGAACTTTGGTTTCTGAATATACAATATTACAAACAAGCCCTGATTACTTAAATTTCAAAATTTCAATTTTCTAAAATCCCTAAGTCCATAAATCACAAAACCACTTAATCTCAAATTCAATAAATTCATTTATTACAAAAATCTTAAATTCCCATCAATCCCTATGTCCCTAAATAACAAAATGTAAAACTAAATTCCTTTAATCTCTATATTACAAAAAAAACCCTAATTCCCAATATCCTTATATCCCTAAATCCGAAATTTCCAAATAATTAAATCGCAAAATCTCAAAATCACAAATTTCTATAAATTCCATATTCCATAAATCCCGAAATCTCAAACTCTTAGAATTTTGGAAATCGTAGGAACTATCCGCGATATCATCATTCAAGAGGAGGTGGGACTTCCAGTAAGGGAGGTCGGAGTGGGAGTGAGACGCATATCCCCGAGAGTACTCCCGACTTAGAGACCCCACACATGTCTCAGCCCCCGGGTACAGCCTTCTTAGCTCCCACATCCATGACCATCAAGCAGTTTGTGTCGCAACCCGGACATGATAGGTTGACTCGTCTAGATCCAGACACGCCACCTAACACGACCTGGTAAGTCTTATTTAAATTTGTATTAAATTAAATTATTTTAGTAAAATATTAAACTAAATATTTTATTAGGTTCCAATACTCGGGAAACGGGATTACGGGTTCTATCAACGGAATGATGAATTCCTTGGTAACTAAACCGTATCCCACATACCACGATATGCCAGTGGAGGACCGGGACATTTGGTTCCGACAATTTGCGGTATGATTTTATTTTATAAGTATAAAATATATTTCCTATATGACTCACATTTTAATTACTAATGCGAGAATGTGGTGTTTTTGCAGCAAGATTTTACGTGGGACCCACCGCTCACTTCGTTGGTTCGAAAGAGATTCGACGAAAAGGCTACGAGGAAGTACTCGTTGAAGATGAACGAGTGGAAAGATGCGTGGTACAAAACAGGGAAGGTGCCTCGGGTTATGAAACATAAAGACACATGTTGGAATGGACTAGTTGCACATTGGGAACATGAGGAAACTCGGGCGACCTCAGAGAGAAACTCAACTAACCGCAATAGCGACCGGAAAGGGAAGGGAAAAGCGACCCAAAACCTCGGAGCAACGAGCAAGGCTTCACTTGCAGACAAAATGGTAAATATTTAAATAATTCATAATTTTTAAAAATTCGCTAACAAAATTTTATATGTTAACAGTTTCAGGAGACCGGTGTGTTTCCTTCGAATCTTGCTTTGCTCAAAGCTACGCACACCAAAAAGAAGACCGGTGAAATTCAAGATCCCATTGCTCGTGAAATCGTGGAGACCGTGGAGAGGCTCGAGGAGCAGTACCTCCAATCGCAACCGATCGAGGAAGGAACTTCGGCGCCCACCGAAGTTCCATACGAGAAGATCAACGAGTTCACCTACAAGGTTAGTAACCGTGTCACTTTTAAACAAATTTCAAAATAACTTTTAATACACCTCAGTTCTAAGATTTTATTTCTTTTTTATCGTAGGCGACTCCCAAGACCAGAGGCCGTGTTTTCAGCCTCACTGAAGATAGTTGCTCGTCCGTTTCGTCGGTTCGTTATGACGGTGGTAGCAGATTGGAGGCAGAAAACTGAGAGTTGACCGAGCGGCTTAGGGCAGTGAAGGAAGCGAGAGAGACAGATAAGGCGGAGGCACGATTTTGAGCTTTGGAACAGAAGATGAACGACTTCTTTAGTACCCGTATGCCGGAATAGGCCTCGGTATTATTGTAACGTCGGAACTCCGTCGGTACTCGCCGGAAGTCAGACACCGTCAGAACTCTGTCGGTACTCGCCGGAAGTCAGACACCATCGGAACTCCGTCGGTACTCGCCGGAAGTCAGACACCGTTAGAACTCCGTCGGTACTCGCCGGAAGTTCGAAACTGTCGGAATTCCGTCTCCCTTGCGACTTCCGACGTTATAACGACGAGAGGTCGACGGAATCCGGCTATCCGTTTTCCGTCTGAGAGCCGTCGCAGGTGGTCGACGGACTGCCGACGGATTTTAATTTTCGACGTAATAGAAACGACGGACCAATCCCGTCGGAAAAGGGGCAATTCCAACGGAATTCAGACGGTTTTACCGTCGGAATATCGCCTGTTTTCTTGTAGTGACTGTGTAAGTGTTCCTTAAACCATATCTTGTAATGTGTTGGTCTAAAACCGTCGGAATATCGCCTGTTTTTACAAAACAAAAGCAGGAAGTAGTCTACTGGTCCATGGCTGTTGTTCGTGTGTGAGAATGGGTATGGAAAGCGTGTTCTGCTGAGTAGCTTTCGCCGTAAGCGTTTGAATAGAATCGGTTTATCTGGATCCAAGGTATGATCTGGAGTTTTACTATCTTCTGTTAGATTGGTCTGTCCATTTTTCTTACATCCATATTTCTCAGATTGCAGAGGATGATCGCATGGCTACTGTTTTCGTTGTTGGCTACTCCTTGATGGGTAAAATATCTCTTCCATAGATAAAGATTTACTTAGATGTTCTAACCAATTACAGATAATCTAACCAGACCTACTTGTTCACCAAGTATTTGCACTCCTATATACTCTCTATTATTGATGGAATAATACAACACAATTCTCTCTATCTCTTCTTAATTACAACAAAATGGGCCTTCTTCCAAATTCTCAATATTTGCATAATATGACCCAAATCTCAGTAATTTCTCTTCTTAAAAGTTCAAATTCCCTACCAAATTGGCAAATTCCATCATAAACCGAGTAAGGGCTTTTTGATCTCACAGCTACGATAACGTGAAGCAGAAGGGTCTCGCTAGGGTTCTGGACCGCCTGTTTTCCTATAGTTTCGTTTATCTAATTAGTTCTTGATGAGGAAAAGGGATTTTAAACATGTACCTAGAAGGATTCGAAAATTGTATAAAACATGGGAAAGTTCGTGAAGATAGGATTAGTGGTTTGCCTGAAACAGCGAACACAATGCTTTTATCTTAGGCCCCAACAAAAGATACAGCGAACACAATGCTTTTATCGAAATGATGGCACTTTCTCTGGAAGATGATGCGTAAACTAGACTACTCATATTCAGGCAAGAAGAGCGATTGGTACTTCATTGACAAATCATTGTGATTGCACAAGGCACCTCTACCAGAAAGCTTGAAAATCCATCTCGATAGATATTGTCTCGACCGCAGATCCTACCAGCTTGCCTTTACACATCCAAAATACTTGTGAAATTGACTTTATCCGACCAGATTCTCATTGATAATCCTTCTATCGCTTGCCTCCCGTCGCTTCAATCGCTTGACCTTACCTTTGTGGTGTATAAAGACCAAGATTCTCATGTTAGGCTTTTATCGAGTTGCCCTGTTCTAAAAGTTTTGGTTGTTTTCCGACGTTTAAAAGACAATATGTCAAGTTTCAGTGTGAGAGTACCTTCTTTACAGAGTTTTACATATAGGGGTCATGATTTTGTTACGGAGGGAAATTATGCACAAGAAAGGCCACCCTTGCTCTACAAGTATCGCAGGAACCCTAAGGGAAAACGTGGCCAAAGGAAGGATCCAGAAGAAAGCAATAAGGAGTAACGGCTAAATAGGATCGCGTGTAAGCTGTCATGATAAGGTGGTGAGTCATCAGCTCAAAGGACAATAGGCTCTTTAAAAGGACTGGTAGTAAAGTTGCTTGGAGTTATCTTATGGGTGAGATCATTTTGGAGTGAGTAGCAGTAAGAGAGAATACTCTACTCTACTAGTTTGTCTTGTTATAGCTTTAACTTTCATTGTAGACGTTATCTCGGAAGATTTATTCTATAAGAAGAGAGTTTTATTTCTTTCATCGCTCAAAGTTACAATCTTTACATACCAAAACGTATCAACTTGGTATCAGAGTGAGGTTGATCTCAGGGAAAAGATGCCGGAAATGGATCCAAGCAACCCACTGTCTCTGGTAACAGAGGTATCTCAGGAACAATCACAAACCGTTTCTGATATCAGTCCTCAAGATCCCCTCTTTATGTCAACACTCATGAAGATGCTGATGAACATCAACAAAAAATTTGAAGAAGAGGCTCTGGAGAAGAAACAAAGGGCGTTGGAAAAGGAATCACCTTAGGCGGTGGACCATGTCGGTTCATCCAGGACTGAGGCCCAAACAGAGAGGAACAACGGGAAGGCTCTGATGTACCAGCCGATGGAACCAGTGACGTACTCACCGAGACCATACCCACCTGGCAGACCATACACGTAGCTTTTTCCTGAAAACATCGCGGACATGGAGACAAATCTGACCATATACCCAGCAACGAAGATGGGGGAGGCGCAAAACTCAAACCCTCACCGGATGGAACTTTCGGTGTTCGATGGGACAGAGATAGACGATTGGCTTGCCAGGATTGAGTAGTTCTTCCAGGTAGGGCGGTTCACCGAGCCTCAGAAGATGGAAGAGGTGAGGTGCTGCTTTGCCAGAAAAGCACTCAAGTGGTTTCTATGGGAGCAGGAGAAGAATCCTTTTAATAGCTGGGCCCATTTGAGGCAAAGGATAGCGGCGCAGTTTTCAACGAAACCTGATTCCTCAGCCGGAGAAAGACTGTTAGCCTTAAAACAAACCAGGTCAGTGGCTGATTACTGTGATGAATTTATAGAAATCGCGGCTCCGGCGACAGATCTCACGGAGAAGATGCTCGAACTGGCCTTTGTGTCGGGATTGAATCCGGAGGCAAGAGTGGGGGTCAAGCTATTTGACCAGGAGAACCTCCAGCGGATGATGTTCTACGCTAAGAAATGGGAAGCCTACTCTCTGGCAGCGGCTCACGCCGCAAAGGGAAAAACCGCTGAAGGGCAAAGAAAAAATCGAATGGGCCAGGGACGAAACAATGGCCCATTAGTGGCAATAGGTGGCTGATTCGGATATGGGCCTACTTTGGGTAAGCCCACGACGACACATACTGTCTTACCCAAGACGACATCGCCTAAATCACGACAACAGAAACCCTAATCCCAATCACAATCGCGTCAAACCTCTTTTCAGGCGACTTACTTACGCCGAGATTGCGGTCCGACGAGCAGAGGGCCGATGTTTCCGTTATGATGAGAAGGGCCACTCAAGCGTCAATTGCCCCCAGAAAGAGTTACGCTGTTGGTTATCAAAGATAATGGGACCCAAACAGAGTGGGATGGGATTGAAGAGATAGGGTTACCAGAGCTGATTGCAAAGGAGTGTGGGGTGGCCGAACTGTCGCTTTGCTCAATGGTCGGCGTCGCGTCACCACGAACGATGAAGTTGCTAGGAGTAATTAGAGGATCAGAGGTGGTAGTGATGATAGACGGTGGGGCAACTCATAATTTCTTATCAGAAAGTCTAATCCAGACCCTGCAATTGCGAGTAAGCCTGACTCAAAATTATGGTGTTGTCACTGTAACTAGCTTAACGGTGAGGAGTAAGGGTGTTTGCTCAGAGGTTCCTTTAGAGATGCAGGGCTACTCAGTCACCACAGATTTTCTACCTCTGGAGTTGGGAAGCGTCGATGTCATACTAGGGGTTCAATGGTTAGAAACATTGGGAGAGGTCAAGGCCAACTGGAAGTTGTAGAGGATAAGCTTCGATGTGGAAGGTCAGAGGGTCATTCTCCAGGGTAACCCTAGCCTGGTGTGCGAATCAGTCTCTTTCAAGGCTTTATGGAAGGTTCTAGCGGATGAGGGTCAAGGGGTACTACTTGAATTTGGTAGTATCCAAGCAAAGAAGCCCCAGGGGAAGAAGGAGCGAGTAGGGATCGCCGAAGTACTTCAAGAGTTTCCTAACGTGTTTGAGGAGCCACAGGGTCTTCCTCCCTCCAGAGGAAGAGAACACAACATCATCTTGGAACCAGGGACGAGACCTGTAAGCGTGAGGCCATTCAGGTACCCTCAGGCGCAGAAAGAGGAGATTGAGAAGCAAATCACAATGATGCTAGCTGCAGGCATTATTCAAAACAGTACCAGCCCCTTTTCTAGTCCTGTTTTGCTGGTGAAAAAGAAAGATGGGGGATGGAGATTCTGTGTGGATTACAGGGCACTCAACAAGGCCACTATACCCGACAGCTTCCCAATACCGATGATAGACCAGCTTCTTGATGAGCTGGATGGAGCTAAAGTCTTCTCTACGTTAGATTTAAAATCTATATACCATCAGATCAGAGTTAAAAAGGAGGATATGCCAAAGACAGCCTTCAGGACACATGAGGGACACTATGAGTTCTTAGTGATGTCCTTTGGGCTCACTAACGCCCAAGCCACTTTCCAATCTCTGATGAACAAAGTCTTTACACAGTTCCTAATAAAGTTTGCTTAGTGTTCTTCGACGACATCCTGGCATTCAGCAAAGACTGGGAGGAGCACCAGAGACATCTCCAAAGGGTTTTACAGGTCCTACAAGAACAGAAGCTCTATGCTAACAGGAAAAAGTGTCAGTTTGGGTGCAAGGAGGTAGAGTACTTGGGATATATAGTATCAGGAGAAGGGGTGTCCGCAGATCCAAGTAAAATACAAGCCATGGTGTCCTGGCCAACTCCCAAGACCGTGAAAGCTTTGCGGGGGTTCTTGGGGTTAACGGGATACTACAGGAAGTTTGTCAAAGGGTACGGTGACATTACTAAACCTCTTACCACCCTATTGAAGAAAGAGCAGTTCCACTGGGGAAAAGAGGCAGAAGAAGCATTTCAGCAGTTGAAAAGAACTATGGTGTCAGTTCCGGTGTTAGCATTGGCTGACTTCTCTGCAACATTTGTGGTGGAAGCAGACGCTTCAGGGACAGGTCTGGGAGCTGTCTTGATGCAGCAGCAGAGACCGATAGCTTTCTTCAGTCAATATTTGACAGAGAGACAGATGCTCAAGTTGGTATATGAGAGGGAACTTATGGCGATAGTCTTGGCAATTCAAAAGTGGAGGCATTGCCTCTTAGGCAGGAAGTTCTTGGTTAGGACGGATCAGAAAAGTCTTAAGTTTCTTCTTGAACAAAGGGAGGTTAATGTTGAATATCAGAAGTGGCTAACGAAGATTCTTGGGTTTGATTTTGAAATTCAGTATAGGCCACGGCTAGAAAACAAGGCTGCAGACGCCTTGTCAAGAAAGGAGAGCACACCTCACCTGTTTGTACTTACAATACCGACTGTGATACAATTGAAAGATATTGATGGGGAAGTGTTGAGGAATGAGGAGCTCAGGAAGTTGAAATAGGAAGTGTTAGAAAGCCCTGAGTTACATCCTGACTATTCAGTGGTTCAGGGAAGATTGATGCGGCAAGGGAAGTTAGTAGTACCTGCAGCTTTACATTTGATACCCTTGATACTCCATGAGTTTCACAACAGTAAGATGGGAGGGCATGGAGGAATCCTTAAGACCCAAAAGAGGATCTGTGGGGTATTCTATTGGAAAGGGATGTTGTCTGATATCAGGGAACACGTTGCTAACTTCCAGGTGTGCCAAAGACACAAGTACTCGACTCTAGCACCTGCAGAACTACTCCAACCCCTACCTATACCGAATCAAGTATGGGAAGATATCAACATGGACTTTGTAGAGGGGCTATCGAAGTCAAAAGGGTATGAAGTTATCATGGTAGTGGTTGATCGCCTTAGTAAGTATGCCCATTTTTGCCGCCTCAAACACCCGTATGAAGCACCTATAGTTAGACATGTCAATTAAGACCAAAGCCCGAAACCCGGCCCAGCCCAACCCTTAAAATTAGCGTGTTCGGGCTTAAATATATAAGCTCAAAAAAAACGGGCCTTTCGGGCTTAACTCATTCGGGCTTTTGAATTTTCAGGCTTAGCCCAGACGGGCTCGGGCCGGCCCGGAAAACCCGAAAAATATCATGTTGTTTAAAGTTTTAACAACAAATTTTGTTTAAAGACACTTTCTAAAGATATCTTCATTAAAATATTTTATATATATTATTCATTAACCAAAACTTTTAACTTTTTAGTTCTATTTTACTGTGTGTTTCAAAAAACAAATCCGAAATTCCAACTTTTAACTCTATTATCTAGAATTTTAGTATTTTGATTTATGTTTTGTTTGGTATTACTATTTATTTAGAGTTAATTGGATTGATTTGATATTTACATTCGTTTTGTGTAATTTTTTTTTTAGTTAAATTGGATTTTTAGTAAGAGAAATTATTAGTAGGTGTTTAATTCTCTTGATAAAAGTCAGAATATAATTTTTATTGGTTGTTTGACGAAACGAAGCTCGGTTTTATCGATAAATAATATTTTTTTATTATTTTCTTGTTTCAAAATAAATGCTCGAAAAAACCCATAAAACCCTGAAGCCCGAGTCGGGCCGGGCCGGGCTTTAAAAAGTAAGCCCATATATTTTTCGGGCCAGGCCGGGCTTATATATATGCGGATTTTACGGTTTTGGGCCGGGCCGGGCCGGGTTGGCCCGTTTGACATGCCTACCTTTAGTGGCTCAGCTATTCATCCAAGAAGTGGTTAGGTTGCATGGCTTTCCAAGGACCTTGGTCTCAGACAGAGACGCCACCTTCACCAGCAAGTTTTGGACGGAGCTGTTCAAGTTAGCAGGGACTAAGCTATGTTTCAGTACCTCCTATCATCCTCAGACGGACGGTGAAGTCACTAATAAAGGAATGGAAACATACCTTAGGTGCTTTGCCAGCGACAAACCCAGAGGTTGGGGCCAATACCTGGCTTGGGCTGAGCTCTGCTATAACACATCCTATCATTCAACCATTAAGATGAGTCCTTTTGATATAAGATCCAAAGCGGTTCAATCTAGACAACTGGACAAAGATCGCTCTTTATCTAAATCAAGGATAAGATGGAAGCGATGGTGGATCGAAAGAGACCACAAGAGTTGTGAAAGGGCTCGTGATACACTCTAAACTCTGTTCATGGAGACACACTCAATATGAAACAAGAGAACGGTAAACAAGAGACAAGCTCTTTGACAAAACACTTTTATTCATTCAAAGGGGCCTTTTCACAATGTGATGAGTTGAGCTTTTATAGGCTCGTGTATAGTTGATCTAAAGACAATAAGTAAGAAAATAAATCAAAATAAATACAAATATATCAAGCTCAATGATGAATAATCAAATGCTTGATTGACATGACCTTTAATACTCAATTTTGGCCAAATGGGGGAAGTGTGAGGTTCTTTGAATCTGGACAACTTGGGCATGAAGTAATGACGCCTTAGAGGTCTCTTGATGGTGTGTAACATCTCCAATCTGTCAAAACGAAATAAATCAAAGGGACATACCCTTTGGACCATATTTGACGTAATTGACTTCAAATAAATAAACTTGAGTTATGAAGAGATCCACTTGATCTTATGCTTGATGATGCACTTTAACACACTTATAGAAGCCTCTATGATTAGTGAACTAGAAAATGTCTTGGCTTGTTCCATCTCAAGTTCTGGTTGGATCTTCTTCTTCTCTTTTTCAATGATAGGTATCAATTTGAGATCCACATCATTCTGTTGATAGTTTACTTCCCTGCGGTGAGTATCAGATAAAATTCAGGAAGACTGACTCTCCTACTTGATAGTTTACTTCCCTGCGGTGAGTATCAGATACCTTCTTCATCTTCTGTTGTGCCCTGAGTATATGCTGCTTCAACAAGTGGATCATTGCATCCCTCTCTTCCAATCTTCTCTGTAAGTCAGCATTGGATGTGGACCCCGGTTCATACTTAATCAGCGTAGGTGGCTCTCTCCACGATCTTACACAAGTATTGCAGGAACCCTAAGGGCAAACGTGGCCAAAGGAAGGATCCAGAAGAAAGCAATAAGGAGTAACGGCTCTATAGGATCGCGTGTAAGCTATCATGATGAGGTGGTGAGTCATCAGCTCAAAGGACAGTAGGCTCTTTAAAAGGATTGGTAGTAAAGTAGTTTGGAGTTATCTTATGGGTGAGATCATTTTGGTGTGAGTAGCAGCAAGAGAGAGTACTCTGCTCTACTAGTTTGTCTTGTTATAGCTTTCACTTTCATTGTAGACGTTATCTCGGAAGATTTATTCTATAAGAAGAGAGTTTTATTTCTTTCATCGCTCAAAGTTACAATCTTTACATACCAAAACGTATCAGATTCACAGGTGGTTCTAGTAGGTCCTTGGTTATAGACTCCCCTGGACTACGTTACCTTCAAATCCATTACTCTTCAGGAGAAATTTTCTTGATCGATCATATGCCTCGCTTAGATGTAGCGTTTGTGAAAGCTGTTTGTCGATTTGGTTTTGGCCAGAGTTTCAAGTTTCTCACATATTTTTCCCCTGTCATGTTTCTCAATTTGACTTTGACCAATATAACTATCTTTTATATTCTCTCCTTATTCTGATTGTATGTGGTTTCTTTGCCGTGTGTTTACTTATGTTGTGTATCTATCCGATTTGCAGATTGCGTCTTGTAGACACATTAACTTTTCTCGGCTCGTAGAGTTGAAACTGTCTCCAGATTACTTAGACTATTGGTTGGAGTCAATTATGGATTTGCTTCATAACTCTCCAAAACTAAAAGTTCTTAAGATCAACTAAAAGTTCTTAAGATCAACTCTGTAAAGTAACGCTCTTCCTCAAAACAAAAGTGTTGATTTTGATGGGCTAAAAATAGAGTAAATGTGTTTATTTATAATTCTTCTTCGTTGCTTCTCAGGAGACCACCTTCCGAGTTCTGTACCGGTGTGCTTGTTGTCTCATCTTGAGATCTTTGAGTGGGAGGCATATGGAGGAAGCAGAGCAGAGAAACATTTTGTGGCGTAGATATTTAAAAACGGTAGGAATCATGTTCATGAGAAGAAAAAGATGATGATGGAGGAGATAGAGTGTACGTATAGGGTTTCAGCACCATCTAAACTTATGTTCTCCCCTCAATTGCGAGGGAGATTTAGAGAAATCATGTTCGTTTGCGAAGGCGAAAGCAAGAGCAAAGGAGAAATCATGTACGTTTCCAATTATCACATCCTAATTGGAAAGTAAGGGGGTTGTGAGAAATGGGAAGTACAGGGGCTGCAGGAAACAGAGATTCTTGAAAGAACCGCAGTCGGCTCGAGTGTGATGGAGGGCAGAAGTAAGCGACGAGGTTTTAACTGGTCAAGAAGCGATCGTTAGGACTCCATCATCAAGCAATTGTTAAGTTCATCAGAAATGAGCTATTTTCCTTAAACAGTGTTCGGAGAAGACTCTTCCTAGAAGCGGAAGGGGGGCGTTTCTTTTGGGGAATTTTGCTGAGCTACCCAGATTGAGCGATGGGTAGTTGCTAACTTCTTATACATGGATTATGTATTCAAACAGTCGTCGCTATCTTTTTATACATCGGGAATGTATTGAGGTGTAGGAAATCATGAGGCGTAACCAAAAAGGGGGTTGGATGAGAGAATTCGGGGCGAATTCTACATAAGGAGGGGAGAATTGTAATACCCTATCATGAGGCCTTTAAGCTTAATGGGTCGTAACCCGGTCCGTTGGTTAAGTTGAGGCCCAACTCCATCTAACCTAAGTATTTAAGCATAAACCTAAACCCTAAGAGTGTTTTGCACACATCTAACCTAAGAGAAGAAAGGGAGGCCGATGGCGAGATAGATGAGGAGCGACGGCGACATCAAGGGGAGCGGAGAAGGAAAGCCGGAGAAGAAAAGGAATGGACTCGGGGCAAGGAAGAACGTGTTGTGGTGGGGAGAATCAAAGGTGATCATGGAGACGACATGGAAAGGAAGAAACGGAGTCACCGGAGTTCACACGTGGCCATCAATACCACGAGCGATGGCGGAAGCTTGTCTTGGTGAATATGGAGACGCGACGGCGGAGGAGATGCGCCAGAAGCTACGACCACCGGGAGCGCGAATGATGCATGCCAACAAGGATACCACAAGAATGCCAAGAGAAGAGGACTTGGTCGATATTCCAATCAAGTGGGACGCGGCGGTACCTCGGCGAGGCCAAGGGAGGAGAGCGAGCCGAGGAAGAGGAGCACGGCGTGGAAGGGGTCGCGACAGAAGAGGGACCGTGGCGGTGATGGCAAGTCACGCGGGTTGGTTGAGCACTGATTCGTCAAGTTCTGAGGCGTCACCCGAGAGGATTCTGGTGTAGAGTACCGGCGAGGATCGGCGGCGGCGGCGGGTCGATGACGACTTATGGATCACGGCGGAGGAACAGAGAGCTTCGGAGGTGACTTCGAATGCCAGGTAACCACGAAACCCTAATCCGGTTTGGGTTAACCGGGTGGATCCGGTTCGGGTCGGGCGGATCTGAGTCGGGTCATGTGAACCGGCTTGGTTAACTGGATTGGACCGGTTTAGCTATCCGGGTCGGTTTGGACCGGGTTGGTTAGCTGGTTTGGGTTGGATCGGTTTGTCTAACCGGTCTGTTTTCTTATTTGAGTTTATGTATGGGGTATTGGAGTCTTAGATAGTTATTCTTGTGTGGTTTTAGAGCGGTGCAAGCTGAGCCAGAGTTAGGACCAGCTAAGGCAGATCATTCTATTCCAGGATCTGGATTAAAGAGGTGAGGAACATGACATGTAATCCCTATGGTGCTTATATGCTATCTAGACTATGAGTGGTTTAGACTGGGTCTAGAATACGAAATGATACTGCTAGAACCTGGTTCCTAGTTGCTTGCTTGATCATGTAGAAATGATAGTATGACTGGTTTATTGTGATATCTATTATCGGGTTACTGGTTGGAATGGACTGTAACCTGTGAAATATATATATGAGGCGTTCATATAATGAGGTGGTGGCCTCGAGTATACAACCCGCAGGATGGGGTTAGGGTTAGCGAATACCCTTTTGGAGGTGACGACCTCGGTGATATTATTGCGTGTAAAACATGTGCTAATGATAGAACTAGTCGTGTTGGTATATATGTACTTGATGGATTGTGTGGCGCTAGTCCACCCTCACTGAGTATTTCTCCCCTGAATTACTCACCCCTCTCTCTCTCTCTTCTTTTGTCTTACATGTATAATTGTTGTGCTGTATGAGTCGGATCGGGTCGGAATGGGTCGGTGCGGACGAATAGGTCGGGTACCCCGAGATAGGGATGTTACAGAGATTAAGTCGTGTCCAGATCCAGATGAACACAGACTCATTGGTTGGAGTCATTTATACATATGACTAGTGTTATGTATAGTTAGAATCTTGTTGAAATTAATCTTTTTTTAATTGCATCAAAAATGTATTGTGTTAAAAGCTGAATCTTCATCAAGTTTGAAAAGTTTTAGACATGATTATTATTTTTGTACGATTAAAGATTTCCAAAACTATTATTATCTCATTTTCAACTTCATCATCAATACTAAGAACTGTAACCTCAAGTTTTGCTTTTTTTGCATATAATCAAAAAAAAAGATCATACGTAAGAGAAGTTAGCAATAAAATTGAAACGCAAAAGAATATACCAATGGAGAATTTGATTTAGCAGAATCATAATCGTACAATCTACAAATCTCTCTACAACGTTGTCACGGTTTTGCTTTGTCTACATTTGGGAAAATATAATGACATCATCATCGCTTTTCTCCCAAGTATAGACAGAGAAACACCGAGTAAACGTATTTATTCCTCTGCAATTGAATCCCTCAATACTAAACCTCTGTAGATTAATAGAGCAGTCGTGCGTGTTTGTGAATATATAAAGGCACTAGGGCTACAATTTAGAAACCCTAAAAGAATCTACACTAGAGTCGCCGTCAATGAGAGGAGATTAGACCATCTCCATTAGAGAACTTTTAATTTGTTTCTTAGAGTTTTTTTAAAATAAATTTTGCATAATTAAAATTTAAGAACTTTATTAAGAACTTTTGATTGTGTAATTGTCCATTGGTGCAACTTCATTCGGATTTCTTAAATTTTTTTATAAATTATTAATTTAAAATAATTTATTCAAACATACAAATATCATGCAAAATATAAAATACATAACATTTCATTAAAATTTAAACATACATCACATAATTTTTTTATGAGTTATTTTAATTATTTTTATTGCTTATTTTGTTTTTAAGGGTAAATAATATCACATCCACTCACGTCCTAACACGTGTCCGGTTCTTAGATAAGAAAAAGTTTCTTACTTAAGCAACTTTCTTATGATTTCTTAATAATTTTATTTAATTTTGATTTAATTTTTAACCTAAGAACTACCTAAGAATCACTAAAAGTTTTCTAATGGAGATGCTCTAACTACCCTCCGGCAAAATCCGAACCACGTGCTAAGCCCGCTTATGAAAAGCCCAATATTCACAAAATTAATGTAACCCAAAAAAAAATCAAGTTTCACTCTTAACATACGAAAACCTAACCAGCAAGAAACATTAATTGTATTAGGGCTTTATCTTCTTACAACGACGACAAGTAACAAAAGGATTTAGTGTTCTAACACATCTGTTGATAGAGTGTAAGCTAACTCCATTTATCTCAGATAATTGGGTACAATTAACTATCAATTTGCTTCACAAATCTCCTAAACTTAGAGTTCTTATGATCAACACTGTAAGTACCCTCCTCTCTTCCGATAGCAGATATTGATTTGATTGACTAAGAGACTAAGTCAAAATGCATTTGCTTGTCAGGAAGATATTGATGATGATGAATCTGAGGATCTCCCTCTTTTGAGTTCTGTTCCGGAATGCTTGTCCTCTCGTCTCGAGATCTTTGAATGGGAAGAATACAGAGGGACAAGAGAAGAGAAAAATATCTTGACATATATCCTTGCAAACTCTAAATGTTTAAAGACAGTTAGAGTTTCCCTGAATGACGATGCTAAAGAGCAAAAGAAGAAGATGATGGAGGAGTTAGAAGCAATGTATAGGGTTTCAGAATCTTCCAAGCTTTTCTTCTCTTCTCACTTTAGATGGAGATCGATGAATCAACATCCAGCTTATCAAGTCATGTGTTTTTAGCTATTCAGTTACTTGACGTGTACTCAAAGCATCTAAACAGAGAAATCATATTATTATATTATCAAAGGAGAAATCATGTTCATTTCCTTGCATTTATTGATTCATCATATTATCAATTATAATCTACAGAATCTACAGATGCAGAATCTTTATAATTCTGTATAAGTTTTTTCTTGAGGCACGTTCTCAAAGAGTGATCGATGTTCTATAACTGTTCTTCATCTGATTCTTATCGTTTTTAGCATCGTTATGCTTGTTTTGTGTTTGGTGTTCTCGTGGATCAATCTAATCCAAAAGACAAATCACTTTTGTGTCAGCTGGTAAAAGTATTTCTTTAGTTGTTTGGTTACATTGTAAACAGAGTCGAAAATAGACAAATAGCTATGTAATTGTATTTGTTTTGAAGTTGAGATTATGTGGAAATGGTCTGAAATGGTACAAAAAAGCAAACTTAATTTCTAAAATAATAGGAACTGAAAAACAAAACAAGTCTTTCTGGGGTTTAGTCTTCACGCTACTTCAGATTCACCATCTCAGTAATAGGAACTGAATTGGGATTTACATGTTGGTTTATACTTGAATTATGATTATGTGTTAGGAAAACAAAAGTTAAAAGTCTCTCCTTGGTCGTGTGTTTTTTATTGAAGGTCTTTACACTACAAGAAAACAGGCCATTTGCCACTTCCAGAAGCGTCGCAAATTCGTCACTAATGAGGCCTTTGCGACTACTTTGCGACGCCAACTCGTCGTCGCAAAACGTGCGTTGCAAATTTGCGACGCTGCGTATTCGTCGCTAATTTGCGACGGATTTATGACGGATTTAGGAATCCATAACTCAGTCGCAAATTCGTCGCTAATTTGCGACGGATTAATAACTCCATAACTCAGTTGCAAATAAGCGACACAATTGTGACTCATGTAGGTAGTCACTAATTAGCAACGTATTTGGGACTGTCTTTGGCGTGGCAAATAAGCGACTAATTAGCGACTTCTGATTTTGCGACTGATTTATGACTAACTATATTCGTCGCAAATTAACGACTAATTAGCTTCTAATTAGAGACTATATTGTTTTTGTCACATTTTCGGTTAGTTACATTTTGGTCACTAATTTGCCACTGATTTGTGACGCTTTTGTTTTAGAAGTGACCAAATTGAATCTCTTTCAAGTCACTTTTTAATCACTTAAATGCTACTAATTGTTGTTTGTTTGTGTTGTTTTCAATTACCAAATGCTGTGAATAATAAAAAATCTTGAAATGCAAAATTATATTACAAAACAAACATTACAAAAAATGCTCCACAAGAAATTCTTTTAATACATAAAATGATACCAAAAATAAAACAAGAACAACAAAAATACAAACTTTTTCAATTTCTTATGGAGCTAGCACCTCCAAGCATCATCACCATCCTATCAATCTGTAAGCAATACCACCTGCAATTTCGTATCAAATTCCAAATGTTTAATTAACCAATCATGTTTATTGACAAAGTGTAAGAAAATTTACATACCATGAGGAAGACAAGAACAACAAAGAACAAGACAAGAACAAGAAGAACAACAAAGAACAAGACAAGAACAAGAAGAACCAGAAAGAAGAAAGAAGAAAAAGAAGAGAGAGGTACTGACCTGAAACAAACATTACTAAACATAATCAGATTACTTCCAACATCTTAGAAAGTGATAGTTATGAACAAAATGATTAAAGACTACTTTAACATTTCCATAATTTCGTTGATAAACTATGTGAAGCTAGAAAAGCAAGCATTACCTCACTGCTAGATAACCCTTTTAACGAATCTGTAAGTCCATCTCCTACGTAAGAAAAGAATCATAGCACATAAATGTAAAGTTTCAACAGATTTAAGGGACTTGCTGTATAATCTTCTGCAAATAGCTAACAAAAGTTTTTTTTTTTTTTGATAAAATGTTAGCTAACAAAAGTTTGAATGACTATGAATTTTATATGCATGCTAACATGGTTTATGAAGGCCTAAAGATGTCAAAATAGAGGAACACCATGGAAATGGGAAATTATCCTCATAACATTAGCAAGAGAAGTGTTGAAATATCTCTATTTTGTAGATTCCATGTCAATGTCCATAAGTAACCAGGAGAAGCAAAGACACATGTGACAAAAGTTCTAAGAGGTCTTAAAAATTCGTACCTGTAAAGTTGTCGGAAACAAATGCACGAGAAGCGTCTCTGAGCGAAAGAATAACATCGAGAAACTTCTCATCAGCCAACAACATGCAAGATTAATACAAGAATCATTGATCAAACAAAAACAAACCTTCTAGCAAAATGGTTGTAACCTCCTCCACTACCGTAATGTGATTTTCCTTTAGTCACATCAAACACAGATCTGCATAACATATATGTAAAGACACTCACTTTACACAAGTTGTTCAGGAGTGTGCACATATGTGTAACAAAAGAAGGAAGCAAAGACTAACCCAAGAATCCCTAAGAGTATAGGTAACGTTTCATCAGTCCCATTGTACAATGCCAATTCTTCAGCAGAGAATAACCTCTTTTGATTCTGAAATCAAAAAGAAGAAAAAAAACCCATCAAAACTAAAGCCTCCAAAAACGAACAATCAAATCCAAGACATTTACACATTATCATTAGTTCTCTATTTCAACTGTGACTAAACTCAGACCCAAATCATAGTTAAAATTAAATAAACTCGTCAAAATAACGAAATTTTGATTTGGGTTTTTTGGAACGAAGAAGATATAGTTAAAAAGAATAATGGGTCATTTCTGCAACTACAAAGCTATAAGCTTGGTTTTTATATATACACAGAGATTTGTGATCATAAGAAAGACAATTACTTGTATTGCTGCTCGATTTTGTAAACATCAGGAGCTAATTCACGACAAACCTCACACCAATCTGCATTAAAATCTACCACTGTTGGTTTCCCATTCGACAAAGCCGACACAAATCATTAACCATGGTTGCTCGCAGGAGCTTTAGAGCCTTTTCCAGTACCACCGGTTAGACCTTTTGCTCCAGGGTTAGTCGCAGGAGCTTTAGAGCCTTTTCCAGTACCACCGGGTGGAGCTTTTGCTCTTCCACTACCACCGCCTCTGCCACTAGCACCGCCTCTGCTACTAGAATCGTCTTTCATCATCAGATCTGAGATTCGAGTGAGTGAGAGAAAGAGTGATGGCGAGAAGCAATTCCGAGCACCAGAGAAATTTCGCCGATGGAATATAGCAAACCCTAGGGGGAGAGGGAGAGAGAGAGAGGGAGAGAGAGAGAGAGAGAGAGAGAGAGAGAGAGAGAGAGAGAGAGAGAGAGAGAGAGAGAGAGAGAGAGAGAGAGATGAAACAGAGAAGAGGAAATCAAAGAGGAGGCGAGATCTGGAGACAAAGAGAGTAGATCTGGACACGAGGAGAGAAGAGGAGAAGCGGACTAGTGATTTTGTATAAAAGTGACCCAAATTTTGATTTTTTCAGATTTGGGTGAGAGGGAAACTGAAATTATGGAAGGCAAATGAGAGGGAAACTAAAATATATTAGTCGCAAAAAAGTAACAAAATAATTACTAATTTATGACTGATTTGTGACGATTTTAAGTTAGTCACAAATCAAATCCCTAAACCCTCGTTTGTGACTCTTTAGTCTAGATTTGTGACTATTTTATGACTGGTTTAAAATTGGTAGTGACTAAAGAGTCACAAATTCGTCACTACCAATTTTTTAAAAAAATTGTTACCTACATTTAAACATTTGTGACGCTTTTGTTACGTCCTTATGGTAGTCACTAATCTGTGACTGCTTTGATGGTCACAAAGTAGACGCATATTTGCGACCCCATAGAGTAGTCGTAAACGAGTCGCTAATTAGTGACTGATATGTGACTAGCCTAAAACATCGGAATAAGTGTCGCAAATTAGTCACTTATTTGCGACACTCTTACGACCAGGTTTTGGCGTCGCAAATTAGCGACAATTTTGCGACGCTTATTTATGGCGTCGCAAAGTAGTCGCAAATATTAGTGATTACTTTTGCAGTCACTAACCGCAGTCACTTCTGGACTGTTTTCTTGTAGTGTTATCAAGGAAGTGTACGGAAGATTATCGTGAAGCTTATCCATACAAATCTCCATCAGTAGGTTTGGTTTATCATCCCAATGTAGATGAATCGTAAGTGAGATTATATCAAAGCTTCTGGATTAATTTACACAACACAAAAACAATATTTTTGGTTTTGTGGTGACGATTAGAGATAGACGTTTGCATTAAAATCACTCAAAAAAAAAAGTACATTTGATCAGTCAAAAACATTGAAAAGAAAAATGGATTATTTGATTTAGCAGATTCATGTTCGTACCATCTACAGATCTCTCTTGACGTCATCACGGTTTTGCTCTGTCTACATTTGGGAAAGTACAATGATAGCATCATCGTTTTTCTCCCAAGTATAGGGAGAGAAACACCGAGATAACGTGTTCATTCCTCTCTGCAATTAAATCCCTCAATACTAAAACTCTCTGTACATGAATAAAGCTTTGTTGGTGTTTGTGAATATATATAGGCGGCTTCTCTAGGGTTACAATTTGGAAACCCTAGTAATAAGAGTCGCCGTCAGAAACAATACCCTATATAGAGGGTTGACAATATTCAGAAAATGGCTAAGCCCAATTATGAAAAACCTAAATGAATATAACTCAAGCAAATCGATTAATCAGGGTTTGCTTTCTTGAACAAAAAGTTTTAACGGTTTCTGAATAATATGTTCTTTTTCGTCAAGTTTGTTCATATTTGCTCTTGAGACTGTATCTTAAAAGATGCAAGATAAAATTAAACAAAAAGTCTGCAAAGACAGGATTAGTGCTTTACCCGAAGATTTGCTAGTATATTGTTGCTTCTTCCGACTGAAGAAGCAGTGGCCACGACGATATTGTCGAAACAATGGCGTTCTGTCTGGATGATGTTGCCTAGGCTCGATTACTTTGATAGAGATGACGAAGGCGATGACAGCCTTTGGTGGTTCATTGATAAGTCATTATTACAACTCAGCAAAGCACCTGTAATAGAAAAGTTGAGTGTTCACCTTGGTCGATCATGCCCGGGTAACATAGATGTCGAGAAATGGGTTGATAATGTTGTTAACCGTTGCATTCAGTGGCTAGATTTCAATTTACGTTGGTCAGCAGAGCCTACAAGCTTGTCTAAGAGACTATACACTTGCAAAACACTCCAGAAATTGACTCTCTCAAACAAGATTTTTGTTGATGTTCCTTCCGAAGTTTCCCTCCCATCGCTTGTAGAAATGGAGCTTCATTGTGTGGTTTATAAGGACGAGGATTCGCTCGTTAGGCTTTTATCAAGTTGTCCTCTTCTCCAAAATTTGTTTGTGGACGGATATGACGATGTGAATGACAATGTGACAAATTTCAGTGTGAAAGTGCCTTCTTTACAGCTCTTAAAGTATAAAAATTACAATATTGGTGGGTCCGTGGTTATAGATTCTCCTGGTTTGAAGAATTTTAGTATCCTTGTTTTTCGTATACCACTTGCTTGATCGAGATTATGCCCCCTTGCCTTGACATAGCCAAAGTAGACATTGATACCCATCCAAGTGACAATTTTCTGAGATCTCTTTCTTCTGTCATGTATCTCAATTTGACTGTGGCGGATAAAGCGGTAAGTTGCATCACTATCATTCTCTCTCATTTTGTGCTCACATTGTTTATGCCTAAAATTGATTTCAGGATGACATTTGTAGAACTATTAACTTCTCTCGGCTGATAGAGTGTAAGCTAACTCCATTTATATCATACTATTGGGTAGAATCAATTATGCATTTGCTTCACAATTCTCCTAATATTAGAGTTTTTATGATCAACTCTGTAAGTACCCTCCTCTCTTCCTCAAGCATATCTTGATTTGATTAACTGAGAATAAGTTCCAATGCGATAATGATTTTTCTTGTTGCTTGTCAGTAGGATATTGTCATTGATGATGAATCCGAGGATCTCCCTCTTTGTAATTCAGCTCCGGAATGCTTGTCGTCTCGTCTCGAGATCTTTGAATGAGAAAATACGGAGGGACAAGAGACGAGAAAAAACTCTTGACATATATCCTTGCAAACTCTAAGTGTTTAAAGACGGTTAGAATTTCCCTGAATAACACCTACAATGATAAAGAGAAAAAGAAGAAGATGAGGAAGGAGTTAGAATCAATTGCTAGGGTTTCAGAATCTTCACAGCTTTTCTTCTCTACAAAATTTAGATGGAAATCGAACAAACAACATCCAGCTTATCAAGTCATGTGTTTTTAGCTATTCGGTTACTTCGTCATATTATCACATCCTAATTTGTGGATTCTATTGGTTTGGTAAAAACAGATACATAAAGCCTCTCTAATATTCCAGTTTCATAATTCTGAATAGTTTTTTCTTGACCTACTTTCTCAAAGAATGATTGATGTTATATTCGTTTCTTGGTATGAGAAATTTGCACTTAAGTAAACTGTTCTAAAGTTGATTCATGTGTCGTTAGCATCATTGAGCTCGTTATGTGTTTGGTGTTCTCGTGGATCAATCGAATCCGAAAGCTGCGTTGGATATATACAAAGATAGAAAATTACCAATAACTTGTGTCAGCTTATTATCATTTGTATGAGTTTTTTAGTTACAATGAAAACATAGGCAATACAGGATTTATAGCAGTTGGTACTTGTTTTGAAGTCAAGACTAATATAGCGATCATAATCTCAAATATTTTAGACTAATTTGTTGGCTTTTCAACAAATCCTTCTTTACCCGCATGCACAAAAGCATTGCGTACACACAGAAAACAAGGTTTTTGGTTTCGAGGTGACGATTAGAGATAGACGATTCCATAATATTCTAGATCTTTTCTGATTCCTTTGTAAACATATCTTCATTATTTCCATAATCTTCGTTGTTCATCTTGACATTTCAATCTTCCTCTGGATCTCCCAATAAAATACAATGACCTCAACATCGCTTATTCCTCTGCAATCAAAGCCCTCCGTTTCAATCTCTGTAGATGAACAGAGGAAGAATCCCAACCCTAAATAAATCCAATAAATGGGCTAAGCCCAGTTATGAAACAAATGAATAACATCAAGAAAATCGAGTTTTTTTATAAATTTTTAGAAAGGAGAAAAAGTAGAAAACCCAACCCGCAAGAAACATAATACTATTAATTAGGGTTTTCTTGATGACGACGGCAAGTGAAGTAAGTAACAAAAGGGTTACTGTTTCTGACTTAAACTGTTCTTCTTCGTAAGTTTATTCATAAACTGCTTTTGAGAGACTGTATCTTAAGAGATGCAAGATAAAACTGGAAATTATCAGAATATTAAACAAAAAGTTTGCGAAGACAGGATTAGTGCTTTACCCGAAGATTTGCTAGTGGAGATATTGTTGCTTCTTCCGACTAGAGATGCAGTGACCACAGCGATATTGTCGAAACGATGGCGTTCTATCTGGATGATTTTGCCTAGGCTCAAGTACTTTGATAGAGATAACAAAGGCGATGAGAGCGTTTGGTGGGTCATGGATAAGTCATTATTACAACTCAGCAAAGCACCTGTAATAGAAAAGTTGAGTGTTGGCCTCAGATCATCATGCCCCGTGAACGTGGATGTTGGAAAATGGGTCGATAACGTTGTTGAACGCTGCATTCAATGGCTAGATTTTAGCCTACTATCGTCAGCAGGGCCCATAAGCTTGTCTAAGAGTCTATACACTTGCAAAACACTCCAGAAATTGACTCTCTCAAACAAGATTTTTGTTGATGTTCCTTCCGAAGTTTCCCTCCCATCGCTTGTAGAAATGGAGCTTCATTTTGTGGTGTACAAAGACGAGGATTCGCTCGTTAGGCTATTGTCAAGTTGTCCTGTTCTCCAAAATTTGTTTGTGCACCGATATGACTATGTCAATGACAATGTGACTAATTTCAATGTCAAAGTGCCTTCTTTACAACTCTTAAGGTATACAAATTTCTATGTTGGTGGGTCTTTGGTTATCGATTCCCCGAGATTGAAGATTTTAAGTATCTTTGATTTTTCGGAAGACGCTTGCTTGATCGAGAATATGTATCCTTGCCTTGACATGGCGAAAGTAAACATTGAATCACATCCAGATGACAAGTTTATGAGATCTCTTTCCTCTGTATGTATCTCAATTTGACTCTGATGGATGTAACCGTAAGTTAACATCTACTCTTTTTGTGTGTCACATTGATGTATCTACTTATATGTTTATAACTAAAATTGATTTCAGGATGCGATTTGTACTACTATTAACTTCTCTCGGCTGATAGAGTGTAAGCTAATTTTATTTTACTCAGAGTATTGGGTAAAATCAATTATGCATTTGCTTCACAATTCTCCTAAACTTAAAGTTCTTACGATCAACTCTGTAAGTACACTCCTCTCTTCCTCGAGCATGTCTTTATTTAGTTTACAAAAGTTAAGTTCAAAATGCGTTTATGATATTTCTTGTTGCTTATCAGGAGGAAATTCATGAATCTGTGGATCTCCCTCTTTGGAGTTCTGTTCCGGAATGCTTGTCCTCTCGTCTCGAGATCTTTGAATGGGAAGAATACGGAGGGACAAGAGAAGAGAAAAAAATCTTGACATATATTCTTGCAAAATCTAAGTGTTTAAAGACGGTAGGAATTTCCCTGAAATCCAAAAAAAAAGAGAAAAAGAAGAAGAAGATGATGGAGGAGTTAGAATCAATGGATAGGATTTCAGAATCTTCGCAGCTTTTCTTCACTACTCAATTTAGATGGACTTCGATGTAACAACATCCAGCTTATCAAGTCATGAGTTAGTATACTTATAGCATATAAACAGAGAAACACAACTTAAAACCAAAAGTTAAAGATTTTGGTTTAACCTTGTTTTGATCGATGCTCTAGAATCTAGTTTGAAATGAAAGTGAAGATGATGTAGTTATTAATCTCTGTCTAAGATTTCTATGAAACATTGAATGAGATTGGAGATACACAAGTTAGAAACTTACCTAACTTTTTGTGTTAGCTAATAAATCTCTGTCTAAGATTTGTATTAGCCGCTGTTGAGAAACATAGTTTTTGGTTTTGAAGTGACGATTATAGATAGACGATTCCAATAAAATACAAAATAAAGATCATCAATAACAATGAAAAGCAAAACAATAAACTATATTGAAGAATATGAGGATCTCCCTCTTTTGCATTCTGTTCCGGAATGCTTGTCCTCTCGTCTCGAGTTCTTTGAATGGGAAGAATACGGAGGGACAAGAGACGAGAACAAACTCTTGGCATATATCCTTGAAAACTCTAAATTGTTTAAAGACGGTTAGAATTTCCCTGAATAACACCTACAATGATAAAGAGAAAAAGAAGAAGATGAGGAAGGAGTTAGACAATTGCTAGGGTTTCAGAATCTTCCCAGCTTTTCTTCTCTACTAAACATAGAAACACAAGTTAAAGATTTTGGTTTTACCTCGGTTTTGATCAATGCATTTTGTCTGAAAATCATTAATTCTTACAGCACAAATGGAGACTTCTTTCATTGATTCTCTGGTTCTTGCCAGAGAGATCAATCAAAAAGTTACGATTTTTCATTAGATACATAACGTCTTGTTGTTTAACTCAGAAGGCTTGTTTAGTTAGATATGGGGTCGCCGCTAACGAGAGACAGAGACACACTACTCGAAATTCTAACATAGGCTAAGGTCCAGTCATGAAAAGCCTAATATATACACAACAAAGGTATACCATCAAGAAAATCGATTTATTTTTCTTTCAAAGCAAAAAACCTAACCCGCAAGAAACATAAAATTAATTAGGGTTTTCTTTCTTGACGGCGACGCCACGTATATACAGTTTCTGACTCATCTGTTCTTCCTCACCAAGTTTATCCATACTCTCTTTTGAGAGTTAATTGAGACTGTATCTTTAATGATGCAAGATGAAACTGGAAATTGTCGGAAAATTGAAGAAAAAGTTTGCGAAGACAGGATTAGTGCTTTACCCGAAGATTTACTAGGGCAGATATTGTTGCTTGTTCCGATTGAAGATGCAGTGGCAACATCGATATTGTCGAAACGATGGCGCTCTATTTGGAAGATGTTACCTAGGCTCGAGTACATCGACACATACAATGTACGGAATAAAAGCGTTTGGTGGTTTCTTGATAAGTCATTATTACAACTCAGCGAAGCACCTGCAATAGAGAAGTTGCGTATTATACTCGGTCCATCATGCCCGGTTAACGTAGATGTCGGGAAATGGGTGAATAACGTTGTTCAACGCTACATTCAGAGGCTATATTTCACTTTAAGATGGTCAGCAAAGCCTACAAGCTTGTCTAAGACCCTATACACTTGCAAAACGCTCAAGAAATTGACTCTCACACACAAGATTCTCGTTGATGTTCCTTCCAAAGCTTCCCTCCCATCGCTTGTAAAATTGTGGCTTGAACATGTTGTATATAAGGACGAGGATTCGCTTCGTTGGCTTTTGTCAAGTTGTCCTGTTCTCCAAAATTTGTTTGTGGACCGAAAGAAGAATGACAACGTGACAAAGTTCAGCGTGAAAGTGCCTTCTTTACTGGTCTTATCATATTTGAATGTCAACGTTAATGATGTAGGAGGGATTGGTGAATCTTTGGTTATAGATTCCCCTGGATTAAAGATTTTTAATATAATTGATTGTTCGGGAGGCGCTTGCTTGATCGAGAATATGCCTCATTGCCTTGACATGGCGGAAGTATACATTGATGCACATCCAAATGACAGTTTTCTGAGATCTATTTCCTCTGTCATGTATCTCAGTTTGACTCTGACCGATGAAGCAGTAAGTTACATTGCTATCATTCTCTCTTGATTTGTGGTCACACTGATGAATCTACTCATGTTGCTTCTTTTTATGCCTAAAATTGATTTCAGGATGCGATTTGCACTGCTATTAACTTCTCTCGGCTTATAGAGTGTAAGCTAACTCTAATTTGCTCATCAGATAATTGGGTAGAATCAATCATCCATTTGCTTTTTAATTCTCCTAAACTTAAAGTTCTTATGATCAACTCTGTAAGTACCCTCTTCTCTTTCTTGAGTAGGTCTTGATTTGATCGACTAAGACTAAGTTACAATGCGTTTTTAATATTTCTTGTTGCTTGTCAGGAGGATACTGAAGAATCCGAGGATCCCCCTCCTTGGCCTGTTCCAGAATGCTTGTCGTCTCATCTCGAGATCTTTGAATGGAAAGAATTCAAAGGGAAAAGAAAAGAGAAAAAACTCTTGACATATATCCTTGAAAACTCCAAGTGTTTAAAGACGGTAGGAATTTCCTTGAAATCCAAAAAAAAGGAGAAAAAGGAGAAGATGATGAAGGAGTTAGAATCAATATATAGGGTTTCAGAATCTTCACAGCTTATCTTCTCTACTCAATTTAGATGGAGATCGATGAAACAATATCCAGCTTGTTAAGTCCTGTGTTTTTAGCTATTCAATTACTTTACGTGTACTCAAATGATCACAATCTATGTCTAAGGTTTCTTACAACATCGAGAAAATTACCAATTAATTTTGTGTAAGCGTATTATTATTATTTGTACGGATTTTTCTTTAGCTATTCGGTTACACAGGTAGAAAACAGAGTAAAGTAGTATTAACTTCTCTCGGCTGATAGAGTGTAAGCTAGTTCCATTTATGTCAGAGAATTGGGTAGAATCAATTATGATCAACAATTCAACACAGTAAGCACCCTCCTATCTTCTGTCTTGATTTTATTGACTAAGACTAAGTTACAATCCGTTTATTATATTTCTTACTGCTTTGCCAGCGTTATATTAGAGCAACCAAGGACCTCCCTCTTTTGAATTCTGTTCAGGGATGCTTGTCGTCTCATCTCTAGATCTTTGAATGGGAAGAATACATAGGGACAAGAGATGAGAAAAAACTCTTGACATATATCCTTGTAAACTCTATGTGTATAAAGACTGTTACAATTTCCCTGAAATCAACCTACTATGATACTAAAAATAAAAAGAAGACGATGATGGAGGAGTTGGAATTAAAGTTTAGGGGCATCCAGCTTATCAAATCATGTGTTTTTAGTTATTCGGTTACTTTAAGTATACCCAGAGCATTTAAACAGAGAAACACAATTTATTTGCTTTGTTTGGTACACCCTCGCAAACTCGAAGTGCTTAAAGACGGTGGGGATCTCACTAACGCTTTCTTGCAATATCAACGAGAAACATGAGATGAAAGAGGACATAGAATCTAGAGAATCTATGTGTAGAGCGTCATCTCAGCTTATGTTTTCTGCTCATTTGCTATGGAGATATATATACAGAATAAAAGCTTTAAGAATTCAATATGTTCCATTCAAAATTTTTTTTTTTTTTTTTTTTTTGAAATGAATGTCAAATTTTGTTCCTTCTTCTATTGATTCATCATATTCAATAATACTAATAATTTATGTTAATGGAACAAGCAATTAGAGAGTTGACCAAAAAAAACAAGCGATTGTTGTCTATTTATTAATGAACATGCATATGCTGTTTAAGATGAAGAAGAGAGTATTTGTTTGAGATTAATTAGAAAGTTACTTCTTACTTTTTTTTTTCTCAACTAAAAGATGCAAGAATGTAATTTATGTCAAAGGGAATAATAACAAGGGTTAATTTGCTTAATAGCAATCAAAAAAATTATAATTAAAAAACTAACCAAAAATAGTATGTGTGGCAAACTTATGGCCATTTGAGCATGATTATAGGTAGTAATTTAGAGGGTTTCTAAATCAAAAAAAAATTGATAAAAAAAACTAAAATGTTGGAGAGGAACAAGATGGGGTTCTAAAATTAGAAATTGAGAAACTCTATTGAACTGTTTTAGAAACTCATTTACTAGGTGTGCAGATTGGTTGATATATTTTTTTGTAATTAAATTTTTTTAAATTAAAAGAATTAGTTAAAATAATGTATTTTAGTACTAGTATAATCATGCTCGTAGATTTAGATTTTTTTGTTAGAATTTTAATTATAATTTTTTTCATTGTTATTGAGCAAATAAACCCTAATAACAAATGGCCTTCTACAAAAATATCAATATTTACATAATTATATGACCCAAATCTCGGTCCCTTAATTTCTCTTCTTCAAAGTTATAATTCCTTCCAAATTGGCAAACAGAGGAAGAAGAAGAAAAGAGAAACAGTTAGTGGCTTACATTCTCGCAAACTCTATGTGTTTAAAGACGGTAGGGATCTCCCCGAGACCTTTCTACAATGTCAACAGTCTTAAGAAGAAACAGAAACTCAAAGCAGAGTAAGAATCAATGTATAGGGTTTCATCATCATCTCAGCTTATGGTCTCTCTAGAATTACAAGGGTCATAGGGAGACTGAGATGGAACAAAGGATAAATCATGTTCTTCATCTGATTCATTTCGCTTTAGCATCCTTGTGCTAATATCAAGAATCTAAGGTTTTTACAACATTTAATGCGATGGAGAAAATTACCATTAACTTTGATAACGGTTATTATTATTTTGTACGAAAATTTCTTTAGCTATTCGTTTACTCAGATGAAAAACAGAGTCAAGTACACAGATAGAAAATAGAGACAAAAATGGTCGAGTACGATCAACAGTACAAGATTCATTGTAGTTGGAGATTCTTGTATATGTACTTATTTTGAAGTCAAGACTGAATTATAATCATAATTATCTAAAATATTTGTTGGCTTTCTTCAGTAAAAAATCTTGATTTGCCACAAACAAAAACATATGAAGGGTTTTTGATTTCGAAGTGAAGGTTCCATTAAAGTCAAACACATCGATAATTAGTCAGAGAAGCCAGCAATAAAAGTAAAAAGCAAAAGAATATACCACAAGGATAATAGATGAGCAGATTCATCTACAAATCTCTATGACGTTACCACGGTTTTGCTCTGTCTACATTTGGGAAAGTACGATGACATCATCATCGTTTTCCCCCCAAGTATAGACAGAGAAACACCGAGACAACGTGTGCATTCCTCTGCAATCGAATCCCTCAAACTCTAAAACTCTGTAGATGAATAAAGCAGTCGTGAATGTTTGTGAATATATAGGCGGCTTCTCTAGGGCTACAATTTGGAAACCCTAGAAGAATCTACACTTAAACGCCGTCAATGAGGGACAGAGAGTAAACCACCCTAAATAGTGTCGGCAAAATCCAACCATGCTCTAAAGCCCACTTATGAAAGCCCAATATTTACAAAAATAATGTGACCCAAAATAAAATCGAGTTTTACTCTTAATATACGATTACCTAACCAGCAAGAAACATTAATTGTATTAGGGCTTTATCTTCTTACAACGACGACAAGTAACAAATGGATTTAGGTTTCTAACTCATCTGTTCAATTAGGGGTTTCTTCCTAAATATGTCATACGATATTTGAAACTAGGAATATTTAATGACTTAAAAGGAAAAATCAACCATCAAGAAACGTAGGAGCTTGAAGCCTAGAAGAAATTAACAAAAAAAATCATGAGGAATCCGTTTGTTTGTTGTTTGCGTAGGTTGTGTTTCCTTATAATTACAACAGGAACGGTTTTGGCGCTTTTTGTTATTTTAGTGTTTTCGTTTTGGTCTATGGTTTTTATAGATTTGCTCATGCAACTCATCTTGAAGAAATATCTTAAATATGCAGACCAAGCTGAAGACCGAATTAGTGCTCTACCGCAAGATGTACTGTTGCAGATATTGTTGCTTCTTCCGACTAAGGATGCAGAGGCCACGGCAGTTTTGTCAAAACGATGGCGTTCTATCTGGAAGATGTTGCCTAGGCTCGAGTTCATCGACACAAACAACGAAAGCGATACGAGCGTCTGGTGGTCCCTCGACAGGTCATTACAACTCCACGAGGCACCTGTACTAGAACATTTAGAAGTTAAACTCGGTTCAACATGTCCCGTTGATGTAGATGTCGGTAAATGGGTTGATATCATTGTTGACCGCTGCATTCGATGGCTAGATTTCGATCTACTTTGGTCAGCAGAGCCTATTAGATTGTCCAATAGCCTATACACTTGCAAAACGCTCAAAACATTATATTTATCAAACAAGATTCTCGTTGATGTTCCTTCCGAAGCTTCCCTCCCATCGCTTGTAGACCTGGAGCTTTCCTATGTGGTGTATAAAGACGAGGATTCACTTGTTAGGCTCTTGTCAAGTTGTCCTCTTCTCCGAAATGTAAACGACCATGACAATGTGACAAATTTCAGCGTGAAAGTGCCTTCTTTACAACTCTTAAGGTACACGAAGCTCAATGATGAAGGAGATATTGGTGGGTCTCTCGTTATAGATTCCCCTGGATTGAAGTTTTTTGATATCTATGATTGTTCGAAAGACACTTGCTTGATCGAGAATATGCCTCCTTGCCTTGAAATGGCCATAGTAGACATTGTTTCACATCCAAATGACAAGCTTCTGAGATCTCTTTCCTCTGTCATGTATCTTGATTTGAATTGGATCAATGAAACGGTAAGTCACAACAATGTCCCTCTCTCACTTTTTGTGGTCACATGGATGAAATCTACTAATATTTATGCCTACAATTGATTTCAGGATGCGATTTGTAATGCTATTAACTTCTCTCGTCTGATAGAATGTAAGCTAACTCCATGGTACTCAGAGTATTGGATAGCATCAATAATAATTATGCTTTACAATTTTCCTAAGCTGAAAGTTCTTATGATCAACTCTGTAAGCACCCTCCTCTCTTCCTCGAGAAGGTTTTGATTTGATTGACTAAGACTAACTCAAAATGCGTTTGTTATATTTCTTGTTGTTTGTCAGAAGTACATTGATGAATCTGAGGATCTCCCTAATTGGGATCCTGCTCCAGAATGCTTGTCGTCTCATCTTGAGATCTTTGAATGGGAAGAGTATGGAGGAACAATAGAAGAGAAAGACCTCTTGACATATATCCTAGAAAAGTCTAAGTGTTTAAAGACAGTTGGAATTTCCTTGAGATCCACCTACGATGATGAAGAGAAAAAGAAGATTATGGAGGAGTTAGTATCCATGTATAGGGTTTCACAATCTTCACAGCTTTTCTTCTCTACTCAATTTATATGGAGATCGATGAAACGTCCAGATCTTGAAGCCTATATTTAGTTAAGTACTTCAATTTAAATTTTTATTTTTTATTACTTTGATTGAGTGTACTCAACCCATAAGACATAGAAGACAAGTTAAAATTTGATATATAATCTTTTTTATGCTTTTCTTGTTCTATAAAGAAAACTTTACTGTGGATTTATCCTTTTTTCTATAATCTTGTGTGTTCTGTATAAAGGATACTTGTGTAGACCACAAATGAGCAAAGTTTCTTCTACCTATGTGGTTGGTTTTAACCAGATCTTAAAAAGATCTTAAGTAAAAAAATAAAAGGAAAAATTGAAAAGAAAAGAAATTTGGTAAGATCTGTGCTTATATAAGCATTTTTAGATCATCTTAAGAACACTCACGTGTCAAGCAGAGAGTGGTGAAAGTTTTATTAAAAAAAAAAAACACAATCAATTATCACTTTCCATCTCTCTCTCTCTCTTTCGCAATCGTCTCTCCGATGATGGAGAGAGACACCATTATGAGAGGTAGAAGAAGAAGATTTGGGAGAAGAAGGGTTAGATAAGAATCTAGGACTTGAATTGTTACTTGTTCTTGGAGTAGCATTGCTTGTTGTTCTGCAATGGAGTTTTGGGCTAGTTGGTAGAGATGGGGTTGACACGGTGGTTGAAGCAGCGGAGCGGCAACTACCTCCGCCGCCGCCGCAGCGAGATCGGAAGCGAGGAGTTGATGGGTTTGATAAAAATCCAAATTTTGATCGGAATCTTTGATGTTCTTAAGTTTTTAAGAACTAAAAATTTAGATCTATTGTTGGAATTGCAAAAAACTAAAATTTCTTATTGAAGTTCTTAATTTTAAATTTATAATTAAAAAGTGGCAAGAACAAAAAATTAAGATGATGCTCTAACATTGCAATTTTCAAAGATTTGGCTATACAACATCGCTGGAAATATGAGCCCAATGATTAGAAAGGCCCAATATTCACAAAACAACCTCATGCTATTTTCTTTCTCTCACAACGACTAGGAGTAGCACTGATAGGCTCAAATTTCCCTAGAGCTAGACTCTCCCAAATTAAGAGATCAATTGTAGCACTTAAGGTTATCGAATCCACAGGGAATCAGGGACACAATAGATTATTACTTTCAGACTAAGCTAGGCAAACTATAATGTATGAAAAACCAAATAAAACAAGCAAGGAGGATAATAAGCTTTAAATCAATGAAGATAAAAGCTAGGTTCAGGGAAATCTCAGGAGAATCAGAATTGCAGATGATAAATAAAAGCTAGGATTATTAATGCTCTTGTTCCTAAACATGCACACGAAAGTAAAACAAACCAGCTGTCGCTGCGAATGTTTTCTATGAATAAATCCTAGAAAGCCAAATTCCTTTGCGAATCCTATGAATCTAAACAAGCATTAAAGATCAGGCACAATTGTTCACAAAACCCTAAACCAAATCCCTTTGCGAATAGGAATTTTGCTCATCAAAGACTAGTTCAGGAAATCAATCAAACTCCCGTTTCTATTAATTATCCTAAGATCAGATTCAAGGTAGCTAATCAAGAATCAGCAATAAACACAAGTCAAGATGAAGAACATTCTAATGATATTATCCTAACAAGAAATCAGATCTAGCAATTCATCAAAACCCTTGAAATCCCTCAACCTAACAAAGAAATTACTCAGACATGTTTAATGAAGCACAAAACATCTTTATTAGAGATATCTCTTAAGAGTAATTCTAAACACAATAAAATAAAGCTTTTTTCTAAACAATGGCTGTAAAAACGTATATATAGAGTACAAGGACGGTCATGGGCCCAATTGCAAACATCTGGGCTTTTCTGGCGCGAAAACGGAAATTTTCCAAAAAATAAGAATCTGTCACATTTTGGTCGCGTCGAGCGACAGGGATAGTGCGTCGCTCGACACAGACTTTTTCTTCACGTCGAGCGACACAGAGTGTCCGTCGCTCGACACAGTCTGCAGATTTTCACTCCGAACTTGTGACTTTGACAGCTTGTTCCATTCTGCTCCAAATAGCTCCAGTAAACACCAATTGAGTCCAAAGCATCCTTGTACCTAATATTAAACACCAAACACTAGAAAACATCAAAAGACTCTATAAAACAGACATATATCATGGTATAAAAATGGGTAAAAACCATGATATATCAACTCCCCCAGACTTAGCTTTTGCTTGTCCCTAAGCAAAACAGATGTTATCACTCCTTTAGGAACCACATACCTTTCCAAAGTCATCTGGTGATACTTCGATGTTTCCCTAGAAGCGTAGCAGTTCTCCAGATTGAACCCAAACCCCTTAGAAAATCTCAGACTTTCAGTCGCAGACCCCTTTAGTTCAATTAGGTGCAGTCTCATCGAGGGAATATCGATCGCTGGACCTTCTAGATTCTTTCACCTCCTTTAACACTTTCCTGCGTTTCACCCTCTCTCTTCCCTCTGAAACTGTATCCAATTAAGGATATCATAGAGATGCAGTGCCTTTGTTGAACTTTTTCCTTCAAGATAATTTTTTTTGTGATGGCGGGTACCTCAGCAGAGGGTCCTTTACCACCAGAGCTTTAGGCTCCATTCTCCTTTGGCATTTTTAAACTCGGGCTTGCACTTTTTCTTGGCATCTCTATGATCACTAGATCAGCTCTCATTACTGGTGTTCTTGTGGAGACAGGGTCATGAGGCTTTCATTTTTCGATCTAGGACAGTTATACTCGTTATTCGGGAAGAAGTTTCAAGAGCGGTCCTTCCTCGCTTTCAAGTGTTTGGAAGCTGAATCAAGTCTTGCGATTACCAACGCCCTTGACAAGAGATTTAAAGTTCATTAGGGTCGGGGTCTTTGACATCCTTTCTGGCGTTCTCCAGAAATCTGAACTCGCTCCGTTAAACCGATCCACTTCCAGTTATCCACCTCAATAAAACCAGCCAACTTGCATTGGTAATGGTCCATGAGTGCTGTTCAAAACAAGTCTAAAGGAGAGGTTTTGACTCTAAAAATTTTTAAAATGACTCAAAAACACCAAAAGAAAACACAAAAGTTAGCGACTACCTCCCCCAGACTTAAACGACACTGTCCCCAGTGTTATTAAGCCTAAGATCGGTGAAAGAAACATAAACAAAATTGAAATGAATTGAAAAAGGAAGAAGAAACTTACCTGCCGAGGGGTGTCGATCGACACACATATGGTGTCGATCGACACCAAGAAATCTGGTCCAAAATCAGATCGATTGATCAGGTCGATCCGCGGCTCCATCTATTGGTCTTCTCCTCGGGTGTCGATCGACGCTTGACTCTTTTTTTTTTTTTTTTTTTTTTTTTTTAAATGACTAAAACACTTAAGTAAAAACGTTAGTAAAATAAAACGAAAAACTTAAATATACTTACCAGTGGGTTGCCTCCCACTCAGCGCTTGTTTGCAGTCATTAGCTTGACATGATTAGGCGTTTGGATCTTTGGGAAGTGTTGTACCTCCCTTATCCGTTATGATGGTTGCAGCTCTGTCCTTTGTTCGACCTTTCTTTGCAGCTCCCCCAGACTTATCAAAAATTCTTCCTGGGAAAAGTTTCATCGTGTTTTCCATCATTCGCTGAATGACTTCTTCTCCTTTCTCCTCTAAGTCTGAAGGGATGATGATCTTGATTTTTGCGAAAGGCTTTGAGGTCCTTTTAAGTTTCACCTTGGTTTGATTACTTCGCTTTCCTGCAGAAACATCAATAGAAAAACCAAGCTTTCGAGAAACTCGTTGCTTGCATGAGTGCGAAATAGTTTTTTCACAATTTAAATCCTTATTGACGATAGCAGGAGAATTAGAAATAAGTACAGGAAGTTCATACCTTGGCTCTTTCGGAGGATTCTCAATAAAGATCGTCATGGATAAAGCTTCTTCAACCTTTGGTGACGACTCTCGAGCTCTGGGGAAAGGAAGCTTAGGAGTACATACCTTTTCCTCGGATGATTCAGTCGTTTCGCGAAGATCTGGACCGGACTGGACAGGGTGTTGAGCGATGCTGGGGTGGTGTCGCTCGACGCTGATGATTTCGTCGTGTCGAGCGACGACGTTCCTAATGGTGTCGCTCGACACTATCTTTTCAATTTCAGAAATTGCCTTAAACGCATCGAAGTAGCCTTCGTCGTCTACTGGAATGGTATCGCAAGCATGCTCGGAGTTCGTATCAGTCTGCGCATTAAGAAACTCTTCTTGCCACTTGATAGAAACAGCAGCTTCAGCAACCTGAACATCCAATTTCTCCACATAAGTTCCCAAAGCCTCGAGCTTTCCATTCAGATCAGTGTAAAGTGATTCCAGCTTTCTGTTGAAGTCCTCAGTCAACTTCTCCTGTCCTTCGAGAAGCTTCGCTTGCATAGCCTCCATCCTGCTTTCTGATGATTGAGGTGGAGGCGTGTGATACATTGAAACACCATAGTCCCTCTGGTAGTCATTCCTCTGAAGCTCTGAAGGTCGAATCGCTGATTGATTCGCGTAGAACCGCGCAAAACTGTTGAAATCGGCTAAAGTTCTTGGTTCCTGGACAGGGTGTCGATCGATGCTAAAGCAGTGTCGATCGACACCAGCATCTCTGACGTGTCTAGCGATCGATTCTTCATGTCGAGCGACGCTTCTGGTTTTGTCATGTCGAGCGACAGCCATGTTGTGTCGCTCGACACGACGTTCTTCCTCACGAGAGATTTTGATTTCCTCGTCGCGTCTCAGCTGTTCTTCGTCGATCTGCTCAACCATCACATTTCCTTTAGTATCAAGCTTCTGTCCAAGCTCGTTGCACCGATTCCCTTTAAGATCAAACAATCCTTCGTCCCTCTGAATCAGGATTAGGTGCGTGTCCATCGTCGTTTACGCCTGAAACTCAAAACAAAACAAAAACAAAAGCAAAAACAAAAACAAAAACAAAAATAAAGACCTAGACAAAATCCTAGTAATAAGAATCTAATGGTATGATTCCACGGCAACGGCGCCAAAATTTGATAGGCTCAAATTTCCCTAGAGCTAGACTCTCCCAAATTAAGAGATCAATTGTAGCACTTAAGGTTATCGAATCCACAGGGAATCAGGGACACAATAGATTATTACTTTCAGACTAAGCTAGGCAAACTATAATGTATGAAAAACCAAATAAAACAAGCAAGGAGGATAATAAGCTTTAAATCAATGAAGATAAAAGCTAGGTTCAGGGAAATCTCAGGAGAATCAGAATTGCAGATGATAAATAAAAGCTAGGATTATTAATGCTCTTGTTCCTAAACATGCACACGAAAGTAAAACAAACCAGTTGTCGCTGCGAATGTTTTCTATGAATAAATCCTAGAAAGCCAAATTCCTTTGCGAATCCTATGAATCTAAACAAGCATTAAAGATCAGGCACAATTGTTCACAAAACCCTAAACCAAATCCCTTTGCGAATAGGAATTTTGCTCATCAAAGACTAGTTCAGGAAATTAATCAAACTCCCGTTTCTATTAATTATCCTAAGATCAGATTCAAGGTAGCTAATCAAGAATCAGCAATAAACACAAGTCAAGATGAAGAACATTCTAATGATATTATCCTAACAAGAAATCAGATCTAGCAATTCATCAAAACCCTTGAAATCCCTCAACCTAACAAAGAAATTACTCAGACATGTTTAATGAAGCACAAAACATCTTTATTAGAGATATCTCTTAAGAGTAATTCTAAACACAATAAAATAAAGCTTTTTTCTAAACAATGGCTGTAAAAACGTATATATAGAGTACAAGGACGGTCATGGGCCCAATTGCAAACATCTGGGCTTTTCTGGCGCGAAAACGGAAATTTTCCAAAAAATAAGAATCTGTCACATTTTGGTCGCGTCGAGCGACAGGGATAGTGCGTCGCTCGACACAGACTTTTTCTTCACGTCGAGCGACACAGAGTGTCCGTCGCTCGACACAGTCTGCAGATTTTCACTCCGAACTTGTGACTTTGACAGCTTGTTCCATTCTGCTCCAAATTGCTCCAGTAAACACCAATTGAGTCCAAAGCATCCTTGTACCTAATATTAAACACCAAACACTAGAAAACACCAAAAGACTCTATAAAACAGACATATATCATGGTATAAAAATGGGTAAAAACCATGATATATCAAGCACAAAGGTGTAGCTTGGGTTTTTAGCTCACATAATCTCTTAGGGTTTTGTTTGTCCCATTTTTTCTCCACAAAAGGGTCTCAAAAGATGCAGCAAGAAGCCGAAATTTGTCGGAAAAAATAAGATCATGATGATTTGCTGGTATACATTTTGTCTAAAATCCCAACAAAAGATGTGATCACCATGGTTTTGTCGAAATGATGGAATCTTATTTGGACCATGTTGTATAATCTCGACTACACAGAGACCAACATATACGAGAAGGGCGTTTGGAACTTTCTTGACAAGTCATTGCAGCTACACAAGGCACCAGTATTAGGATACTTGAGTATTGAACTCGGTCAAAATTGTCCCGTTGATGCAGATGTAGGAAAATGTGTCACACACGCGGTTGACCATTGCATTCGTGAGCTAAACCTAGAGTGTAACTTTCTCAAGACCGTAGATCCTACTTGTTTGCCTAAAAATATTTACAAATGCAAGACGCTTGTTTACTTGACTTTAACGAACAATATTCTAGGATGTTCCTTCCTCGGTTTGTCTCTCGTCCCTTCGATTGCTGGATCTTATCTATGTGGTGTATAAAGACGAAGATACTCATGTTAGGCTTTTATCTAGCTGCTCTGTTCACAAAGATTTGGCTGTTGTTAGAAACAGCGATGATAATGCGACAAATTTCAGTGTGAAAGTGCCTTCTTTAAAGACTTTAACGTATAAGAGTGTGATGTGTATGTTATCGGGTTATCATAGAAACTTAGTTATAGATTCCCCGTGATTATATTACATTAAGTGAAGAGGTGTTTTTGTACTGTACCAGTCTGACACAGAGAGTAGTACAGGGGGTACTGTACCAGTCTGACTCAGAGAGTAATATAGGAGGTGCTTAACCAAGTTAAACGTAGATTAATGTTGATGGGCCTTGGTAGTGACGTGGATTGGGCTAAACAAGGGGAGAAGATATTTACTTGGAGAGGAAGATTGATTTATATGAAGAATATATGGAAGAGAAGAAAAAGAAAGATTGTCATTATCCACAAAAGGGAAGTTTGTTAGGATTTGAGTATATAAAGAGAGAAACGTGGCTAGGTTTTCCTTGTGCCTTTAGAAGAGAAAAATACAGAATTCTTGTTGAGAGAAGAAGGCATCTTTGTTGATTCGTGTGGTTGTTGCTGGTGCTGTACCAGTTTGGTGTGTTGCAGTCTGTAATCGTGGTGCTGCTGTTGTACTGTTGCACTTCGTGGTGCTGTTCGTGGTTTGTTACTGTTGCACTTCGTGGTGCTGTTCGTGGTTTGTTGCTGTTGCACTTCGTGGTGCTGTTGCTGTTGGAGTTTGGTGCTGTTCCAGTTCGTTGTTGTTGTTGCTGGTACAGTTCGTGTTACTTGAGCTCATCAAGTGTTTGTTGGTGTTGTGTCTTGCTGAAACAAGACGTTTGGCTGCGTGCTGTTGCTGACAGTTGCTGTTAGTGTGTGGAGCTTCCACAAAACACAAGTGTAGGGTCAGGAGGAGTTTAGCTCAGGGTAAGGGTATCCTGAAGAATTCATGTCGATGAACGGAGCGGTAAATTGTTAGACGTGTTCTTGATTTACGCGTTTGCGAATAAGTGTATTTGCTTTCTTGTTCTAGTGGATTCGATTTCTGGACTTGGTCCCGGGGAGTAGGAAACGAACCTCGTCAAAAAATTCTCTTGTCTCATTTATTTTGCTGCACTTTAATTACCTCACTCGCACTTACATTAAGTTCTTATCAAAAAGATAAATCATAAAGCTACAGCAATTAACCTTTCATTGTTATTGAAGAATGTAAAAGAAGTAATCTTCTCGGCCAAAATCCCATCTTATGATATTTTTATACTTTGGTTTCATCTTTATATACTTGACTGACTAATTATATTATTGAATGATTTTGTCTTTGCTTACAAGTGAACCAATTTTATTGGGTCTTGAAATTTTCTGCATAAACATAATTATTTTCTTTGACAATGACTTGCTAACCGTATTACTTTAGTTTTATTATATAAACAATCTTAATTATATGTAAGCAAATTAACACGTTTAATGGCTAAAAATAGTTTCATATGTTTCCAAAGTCCAAACTAACACCGAGTTATATATCTCATTTGTCATAACTTCTACCCTTATCCAACATTAATTAACTACGTCTGTACTTTTATATCAAGTCGCTTCCTCATCTTTTGCCCAGTGTCTCATTCACAGAATAGTAAATATTTTAGTTTATTCATAAACTTTCCATTATTGTGTTTTAAAACTCAATTACATTTTATAAAATGCCAATCAAAAAGAAAATAATCAACAAGTTGTTTTGGTTCACTTCACCGATTCTAAAGTAAACACCACGCGCCAAAATTAACGTCGGTCGAGTCTCTTTTTATGATTACAGCTCCAAAAACAAAAACTTGTAATAATCCAAAAACATATACATGGAAATTAAATAAATAAACGTAGTTATTGAAGATTTGGTAAAGTACTACTCTTCATCATAAATTAGAGACTGAGAAAAGCTAAGTTAGAAAAGAAGATCCACCTCGAACTTCTCTCCATCTTTCTCAATCATCATCTCTTCTCAGATTCCGTCTCTTTCCTTTTTCTCTCTTCTTCTTCAATCCTACAGTGTGATAAAGCTTTATTCTCTGTGATTTTCTCGGTTGGGTTTTCTCACTTCCGGGAAAAAAGTTTTCTCCTTTTTTCCCCCAGATCGAATTCAAAAGCATTTCTTACTTTCTCAGTGATCGATTTCGTTAAATCACTTTCTGGGTCAGTGAAATTTTATCATCTTCTTCGTCAATAAATCATGAGAGAAGACGATTCCGATTGGTTTGCAAGATGGGAAGAAGAACTACCATCACCAGAAGAACTCATACCATTATCACAATCCCTAATCTCTCCCGATCTCGCCCTCGCTTTCGATATCCGAAGCCCTACCAACGGAATCACAAACTCCGGCCAACATCATCACCACCAATCAACACCTCCGACACCGTCACAGCTCCAGCTTCCGTCATCTCAAGCCAATTCCTCCGCCGAATTCGCCGCCGATTCAGCAGATCTAGGCTCCGGAGCCGCCGGAGACGAACCGGCTCGGACCCTGAAACGACCGAGACTAGTCTGGACACCGCAATTACACAAACGCTTCGTCGATGCGGTTGCGCATCTCGGGATCAAAAACGCGGTTCCGAAAACTATTATGCAGCTTATGAGTGTTGATGGGTTAACTAGAGAGAACGTAGCGAGTCATTTGCAGAAGTATAGGCTTTACTTGAAGAGAATGCAAGGTTTGTCTTCCGGTGGTGGTGCTGGTTCAGATCCGGCGACTGATCGGCTTTTCGCTAGCTCTCCGGTACCTGCGCATTTCCTTCACCCGAATCGCGTTCCGAGTTCTGATCATTTCATGCCGTCTTTTGTCCCAATCGCTACTCTTCAACAACAACAACAAATGGCGGCTGCGGCGGCGGCTGCGGCGGCGGCTGCAGCCGCTAATCCTCATCTACAACCGCCTCAATTTCACCACCGTCAAATCGCCGCCGCTCATTACGGCTCTCCGACGAACGGTCAATTCAATTCGCCGACTGCAAACGGTCAATTCAATTCGCCGCCGACGACGAATGGGCAATTCGGATCGCCGGGGACGGCGAATGGGCAATTCGGATCGCCGGCGATTACGAATGGGAAATTCGATTCGGCGTATTTGGCGAGGCAAACGCATCAGCAGCAGCAATCGCTACATAGAATGTCTACACCGTCGTTGCATAGTCCAGTTGGTAATTACATTGAGGATTTGGAATCTGCAAATGCTAATGGAGGAGGAGGAGGAGGAGGAAGAACAGTCTTGACTTTATTCCCAACTCGAGACGATTGAATCGAATCTCTTCTGGTAATAATAAGCTTCGTTTTTTGCTTTACAACACTTCAAATCAAGATTCTGATTCTTGATACTATTTGCAATGTAGAACAGTACTAGCTTTTGATCAAAGTCCAATTTGATGTTAATGATAATAGATGTTGGTGGTTTTGATTCAATTTGTATGTTACAAAATGTGTATGCAGGACTCTGCAAGAAACATTTGATACAATTATGTTTTGCTGAGTCGTACTTGGCATTGCTTTCATCAGTTTGACGTCGATACATACAATCCGGTGGCCTTACTGCGAGATCAAGTTACGTGTCTGAATCGGACGTTCAGGTCACGGCTTGTTTTAACCCCTTGTAGTTTGTTCTTAATGATTCATGTAAAGATTGAGTTTACTAATGTACATCCGTACGAAACACACTCAAGATTGGGGAAAAGAATCGATCTTGATTAGAAACACTTCAAAATGTTCTTAGCTTTTTGCATTTTTCTTGACTTTTGTTTTAAGTAGATTTGGTCTTAAAAGCTGAGTTGCTTGTAGCTTTTACATTCATAAAAGAGTATATTGCAGCTGCTAAAACTGTTCACCCAAACCTGATGATATAAATCTAAATATGGACCAGTGAGAGTGATCATGAACATGGATGCAAGAGTACAATAGCAATCAATAAGGAAAAGGAGACAATGGGAAGGCAGAATTAGAATCCAGGATCTGATGCTCTCTCACTTCCTTAATCATACCCAACTTATTATTTTACAATCAATTATAAAGTCTATAGAATCATTGAAGGGACCAAACCCAATAAAAGTATTTTTTTTCTTTTTTTTTTTTGTTCTACTCGAAAGTTAAATTATTTGGGAGGGGAATGATTTAAAGTTAAGGGTGGTGGGTTCGTAGCTGGCATGTCCTGATCTTGTCTCACCAAGTCAGACCCCATCCAATATCTAATTAATAAAATGTTCCAAATTATTTTGTTTTTCTTTAGAAATAAATAATATTATTGAACTCATTAATCGAAATCTCTTACGGTTGATTCACATAAAGAATGTGTGTATTTTTCGGTTTCGTTTCCATCCAATTTGTCTGATTCGGAATTGGCATGACCTAATGACCAAAACCAAATTACGTTAATTAATTTTATAATTATTGATTTCGTTTTTTCTTTCTTTCCACAAGTCTTAATCCAAAACCGTTGATGGTTAAAGATCCAATCTTGTGATTGGAGACCACTTGGTCAAATGGATTATTCGTTTAGGAATTTTGGGAAATCACTTGTCTTCGTCTCCCCAAAGTTAGAAAACGACCCTCCAAATCTTCACAACCTCATATTTTATATGCAACCTAAATAAAAAAACAATTAAATATGAACATTTCCTTTCCAAAAAAAGAGACCACATTCATGAACCAAATTCCAAGTTCCTTTTGACAAGTTTGGTTTCACCACCAAGAGGATAATAACGCCATCATCAAAGTCCAAAGATTGGTTTTGAGTATAGTCTAGGTTTCATGCAAAAAGTTCGATATATAATAATATAATTAAGAAGAAGAAAAGGAGTAGATGTCTTTGTTATATAAGAAAGAGAAGCAGCCATTGTTCGGAACAGAACAGAGAGCTCCTAAAGGCTAATATCTATAAAATCTGGTTTTCATACAGACATAGAAATACTCAAAACACTAATTTGTCGTCAAGGATTGCTTGCAGAAGGATGCCTGCAGATTAACGAGTAAAAAACACTTAAATTCGACGGATAAATCAAATGACGAAAAAAAAACAAGTGTTTGTTTAGTATGAGCAAACCTGAAAAGATTTGTGTCTGAACCATTCAAAGACTGTGCATAGTTCATAGCGGGCGAATTTGGCCACGGTGTATACGCAGCCGGGTTGTTGAAGGGACTCAAAGCGGGGTTTAGCGGATGGCCATAGTTAAGATTAGGTTGATGACCTCTTGGCATCTGCGGGAAAAGTCCATCGTGAAATGGAATGTGGATTGGCATCGGATTGAAGCTTTGGCCAGCAGGCATAACCCTAACGTACCTACAAACAAAACCCGCAAGATAAAGAGCTTTTTACAAAGCAAATAGTTTACTGATTAGTTTTCTTGAATGTTCGACGTTTAAGAGATCGAAGGTTTACCTGTAGGCTGGTTCCGCTACATACCTGTCATAGCTCCTATCATAATCCGGGTCATACCGATCCTTCTCTCTATCTCTGATAATGGCAACTCGAGAAGTCCGTCCAGATTCTCGAGTAACAGCATCAACCGGATTGTTATTATTAACCGCCACTTCAGTCTCATTTCGGTTTATATATGTGTTTCCTCCTTCAAGAGGAAGTGGAGGAGGAGCTCGTAGTGACGAAGAATCTTCAGAATCGGAACTACTAGGGCTATTAAAGATCCGAGCCCGGGCTTTATCATACTCTTCTTTTCTCTCCTCAACACTTCTAAGAAGATTCTGTTGTACTCCCGATCCGCTACCTCCGCAACCAGACCCTCTCTTTGGTCTAGGCTTGATCGCGATCTTAAAACCCTCGGGTTTACCATTCTCGGGTTGCTTAACAGGAATTTCCGATAAACAAACATACGGAAATCTACTTTCCGCTGTTTTCGTAACCAGGATTCTGTTACCGGAACCATCTTCTGCACCAGTACCATTATCCAAAGCCATGGTTACTAGTCCATAATGCTGAGCAACTCGATGTGCAGCGAGACGAAGGTACGATGTCGGAAATGGTCGGAATTCAAACTGAAGTTGCTCCGGGTTTTGAAAGAACTTCTGAATATCGAGCTCCATCCGCAAAACTAAAAACACACACAACAACAATAAAAGAAGCAACCTATTTAATCGTCCAACAACTACATTTGAATAGAATCTTTCCACATACAGAAATTAAACTTCCACATAAAAAAAAAAAAAAAAAAGTATATATGTAATTAAGCTTAGAGAAAACCAAATTAGACGAAAAGTAATGCAAATCAAAGTGATTACTAAAGCTTCAATGTTCATCATTCCAATGAAACAACCCCAAACCATGACGATTCTGATTAAGTTAATAGTCATGGATCTAAATCGGCAAAGCACGAAAAGCCAAACCCTAATCTTCAAAACATAAACCAGAAATTCAAAGGATCGAGGATAACAGAAACTAATGATTTCCCCCAAATTCTATCAAACCCTAATGATATGAACCAAAATCAGATCGACCCAATACAGAGAAAGCAAAATTGAATCATGGGTTATCGAGAAATTGACTAACTGGTGAGACGATGACGAGGATTTTGAAGAGCCTCGACCAAAAAAGGATCCACCATAGATTCCTTCTCGGTCATATCGGCCATAGATTAAAGCTTCTCTCTCTTCTCTGCTGAATCTTCAAATCCTCTTGAGTCTCGATCTCTGGCTTTGGCTTCTCTCTCTCACCGCCGGAGATTAGAAGAGGAAACACATCAAGGAAACGAAAAGGAGAGAATTTCTGATGAGCATTCTTCTGAAAGAGAGAGAGAGAGAGGAAACGATGAGGATGGTGAAGGGAGAGGAAAAGACCTTATCGACCTTTATCTCTCTTTTTCTCTCGCAATCAAGTGGGGAAGAATATAAAGAAAGTTGCTTCCTTTGAGTTTTTTATTCGTTTATAGGTTTGTGTTTTTTTTCTCTTTCTTTTGTTTGTTTAAATTGTTGGACTTTTTGGAAAATTGATAAATGTATGTTACATAACTTACATTGATTGAGAAGTGGGATTGTAAAGTTGATTTGGTGGAATTATAAAATATATTACTATAAAGTTTGTATGATATTTTCTTCGAGATGTTTGTGGGTTGGTGTGATGCTTCTTCATTCTTCATTCTTTCATGGTGAGTTTTGTCAAATAAATATCCAATGCACCGATCAAGAGAGGAGGGACATTCATATTTCGGAATAACACGCATATTTTCACAGACAGAAGAAAATTCTCTCAGGTAATTAAATTCATGCAAACTATTCAAAGATGTTATTTATCATAGCTAGATTGACCAAAATGTATCATACATACAAGCATGAACATACTTATATAACAATACCGATATTGTTTTGCGTTTTCTTATGGTTTCAAAAATATAAACGAGTAGGTTATGTTTGATAGAATTAATAAACTTAGTTCTAAACATGTTTTTCTATCAATTTTTATCGCAAATTAATACTCAAAATTGACAGAATGATAAAAGAAAAAACCTACGCAAATTTACATCCCAAAGCAATGAAAATTTATCTAAAGAAAACTTTTATGATATTTAAAAAGTGGATTCCAACCCCAAAATTTATCTAAAGAAAACTTTTATGATATTTAAAATTTACTTCCTTATAGAGATGATATTGTCATGGTCAAAAATTAAACGCAGTTTCCTTTTTTTTTTTTTGGAACGATTAAACGCAGTTTCCATGTAAGTAAATTACTCCAGAAACGGCTCTCCCGGAGCGTGAACAAAATGTTCATCACGTCCTACGTGGCACATTCTTATTGGATACCAAAAAACCCCAACCAATGACTACAATGCAACATAACCTTAAACTCCACGCGCCACTGTCTTAAAACGTATTATCTTTGCTTAATAACGTAATAACCTTAGAGAAACTCGTTCCTCTCTCTCAAACAATGGCAATCTCTCCGGTACTATTCATTGGTTTGATCTGCCTAGTAGGCGGTGGCTCTCTTTTTCCGGCGACGGAGGCGATATGGATAACGGTTCCAAGTTCCGGTGAGAGATGCGTTCACGAAGATATTCAAACCAACGTGGTCGTTATCGCCGATTACCTTTGTATCGATCAGGAAAACGTGGGTCTTGGTCCTACAATAGATGTTCGGGTATGTATCAACACCATCATTATTATTCACAACCATATACTTCATATTCTTCGTAAAATTTCCATGCTTATATGTAACGCACTCATTTCTCTAGGGATTTTATTTATTTATTTGGCTGCCTAGTATTCAAGCAAAACAAGTTATAGTATTCACTTTTCGATTGGAAATTGATTCCGGGAATTTATCACTAGTGTATTTGTCTCAATCTAGAAGAGAAAGATTAATATATGATAATTAGGTTTAGATAAACGATAACGTCAAATTTGATATCGGAAATCTACATCTAACTGGTGATAGATTTGAGGAAAAAAAAACAATTAGTCCTTAATCACAAGATTGGATAAAGCAATAGCCTTAATCTTTTTTTTACAAAAAAGGTCCAAGTCTTTGATCCATAATCTTTTAGCGTCATGTTAGATTAGTAAATGTTCCGCACTTGAGATTGAAACAAGTAAAAATCTATATCTAGTGATTAGTGCGATTGAGAAATGAAGGTGTTAGTTTAATTAAAAATGATATCTATAACTTTAGTATTCGAAAGTGGACTGTTCCATTGTAAAATGTGTGTTCATGCGTATTGGGTAAAATGTAGGTAACATCACCGTACGGGAAGGAATTATACAAGAAGGCAAATGTGACGCATGGTAAATTTGCGTTTACATCGAGCGAGAGTGGAGCATATTTTGCTTGTTTATCGATGCATCACGATCAAACACATTACACATCCAATGGCTCTGCTATAGTCAGTCTTGATTGGAAGATGGGTATCAAAACCAAAGATTGGGATTCTGTTGCTAAGAAAGAAAAGATCGAGGTAAGTCCTTATAACTTTCCAATCAATAATATCACAATATTCTCGCACAAAAAAAAGTCTTTATATACAATATGGTGGCGAGTATATAATTGTTGTAGGGTGTGGAGCTTGGGCTACGAAAATCGTCAGAATATGTGAAAGCTATTAGGGCCAACATACTCTATTTAAAAATCAGGTTATTTATAACTTTGATCTCATCTAACTATATATAATTTGCAAGAACATAAAGATTTAGAATGTATTAAGAGTCTTTTATTTGGTGCAGGGAAGCACATATGAGGGAAATAAACGAGAATACTAACAAGAGAGTTGCGCAGCTCAGCTTTGTGTCTTTAGGAGTCGCCCTTGTTGTTTCACTATTACAAGTTTGGTATCTCAAACGCTACTTCCTCAAGAAGAAGCTTATCTAAGTACTTACATATTAATTCTATATTATTTTAGAAAAGTTGCAACCGTGTGCTTTTTTTCGGGGGTACTATATATAGTCATACCAAATCAATAAATTTCATTGACACACATGTTTTTGTTCTCTTTCACAGATTAAACTTAAGATATGTTTTCATTGGTTTAAATTGCAAAAGCTAAAACCTTGGCTTTTGACTGGTGAAAACTTTAGGAATGTTAGTGACACTAGTTCATTTTCATACACCATTAATTTGCAGAGTAATTTGGAACATTTTATGAAGGCATTAAAAATGAAAAGAATTTTGATGTCGACCTTCATTGTCTAACAAAAGTTTAAAATTACAACTAATGACGTTATAACTATTAATATTCGCACAACAACACTTAGGGGAGTTATTGGTTGATGGATTCTTAAAGATTTTTAAAATTTTTAAAATCCATTGTTATTATTTTATGGATTATGACATTCTTAATGAAATCCATTGTTATTGGTTTGATGAGTTTTAAACTCCATTCAAAATCCATTGTTATTCAAAAAGTTTGGTTTTTAAGGATTCTATAAATCTGTTAGAATCTATTGTTATTAGTAGATGGATTTGTTCTAATTTTACTCATTCAACAAGATTTTGAGAATACCTCATAAAACTTTTGGATGTTTAGAATTCTAGTCACCAAATTTTCTAAATACATAAAACTCTCTACAAATTTAACAAATCTTTGGATTTTTAAAATTCATCAACTCTATGAGAATCCATCTCTCAATAACCCCCCAACCCCTCAATTTTTAAGTTGTGACAGAATTTTTAAGTTGTGACAGAATTTAGTTGATTTTGTGTGATAGCTCAATTTCAATTAAACGAGCCAGATAAAAAGAAATTGTTGATAAATAATTCATGCAGAGATAAATAGAAAGAAATCAACAATGTTGCTCTACCTCAATGAATTTTTTGTCATCAAGAGTCTTGGCAGTAATAAAATTTGCAAGCATAAATCTGATTTAGGATTCCCATGCTCGCGAAAACGTCGGATTTCTATATCTAGCATCTTACCAAATACAAAAAGAGATAACTAAAAAATTTCTGCATACAAAGTCATAGACCCACAAAAAACACATTTCGATTTTGCAAGTGGTACCAAAGACAAGACATGGGCGGTATTATCCACAGTTTGTGAACGAGAGTATCACAAGTCATTGTAGCGTTTATCAATGGAAATTAAGAAGAATTGACCCAAACCTTTTATACTAAGTACTAACTCATGCAACCACTCAAAATTTTAAATACAACCAACAACTATAATAGTATTAAAAATCAGAGAAGCAATAGAAAAGGACGTACATGAAATCTCTTTTTCTAAGCACAAAAATTGCTGAGAGATGGAGACAGAGAATAATCTTATAATAAGATATATAATTTTTCAGTAAACCAGAAAACACCACAAAAACGAGAATTTTTGTATAAAGGACTAGATAGAAACTCTGCCACAACAATTCAGATGCAACCAATAACATTAAAGCTACTATGACCATTCAAATGCAACTAATGACACTAAATATTTGAAACCAAGGTAGAAAGAGCGAGAGAGAAAGCATAGGCTAAGATGCCGAGTATTACTTAAACTGGCCAAAAGGAGAGTATTCAACCAGAGAAGAATCTTTTAAGATGAAAATCTTCTGTAAAACAGAAGTCAAAACAAACATATGAATTTTCGTATAAAGGATTAGAGACTCTACCACACAACTCTTACTACTAGTACAATTCAAATGCAACCAATAACACTAAATATTTGAAACCACGGTATAGAGAGCCATAGAGAAAATATAGGCTAAAATGCTGAATAAGAAGTAAACTGTCCAAAAGAAGTAGTCAATCAAGAAATCAGAAACTCCAACAAGGGAAAATTTTGTGGAAAGGCTAAGAAAAATACCTGATCATAAAAGAGGCGGGAATTCATCATCCCCAAACTTGATTTCTGCAATACTCCGGTTCCCTGTTAAGAACCAATCAATGTAATTAATACAGAATGACACAAACATAGATTGATATATTCTTCAATGACCTAACATGTGCATGTAGACCAAAGCTAAAATTTAACATTGTGATGGTTTGACGCGCATAAATTAACAAGAAACTACACACAAGAGTACAATCTAGTTAGAGATGTGAATTACATGCCTGCTTCTTGAGAGACGCCAGGTTCTTGAATATTATGTAGAAGTTTGAATATCCTCTCTATACATTATCCAAGCACATCAAGACAATGGATTTCATTCTTTATTCGTAAAGTCTTCTCAGAAGGTTGTCTTTATTAATGCTTTACTAGAGAGGGCTGCAGAGAATATAGTATTATCCCATCATGCTGTCCAGGCTCAGCAATTTTAGCAAAACCTGAATTTTCAAAATTTCCAGGATATGTTTGAATGTTGTATCTTGTTGTCTAGCAAGATTTATATTTTTTTTGCAGAAACTTGAATTTCAGAGATTATGTGACATCAGTGAATATTTTATCCTTGAGCAGACACATGATGCTTCTCTAACCCAACAATATCTCCTTCATTTTATATCCTACCGTCCAAGCATATAGCTAGGCTTAGAGTTTTGAGCAGAGAATTGATTTTTCCCAATAATGAGACATCATTAGACACAAACCTTGTTAAAAGGCAGATCTTTGCAGACATTTGAAGTTTATATCAAGCTGCCCAGCTCAGCAAGATAATCTTAAGCAAGCAGATTATTGAATATTCCCATTTCTGAACTTGATTATTCCCAATCTTGAGACATACACAAGCCTTGTTAAAAGGTAGATTTTAGCAGAAAACTGAAGTTTATAACAAGCTGTCCCAGCTCAGCTAGTTAACCTTAATCAAGCAGATAATTGACTACTTCAAATTCCGAACATACAAGCCTTATTAAAGGACTTTTATTCTCCATGAATTAGCAGAAGTTTTGAATTCTATATCATATTTGTCTTAGCATAGCTAGACATAGATTTTTAAGCAGAGAATTGGATTTCCCAAGTTTCAAACCTTGTTAAGAGGCAGATCTTCGCAGACATTGAAGTTTAGATCAAGTTGTCCCAGCTCAACAATTTTGACAAAACCTTATTTACGAACATTATCTCCGCTTCAAGCATATCTTGCTTCTCTTTATATCATACTGCCCTAGCATAGCCAAGTTCAGAGTTTTGAGCAGAGACTTGAATCTTCCCAGTCTTGGGACATCATTAGATAGAATCCTTATTAAAGGACTTTATTCTCCATAGATATGCAGAAGTTTTGAAATTTATATCATAGTACTGTCTTAGCAATAGCTAGATTTAGAGTTTTGAGCAGAGAATTGAATTTTCCCAATCTTTGAGACATCATTAGATACAAACCTTGTTGAAAGGTAGATCTTTGCAGAAATTGAAGTTTATATATATCATGCTGTCCCAGCTCAGCAAGATATATAGTAATTTGGGACACAATTTTGACAAGTCTTGTTATTAAGAACATTATCTCCGATTCAAGCATATCTTGCTTGTGTTAGGCAACATCCAATTTTGACAAGCTTTATTTATGAACATTATCTCCAAGCTTTATTTGAGAACATTATCTCCGATTCAAACATACCTAGCTTGTGTTAGGCAACATCGGGACAAATTTTCCCAAATTAGAAACCGGACAGACAACAACCATATGATGTAGCCATCCCTTTCTTTTGGGTTTAAATCAAAGAAAAAAACTTCAAAACCAAAAAAAACAATACCAAAACAGAAATCTCAAGGATCCAAGAAAACATTGATCCAAAAGAGGGCTTTCGATTTGCAAAACCGGAAATAAACATAAACCCTAAATCAAAACAGTATAAGCGAAACTCTAAGATATATGAAGAGGGCGACAAAAGAGGGTTTTTTGGTTTGTAAAATTGAAAATTAATCGAAACTCTGAAGAAGGTTTCGACTTTAAGAAAAGAAGATAAAGCCCAAGAACAGAATATCCAAAAAGAGGAATTTTGCAAATCAAAAGCCGAATTTGAACTAAACAAACCTTAATTTGAAACAACAAAGGTGAAATCGAAGAACCCTAAGATGCAAAAACATGGCATAAGAAAGAATTTGGATTAGCGTAACCAACAATTAAATCGAAACTTTAAACAAAACAAAAACAAAACAAGGTTCGTGAAATCCGGGAAGAAAATTCAATCAAGAAAGTTATAAAAAAAAACACCGCATCAAAGGAGAGATGCGTATAATACACAAACCCTAACAAGTTTAGAGGAAGAAATAACCTAATGGCGATGGTGGCCTTTGAAGAAAAAATCTCTGAACCGCTTCAGAGTCTGAGAAGAAGGAAACAGAAGCGAGATGAAGAAAACAATAATTAGGAGAAAGAGTATTAATTTTGAAAGGATATTTAGAGACCGTTAATTAAAATAGATACATGATTTTACTTTTATGTCGGTCTCTTTAAATTGTTGTTGGGCTTAAATAAAATCCATCAGGCCCAAACATTTTTTTTTTTTTGTCGACAAACATTTTTCTTTTTTTCTTCCAAACAGTTCTTTCCGATTTTTGGAACATTTTCCTCCTTTTTAATACTAAAACCAATAAAAAAAGGTCAAACCTTATACATAACATGAGTATTCACATCGGAATTTCCCAATTTTAGTGTTTGGTTTCAGTCAGAAAGTAGGAGAGAAGCAGAGCCGGATCTGAGATTATCGGGGTCCTATACAAAAAAAAGAAATTAATATCCAAATAAAATATTTCTTTTCAGAAAAATACAATTTTTTTTAACAACAATACACATAATTTTTTTATTTTATTTTGTAAATTAAAACTATAAAAAATCTACCTTAAAGTTTTAATGTTTTTATCATATAATTTATCTAAACCTTTATTTTTTCTATACAATAAATATATTTTCTATAAATTAATATATAAATTTTTTTTAGTGGGGTCCCAATTCAAATGTGTCATAGAGATATGCTCAAATCCGGCTCTGAGTCTTTGGGTACAACTGATTGAGTAAAAAATCGTTTAATAAGATTTTCTCTGTTGAGATAAAGATTTTAATAGTCCAAACCAGAAGAAGTCCAAACCATGTAGCATCATTAAAAAAGAAATTGCAGCTACCACTAGTCCAAACCAGATGAATATTTAGTTCATGTAATCTTTAGATGCCGGAGTTTTGACTTGATAAGTGCTATTTTGTATCGCCGCCTTAGATTATCCAAACGAACATTTCTCTTTTTTTTTTTTTTTTGAATTATACACAGTTTCCCAAAGGCTTTCTAGGCCCAAGAGACTAATTTATTTTTATTTCTCTTTTTTCCCTAGAGAAACAAGTCATGAAGAAGAAAAGAAAAAGAACATGGTTTTCCCAGTTAGTGCAGGCTCTGACGATAGTGAGCAGAAGAGTATACTCAACACAAACTATTATACCAATCCAAAGGCCAACACCTCTCCGATGAACCTAGAAGGCTAGAGTTGCAACAATGAGTATCCCCCACAGATAGAAACTCCTAAACTGATGATAGCTTCAAAATAGATATAAATGTTTTATCTTTTAGTAAATATATTTTTTATAACTCTAAACCAATGGTAATTCACTAAAACCAAAAATAATAAAAAAAAATATATATATATATATATATATATTTTTTTTTTGGCTTCTAAGTCAATTATATTAAAAAATTTGGTGTTTCACAGTTGTATATAAAAACCGATAAGGATTTAGTCCATCCGTTGCCATCCAAAAACGAATTCATTTGGAATCAAATGCCCAAAAAAGAAAAGCTAAAACTAAATGACTACCATGATTTCATGAACCAATAGCACTTCATACCACGTATCAAAATAAGATCGAAAGAACATAGATAACCAAATCAACAGAGCAAACAACCCCTCTGCACGGGCCAAAGAACTAAACATTACCGAGAATTTTCTCTTGGCGAATCAGATCTACTTGTGCAATTCATTATTATGTTTTCATTAAAAATATATTGAGGTCGTAAATAACGAATCTTTTGAATTGTTTTTTGTTTAAACATCAATTTTACAAACAGTGGAAATATAATATGTAAGGAGGTTGTAAATAATCAATCTTTTGAATTGTTTTTTTTTAAAACATCAATTTAACAAACAGAGGAAATATAATATGATTGCTTACTCCAAGCACCAAGCCAATAAAGCAGTTACTATTACTAGTCAGGGAACCTATACTGGTCAGGTCACACGTGTAAAACAAGACTCGAAAACTCCATGTTCTGAGTTTGATACACGCGCGTCCAGGCGCGTGAAGGTAATTTCTTTTGTCTATCCATTATTTTATTATATTCGTCAACGTCGTCGTCTTCTTCAAAACCTTCCTTAACCGTGTAGAAACAATCACGAAACGAAGCGAGAGAGAAAAATTCAACCATCGACGATGACGGGATCCACATCTGTCCTTGTTCACCCACCGGAGATGTCTGATCTGAACCCTAATCTATTTTCAGATTCCGATATGAACCCTAACCCGCCGCTAGATCCTTTTTACCAATCTGATCCGATTTCAATGGATCACCCGATCTCCGATATCGAATTCTTATTCGACGACGAGAACGGAGATTTCGGGGATTTCGATTTCACACTTGATGATTCCGATGATTTCTTCAATTTTAACCTCGACGCCGATCCCGCGGCGGCGATCCCAAATGGATTCGGAACATCCGTAGATCAGAGTCCAGAAGCGATCGGAAATCATGCGAATCTGGACTCGTCGGAAGCTAAGAACGGCGATAGAGGCTCATCGGAAGAGCGATCTGATTCCGTTCATTCTCAGGTTTCATCTCAAGGCTCGAAGACTTGTATCTCCGGCGATGCGTTATCCTCCCCTGATTCGATCAATCCCCAGAAATCTTCTGTTAGCAAGAGGAAGAAGGAATCAGGAGGCGAATACAGGAGCTTCAAGTACCAAAAATCCGATGATAAATCAATCGCTACAAACGAAGAAGACGATGATAAGAAGAAGGTGAGGCTAATCAGGAACCGTGAAAGCGCTCAGCTTTCGAGGTTAAGGAAGAAGCAATACGTTGAGGAGCTTCAAGGGAAAGTGAAGAGTATGAATACCACCATTGCTGAATTGAATGGTAAGATTTCTTATGTTATGGCTGAGAATGCAGCTTTAAGGCAACAAATGGCTGTTACTTCTGGTGCTCCTCCTATGAATCCTTATATGGCTGGACCACCATTACCGTATCAATGGATGCCGTATCCACCTTACCCTGTTAGAGGTTATGGATCACAGACTCCATTGGTTCCTATTCCGAAATTGAATCCTAAGCCTGCTTCGAGTTGTAGACCGAAGAAGGCAGAGAGTAAGAAGAATGAGGGTAAAAGCAAGATCAAGAAGGTTGCTAGTATTAGTTTTATTGGATTACTGTTCTGTATCTTCTTGTTTGGTACGTTGGTTCCGTTTATGAATGTAGGAGAGAGTGAAAGCTTTAGTGGTTTGTCTAGTTATGAGGGTCGTCGGTATTATGATGAACATAAAGGGAAGGTTTTGATGGTTGGTGATGGTTCTGATGTTAGAAGAGAAAGTGGAATATCTGAAGGAAATGTCCATTCTAGTAGGAAGAGTCATGGTGAGAGTGATAGTTGTGGAGGTGTAGATTATAATGCTCATCCGAAAGTGGAAGGAAGACCGAGTCCGTTGGGAAATGCGAGTGAGCCTCTCTTTGCTTCTCTCTATGTTCCAAGGAACGATGGGCTTGTGAAGATTGACGGGAACTTGATAATTCATTCTGTTTTGGCGAGCGAGAAAGCAATGGCTTCTGGGAAGAAGAATGTATCTGAAACAGTAAAAAGCAAAGAACCTGGTTTGACTATTCCCAGTGCCCCGTCTTCTGCATTAGCTGTCCCTGAGGTCAGGGGAAATGGAGAATTGCTTCTGCATTCGACAGAAGGGAAAAGACTTCACCAATGGTTTCATGAAGGTGGCTCAGGTATTTCTGGTGCTATTCTTGTAGTTTTTTACTCAAATGGAATAATCTTGAAGCTTACTCTTTAGTGCATCATCTCTTGCAGGTACACTAATGGATTACAGCATGTGCACCGAGGTTTTCCAGTTTGATGTTGCTCCAGGTGCTATAGTCCCATCGTCAGTCTCCAACATTACACGGGAGCATCTCCAAAATGTCACTACTCATGACAAGAGAATGAAGAACAGGAGGACTCTCCAGGGACTTCCTGTTTCACATGTGGCGTCTGAATTCAACGTCACCGATACCCCGCCAAGCAAAGACGCTCAAAACAAGACTAACAACAAACCCACATCATCATCATCCTCCATGGTAGTCTCAGTGTTGCTTGATCCAAGAGAGATCGTTGACCCTGAAACTGACAGGGTCTTTCCCCAAAACCCGAAATCACTTTCCCGGATCTTCGTGGTGGTGCTTCTCGACAGTGTCAAGTATGTTACTTACTCATGCGTTCTTCCCCGGGCAGGTCTCCATCTTGTGGCCACCTGATCCGACTTTAGCTCGTTTCATACTCATTTTGACTCAAACTAGAAGAACATTTGACTTGTTTATACATAGACCTTATTGACTTTTTTCCCGTGTTGTAAAAACTCAGTGTTTTAAAGGTTTTGTGCATCAATATTTAAGACTACCACGTAGTGAATCAATCAAGCCTTGATTTACTGTAGACACTGCCTGCGACTGAGAGTGGTTTCAAGCTGGAAAAACACATCCAACGACTACTGAACTTTCTCATTTAGAAAAATATAATATATAAAAGCTCTTAGAGCATATATTCTTCAGTTGGGGATTTATGTAGAAGGCTGCACACTTTTGTGCAGCAACATTCTATAACAACTACTCTTCCAGTTTAGTTTATAGTTTCCATATGAATTCATTTTTTATACACTTAGTATTCGGTTGAAGGAGAGGAGGAGGTTTTGATACACTTTACTAGACATGTTAATGCCTTTATGCATTAAGCCCGGTCGCTATCAGCATGAGTAGAACAATCCATGGCATAGCTGGTAAACCCATATTAGCTGCAAACAAAAACAGAAAGAAAAAGCTTCTTGATTAGAATTGGCACTCTTATGATTTGATATCTGTTACTGAATTGGATTACTTGTTAAAGTAGCAACTTACATGAAGACGGCTGCAGTTGAGGATTAGCAACTTTGTTTGCAGGCGGTTCACTTGGTTTGGTTTTGGGTGGTTGAGCTGCGTGAGCAAACACCACATGTGGTAGAGGTGCAGAGACTGGAACTATATGAGGCTTGGTTGTAGGAATTGGGGACGGTGAGTGCAGCTGATGATGAGGTGGCCGAGCAGAATAGCGAGGAGAATGATATGGTGCAGGGGAAGGCGAAGAAGGAGCAGGAGAAGGTGTAGATGGGAAATGCAAGTGTTTCGCCTTGAAATGTACCCTTTGTCCTTTTCCATTCCCTGAGTTGCAGGGTGGAGGTGCAGATGGAGTTCTTCTAGGACTTCTCTGAGGAACAGGAGAGGCCACAGGTGAAATCTCGGGAGCCATATTCGGGATATGATGATGGTGGTGGTGGTGATGATGGTGGTGATGATAGTGGTGGTGATGGTGGTGGTGTTGATGATGATGATGGTGGTGGTGGTGGTGGTGGTGATGATGGGGAAGAGGTGAGGGTGATGGAGATTTGGAGCTACTACTATCACTGCTGTTTGGCAAGAAAGACGAGAGACGAACTTGCTTGACCTTACCAAATATGGTATTATTCAGGCCGAGGTTTTTCGCAGGTGAACCTGTGATGGTATCAGTCAGTTGTTTCAACCTAGAGCTTGAATTTGAAGTCCCCACTCTTAGCAAAACTGATGAGTGAACAGTTGTAGGGGGAGACACTGTCGACCCCTCTGAGTTCGATAAGCTTACATACAAGTTCTGTATTCAGAAGAAGAAAAACAATGTTAAGAACAATCTAACTAAAGGCAATGACTCTTGCTAATGTACCTAACTTCAAAATGAAAGACAAACCTCGTATGGTGCGAGATTCAGCCCATTCTTTAGTTGACTAGCAAGGGTATTGAAGTTTATCTGCAACTGATGAATAGAGTAGTTTAGGGTAAAGTTGAAAACAATCTTGAATTTCTGCAGAGGGAAAGCACTTTGCGGTGGAATCACAGTGATTCCTCCTGGAAACTTTAGCACTTCGAAAAGAAAGGTTTCCCCGAACAAGGATTTTGTAAGCTGGAGAGTGGACTGATTTATGAGCACCGATTCGAACATCTCTTTGATAGAACTCAAGGACAGAGGTAATATTTCTCGGTATCCCGTATCATGGTCTATTCCAAACACAACCTTTGTTATGTTCATTCCCTCTGACGGTTCAATAGCCAGGATAGTTACCTGTTTTGAACCAAGTTGGATCAGAAGAGAAACGAGATGATAAGCGGAATCAGAAATAATATTAAAAAGTTAAGGAAGAAATGAAACACCATACGTTTATCGAAATGTAGCTCATTTCTTGAAAGATGTCACTCTTAAGCTGCAAGATATTATCATTAAGAAAAGAAGCCGGTCTATTGACGCTAAAACTTGCTACTATAGCATGACCTGCATCAAGAGTGAAATCATATCACGCTAAATGTAAGGAACAATCAATAACCATTTCCCAAAACAATGATTTTTAGGATAGCTAAGAAGCTCTTAAGGTAGGTTTAACAATAACTATATGAAACAATCCATTGAACACCATTAATTTCTCCCCATTAACCAAAATTTATCCTATCTCAAAGCTTTGAAAGAGAAAGCAGTTTTGACTCTTCCTTGACATTTAAGCACAACTCACAGTCAAAATCTCATTTCCAAAATAGCTTTGTCACTAGTAATTACCACAGAGAATGAAACATAGACTCCAATTTAGGAAATTTTCCCGAGAAAAAAGGAACTACCAAATTAAGAAACAAATTACCTCTAAATCTGGGATCGAGATTCGAATCCTCACGATCCATGGGAAACGGAAACAATACAAACAGAGCCGAAATAAACAAAGAGACGGAGAGAAGCAACACGAAGAGACATTTGAATCCAAAAAGGCCCGAGATCCATTCACAACAGCGACACCGAGTATTCCTCTCCGGCGAATCGCCGATGGCTTCATCGCCGGCGCGGAGGTTTCCATCGTCCTCGGTTTTCCCCATGATAAAGCAACTTAGGTTTCAGCAAAATACACCATAGCTACGAGAAATCCCACCTTCCCAATCGGTGGGTACAACACCACCCATCATTAAAGCTTCCTCCAAAGCTCAACAAAAACCCTAATTCACCAGATTGAGCTAACAAATTCCTCACGAATTCGGAGAAATGATGATTTTTTTTCGCAAAAGGGTGCTTCCAATTCAGCTTCTGAAAATCGAATCGAGGTTTTTTGTTCTTAATTCCGTAATTCGGGATTTGAAAAAGAAAACGCAAACCGGAGAGAGTGAAGTGATTTTTTTTTTTTTTTAGATTATAATATTAAAAGGATCTGGGCACTGAAGATTTTCTCCGTATTACCATTATCGAACAAAACCATATATTTATTTCTTAGCTAACTTTATTTGGCACATATATATTTCCTTAATTCACTTTCATTTCCTAATGTTTTTATTAATAATGATCATAGTTATATTTATACAACTTGAAAACTGGGAATTTTATTTAGGGTTGGTAGTTTGGGTAAGACTACCGACAGAGTGTTGAAGAGTTCGAACTACCTTGACAAATGAATAAATTCTATAAAATTTTGTTTACAGAAAATAACATCATAATAAATTTGGAGAGTACGATTAGGTTTAGAGAGTTTTAGTTGTTTTATATACTTAGACTAGGGGATTTGTAATACACAGAATGTAAAATATATATATGAGAAGTACTACAAATTCCTTTGTACATTAACATATTAAAACCAAAAACAAAAAAGTATATGTCCTATGTAGATTGACACAAACGTACATCTCAATGAAAAGGTTATATATTATGGCTTGAGGCCGAACCAGACGATCTGAACGGCCACAAGTATAACAACATATTTTTCCGGCCATGATTCGGGTCTTGTGGCAGTTCTTTGCGACAGACCGGACATGAATTATGTTGGAGTAACCAAAGGACTATACATTGCGTATGGTAGATATGTTTACACGGCATCTTTCTTGCAACCAATCCGATTTCAAACCGGTCTTGGCAAACCGGGCAACACGGATCCAAACCGAGATGCTTTTGCTTGATTTTGATCTTTGGCATCGAGTTAATCGTGGTTGGTGAAGCTGGAGGAGGACCACGATGGTCTTGTGCTGAGAGCCGGTTAAACAACTCTCGAAAACTCAATTGGTTTTCAAAAATCGATCTATGGTTGTTGCGACCACGGTTACGAGCTTCTTCGATGGCTAATCCGAATAAATCAAAAGGGCTTAGTTCCACATTCTCATATAGCTTTTCAATAAAGGTGTTACCACAATGAATGCAAGCTCCTCTTCCTCTTATGCCTTCTCCTTGAAGACGGATTCCTCGTCTGCAAATATTACACCAATGTGTGTTTTTTCGGCTAGTCATTTATCTGCCAAAAAGAATTAAGAACAAGAGTTTCATTCTCATAAATGCATTCTTAGAAACCTTTGAAACCAAAAGATGAAATTTACACATCGCGTGTAATTATATTGGTATACTAGGTAACCTTCCAAACTTATTGAGTCTAAAGATCATGGGTTCGAATTTTGACATTGCAAAGGTAGCTAAAATGATCTACTCTACTATCCGGGACAGAGAGATTTTGAGCGAAATATAATGTCCAAAGATTTTTGGTAAGCAAACATAAAAAATAGGTGTTAGAATTTAAGATAACCCCTAAACAACTAGCTAAAATCCGACATGCAAAAACATAACAAATCACAACTTGAAAGATATATACACAAAACACCAGGCCTATGGCAGATTAAGAAAAGGCAAGAAAATCTTCTAAGCATGTGGTATAACATATGAAGCCAATCTCTCTCTACTATATACATCGTAAATCAAAGCATAGATCGTGAACGCTGAGAGTTTCACTAATCTATTAAGTACAATTTTAGATACCCAAAGTGATCCTTTCGAACTGAGTTAAAGATAAGGAATCCATTAGAGAGGCCTACAGATATGAGATCCAAACCAAACACAAAGCTATGAATAAACAAAGATCCTAGGTCAAAGATTAAGCTATAAAACATAAACGATGTAATTTGTGTTTAGATAAAAAAAACTAAAAAACGAATCAAAATATTGCTTACCCCGAATCAAAATGAATCGAAGAAGACAAATTCGTGAATATGCAAGTGCGAAAATGAAAGTTCTGGAAGAAGATGAAAAGTCTAATACGTAAAATAGAGTCAAGGATGATGTTGACTGCGGAAGATAGACGCCAGCTTCTAATAAGGGGAACAAGTCATTGAGTGAAAAACTAACTAGTCAAAGAATCTCAAAGCTAGGGAACTAACTAGAAATTTAGTGGAAAACTACCAAAAAACTGTAGTACTATTTTTATAACATTATTTTTTAAATGAACAAACAACAGTTATAAATCATGTCAGTGTAACACTATTTATTAAATGGAGTATTTATAAGACCACATGAACAATACTTTTGAAGTGATATACAAGTATCTGTGTTTAAAAAATAAAAAAAAAATAAAAAAAAGAGATGAACATGTATCTGATATTATGAAACTTTATCTTTATTAAAGAATTATTTTTCTCGAAATAATATTGGTTTATATAGAAAATCAAAATGAACCAAGGTCGTCATTATAAATTTATCACATAGCAATACATCATGTTTTATTGCCAAATTTTTTAATTTAAGATTTGTCTTTTTTTTTTTTTGACTAGAAACTAAGGTAATAAATCAAATGATAATATACAAATCAAAGTTAGTAAAATTAGAAATAAATTTGAATATTACTAATTTTTATTTTAGGTTTGTTATGTAGACAATTTTCTAACAAATTAATATTTGTTGACATGTATCTATATTTCGTTGATCTTTTTTTAAATAATATTTGTAAGAAAAATATTAATGGTAGAACAAATACGATAAAATAAGTAAACTAAGAATCAATTTGATATGTATAACTTTTGCATTTTTAACACTACGACTGAAAACTAATGTTATATAAAGCACTAAAAACATATTTCAATAGTATATATCAACGTATTTAGCCATGTGTATATAATAATTGTGTATATAAATAGATTATTGTCATTAAATTTAAATTCCTAAAAATGGGAAAAATATTAATTTCATCTGAAGAAATAAATTTGATGAAATTGACTTCAACTTATTTGTACTAAAAATAGTAAAAAATCTAACCTTTTCTGAATATTAGCTTTTTGAGTATATATTGTTTGAAGGAAATCTCTGATCCCATTTGACTTTAGGACATGTGTTATTTTATGATTATATATCATTTAAGAAAACAACAGAATATAGTCTCATTTACAAATAACCAAATAACTATTTTGTCATAAACTTATATTTAATTATTTTGTACTGTATTAATATATAGGAATGTATAGATAAATTACAAAAACAAAATTTGAAAAAATACAGAAATTGTCAAAATATATTTCACTTTATAATTAATTTAAAAATCACATGGATACTTTTAAAGTAACAAAAATTAACGAACATTATACAAATCGTATTTTGTATTACCTAGTTAGTATAAATAGCAACCAACCCTTCTTTTGGTTTTTAGATCTCATTTTCACAATAACAACAGAGAGGATTTTCTTATCTTATTGAATCCAACAAAAAAAAGAAATTGTGAGTTATTTTAGTGAAAAAGTAACGTTAATCATGTTCCAAGTTGTTTTGTCTTCTCCTTTGTGTCTTCTTAATTAGCTACTCTTTAATTCTATTTTCTCGGGAAAATTCTTGTGGATTTTTCTGTCAGATTCTCAGGGGGAAAATTAATTAAACAGTAGAGAGAAAACAAACTCTACAGAATTTACTTAGCCGAATTTTCTGATCATCGAAATCGAAATGATCGGAAAAATGCTTGTTCAAAACCTAGATTCTCTCTTCAATCTTTGAAACAGCATTGAAATTCCTGGGTCTTTAATTCTCATTCAATCTTCTAATTGTTTTCAATCCGTCGTTCTTCATTTCCCGAGAAAATTTCAGTTTCCGCTTGAAACCCAATTTCATTAGTTTTCCAGAATTCGAAAGGTTTTTCAAGTAGGAATTAGGTTTTCAGATCGGATTTAGGAATCGATTTCACTCAATGACGATAGACGTGAAACCGTCGGTTTCGTTGGAGAACTGGAGAGACTATTTCCGGCGAGGTGATTGTGATATTTTTGGAATCATCGATCATGCGATCATGGTGGCTGCAGCTGATTGGCCAAATGAGTTCAAAATCAGGAGAGGTAGAATCGCCGAGCTTCTCTTCTCTTGTAAATTGAGCCACTGCATCGAATGTGACCACTCCGAGCTGGCGATAACCGGAGAGGAAGAAGAGGCTAACCATGGCAGTAAGACGGTGGAGACAGCTGGAGATGGCGGCGGCAAGGAAGATGAGAAGAAAGCTTTTGTTGAGGAAGTCATGAGGATCAAAAGAATCTTGATGAACAAAGAACAGGTTTTTGTTTGGCTTGAATTACATTAGGGAATTGTGGTGATTTTGGATTTTAGTTTTTGATTGTTTGGATTTGGTTTTTTTTGCAGTCAAATGTCGTGGTACTCGAATACTTGAGAAGGCTTGAGTCGATGTCTATGAGTGTCGACATTCTCAAGGTTTTGTTTATGAGTGTTGCTTTTGATAATGTTATCATTTTGATAGTAGATAGAATATGCTAAATCGTTTCGGGTTTTGTGTTCTTGCAGGATACTGAAATCGGAAAGGCGGTCAATACCTTGAGGAGACATAGTTCCGATAAGATTAGCAATCTTGCAAAGACTCTTTTTGCGTACGAGTTTGATCTTTTTTCTTGTGCTTAGTTTTCTTTGTACGCATACTCTCGCATTTGTGTACTAGCTTGCCTTATAGGATGTCTAAGTGGTAAAATGTCATTAGATAGGCTTTTTTGGTTGATCATTAAAGAGCTGCTCTTGAGCTAGTTGAATACTTAGGAGATTATTTACTCTTTCGCACTTTCTGGCTCTCGAGTATAAAGATTTTGTTTTTATATATGGGCAGAGAGTGGAAAGAGCTGGTGGACCAATGGATGAACATTCCAAAAGATATTGTTGGTAATAGCTCTCTCCTCTTGTTTACTAATCATTGCGAGAAGCTTTTTCGTTTGGGTTATAGTAATTGGTTTATGCAGGCACTGAAGGGACACCAGAATCTGCAAACCTTTCTGTACTTGATGAAGAAGAAGCGTTTCCTTCTCCTCCACATGATTTAGATTTCTTTGCACCCGAAGGCAATGGATTTGAACTCTCTCAGGTCTATATACACATATCCTTCCCTCCCATCGTATAATATATGGGGCATAAATGAAATGTTATCCTGACAAGTTTCTTTCTCGTATTTTGGGTCACTTGAAGATCTTGGATTGCTTGGACTGCGATGGAAGTGAGTTACTATTCTCTTTTGGTGATTATGTTTAGTGCTTGAAACTCTTTCTTTATGTTGACACTCATGATGGTGAGTCTTTCCTCGGATACTTGTTTCAGATCTTCGTGTTAGTGGGGAATCCAAACATGAAAAAACATTGCAAAGTAGCGGGAGGAGGAAGATCGAGGGTACAAATGAAGCCAATGTGGCTGGGAGGTACAACAAGGATCAACAGATGAGGAGAGAAGAAGCTGATGTTAGACCTATGAAGCACTCTGCCACCGATTTTGATGAGCCTAGACGACAACCGAAGCAAAGTAGAGAACAAATGGTACCCGCGAGCCAAAGAAAGCCGCTTGTTGTTGCTGAGCAGAAGCGGAAACTTGCTGGATCTCAACAAGATGTGAGTGTGAGTTAATAAAAGCCTTAATGTTCGATTCACATGTTGTGTGTTCTGATAGGATTTGTTTTTGTTCTTGTTGTTATCAGAAACTTAAAGATCTAGACCCGGACACAAGGTTTGAGTTTGCAAAACGGAAACTCCAAGAAAGCTACCAACAACATGAGAATGGTTAGTCTTTCTCTTTTAAAGATTTCAATATTTCCACTCTTTCAATACATTCTTGATGATGATTATTTTTATTTTTCGACAGCCAAGAGACAGAGGACGATACAAGTACTGGAAACCATCCCAAAGCAAAGTAAAGCTCATAAACCGCAACTCAAGAGATCCTCGCGAAGATAGCTCCGGTTTTCTTCGGATGACATATTCTATACAGTTAATATGACCACTCACCGGCGTATTACATAAAACAAAAGTGCATTGACAGATCCAACATAAACTTCTTAGGAACCCTCTTTTGTTTTGCAGATAGAACCTCATCTCTGTTACCCTTTTTGTTGTTCTAATTGTTTATTGATACTTCCGGTCCAGTGAATATTCGGTTTGGTCCGGTTTTATGACAAGCGAACCTGTAAATGGGGGAAAATAAATAAATGGTTATTCTTATTCGTATTTGACCATGTCTAAATCTAACTTGTGCGGCAGGCAAAAAAAAGGTCAACAATAAAGGATGGTATTTAATAGAATTATAAATTCTTAGGGTTACGAGTTGCCTCATTCGTCCTCGTTAAATTCCTTCCAAGTCTCAAACAAGCTTCTTCGATCTTTCCTTGTCAAAATCGTAAAGTCATATATTGAAAACCAAAACCCTAAACTGACAAAAACCTTTGTGGGAGGAGCAGAGATATATTATGATATGATAATGTCTTTGCTCGAGGTTTCTTGTGATGTGGATTGTGTCACTATATGGACATGAGTTGATTGATTGCTCTTTGTTAAATTATTCTTTTGACTAATTGTGCAGAAATATATATATATATATATATATATATATATAAAATTAAACATTAAGCAGAAATGGAGAAGGAACACATCTTCAAGAAGATAATTAAGTGATCAGGTTCCAAATGAGAATGATTTTGTTGATATTATCCTTTCTTTCGGGTTTAATCAGAGACCATGGCAATGAAACAATAATAAGACTTATCAAAAAAAATAACAAAAAACATTAAGCATAATATAGTTTACAACTTTACATACGTAAGAACGGGCATTATTCCTTACAAAGATAACGACATTCGCAAAGATGGTTTTCAAAGCTATTACGGCAACCGCATCTAAAAGGTTTGACTCCAATCCTTTTGGTTTCTTTTTGAATGCAATCAGAGGGGTTGGAGCAAAGTCCATTGTAGACCTCTCCGGTAAAACAATCATATTTGAGCTCTTCTGAGCCTCCACATCTAGTATTTTAAATCAACCAGGAAAAAATGTTTCCAACTCTTGATCAAAATTTTGAATTAATAGCAGAAAAGGTTAATTATTAAACTAAGAGTACGGAATTTTTTTTTACCGTAAAACCATTTGCACGTTTAATAGTACTTAAAATATATATTTTTTAAGTTTTAGAGTAAACAATTAGAACTGAAATGATGATATATATATATATATATATATATATATATATATATATATATTTAATTTCATTAGTAAAAAAAAATTAAATTTTTTTTGTAAGAATCTATTGTTTGTTTAATTGTTACAACAAATATGTTTTTGTTGTGAATCAAGAGAACGAATGGGGAAGATTGTGTTTATTCATTAATCATAAGATCCTTTATATAGGATTATTACAAGAGAGAAAAATAAAATTCCTTTTCCTAATGGGAAAAGGAAAGTACATAAAAGGAAAATCCTAATTCAACTAGGATTCATTAAACCGGCCTAAAGACTAAGTGTTAATGGGCCGTAAACGGACCAGAACTAGTTATGACAATCCACTATGATTTATAACACTCCCCCTTGGATGTCATAACTCTAATGGGCTTGTAATACGCTTTGGATGTTGCCTCATTAAAACCTTACCAAGTAAAACCCATTTTGGGACAAAACCGTGGTGAAGGAAAAAGAGTACAACACGTATTACTCCCCCTGTTCTGAACCTCACTGCAAGTCTTTCAAACGACGCATTCCAATCTGATAAGTAAGTTTCTTGAACGTTGAGGTTGGAAGTGACTTGGTGAATAGGTCTGCTGAATTCTCACTTGATCGTACTTGCTGCACTTGAATTTCTCCATCTTTCTGTAGATCGGATGTGAAGAAGAATTTTGGCAGAATGTGCTTCGTCCTATCACCTTTGATGTATCCATCCTTAAGTTGAGCTATACACGCTGCATTGTCCTCGAACAAGACCGTCGATTCCTGCTTACCTTCGGCCATTCCACAATCCACTCTTATGTGCTGGGTCATCAGCCTTAACCAAACACACTCACGACTAGCCTCATGAATTGCCAATATCTCTGAATGATTAGAAGATGTAGCTGCAATGGCCTGCTTCATTGACCGCCAAGATATTGCAGTTCCTCCATGAGTAAACACATAACCTGTCTGGGACCGTGCATTATGAGGATCTGAAAGATAACCTGCATCAGCAAAACCAACTAAACCGTCCTTAGATTGGTTAGTATAAAATAGACCCAAGTCTTTCGTTCCTTGTAGGTAACGAAGAATATGTTTTATCCCGTCCCAGTGCCTTTGGGTCGGACATGAGCTAAATCTTGATAATAAATTCACGGCAAAACATATATCTGGCCTAGTGTGGCTTGCCAGATACATTAAAGCTCCTATGGCACTGAGATATGGCACTTCGGGACCAAGGACTTCTTCAGAGTCTCTCTTAGGACCAAACGGATCCTTTTCTAGATCAAGAGATCTCACCACCATTGGGCTGGACAATGGGTGACATTGATCCATATTAAAACGCTTGAGTACCTTTTCAGTATATGCCATTTGATGCACAAGGATTCCATCATTTATGTACTCAAGTTGCAATCCCAAACAGAACTTAGTTTTGCCTAGGTCTTTCATCTCAAATTCTTTCTTGAGGCATTCAACTGTTTGGACGATTTCACCAGGGGTTCCAAGGATGTTCAAATCATCCACGTAAACTGCTATGATAACAAACCCTTTGTTTGCAAACTTTTTTATAAAAATACATGGACTGATGGGATCATTCTTATAGCCTTCTTTGACTAAGTACTCACTCAATCTATTGTACCACATACGCCCACTTTGCTTCAGTCCATAAAGGGATTTGTTCAGCCTTATGCAGTGTTGTTCTCGAGAACCTTTCTTATCTTTGAGCTCAATACCCTCTGGTAATCTCATATAAATCTCATTATCCAGTGGACCATATAAGTATGCAGTTACAACGTCCATTAACCGCATATCCAACTTTTCTCTTATAGCCAGACTTATCAAAAATCTAAAAGTTGTAGCATCCACCACAGGGGAGTATGTCTCCTCATAATATATTCCTGGTCTCTGTGAGAATCCTTGTGCAACAAGCCGTGCTTTATATCTCACGATTTCACCATGTTCATTTCTTTTCCTCACAAAGACCCATTTATGTCCAACTGGTTTAATCTCATAGGGTGTCCGAATTATTGGACCAAAGACATCCCTTTTCCTTAAAGAATTCAACTCCACGTTTATAGCTTCTTTCCATTTAGTCCAATTTTCACTCTGAGTGCACTCATATATCGACGTGGGTTCTAGATCCTCCATAAGTTCAAGTGCTACCTTAAAAGCAAATATATCATCGATTTCCACACACTTTCTATTCCATTGTATTCCAGACATAACATAATTCATTGAGATCTCATTATTTTCAGGAACGTCAGAACCATGAAACTCGGCGTCCCGAGTCTCATTGCTTGGAACTATCGGTTCAGTTATGTCTGGGGTTCCATCAGATTCCTCAACCACGATTTCAGCACCTTTCTTTCTTTTCCGAGGATTCTTATCTTTGGAACCTATTGGCCGGCCACGTTTTGAGTGTGGTTTAGATTCTGTAGCAACTTGATTGTGTCCCTCTTGAACATCAATTCTAATCGGTGCATTAACAGCTGGTATGTAAGACTTAGTTACTCTTTTCGGGTCAGCAAAGGAATCTGGCAATTGATTAGCTAGCTTTTGTAAATGTATAATCTTTTGGACTTCTAATTCACATTCTTGAGTCCGAGGATCTTGCCATTTTAAGGACGTTTGATTCCATATAATTTCCTTTACCAGTCTGTTATCTCCTCCTAATGTTGGATAGACAGATTCGTCAAAATGACAATCTGCGTACCTGGCCTTAAACAAATCACCCGTGGTTGGCTCAAGGTACTTAATGATAGTAGGAGAATCATATCCAACATATATCCCCATCCTCCTTTGAGGTCCCATCTTTGTTCTCTGTGGTGGTGCAATAGGCACATAAACGGAACATCCGAATGTTTTAAGATGGGATATGTCTGGCTCTTGACCCGTTATTAACTGTGATGGGGAATATTTATGTTCACTAGATGGCCTGATACGAATTAGCTCTGCTGCATGTAAAACTGCATGTCCCCAAGCTGAGACCGGGAGTTTTGATCTCATTAGCAACGGTCTAGCAATCAACTGTATGCGTTTAATAAACGATTCAGCCAAACCGTTTTGTGTATGTACATGTGCCACAGAATATTCAACACTTACCCCCATGGACATACAATAATCGTTAAACGCTTGGGACGTAAATTCACCAGCATTGTCAAGACGTATAGTCTTTAAAGGAAAATCTGGAAAGTGTGCTCTTAAACGTATGAGCTGGGCAAGCAATCTTGCAAATGCCACATTTCTAGTTGATAATAGGCAGACATGTGACCATCTCGTGGATGCATCAATAAGGACCATAAAATATCTAAACGTCCCACAAGGTGGGTGTATTGGTCCGCATATGTCTCCTTGAATTCTTTCCAGAAAATTTATCGTTTCCTTAGTTACTTTGATTGGTGATGGCCTAGTAATGAGTTTCCCTAGTGAACATGCTTCACACGTGAGATTCTTTGGGATAACTCTCCTTTCTTTCAAGGTGTGCCCATTAGTACTTGCTAATATCTTTCGCATCATGTTAGCACCGGGATGGCCAAGCCGGTTATGCCAAAAAGTGAAATTCTCAGTAAACTCTTTGTTTACCATAGCATTTGCTTCTATCATTCCGATCTTAGCACAATAAAGGCCCACAGAAATGGCAGGTATAGTCTCTAGGACTTTCTTATAGCCATGGACAGTTTCAAAGATTTGAAGGAATTCTTTGTTATTCTCGTCCTTAGTTTCAACATGAAGACCATTCATTCGAATGTCTTTAAAGCTCAATAGACTTCTCTTTGAACTAGGTGAATATAACGCATTAGAAATTTCTAGATGCGTGCCCTTAGGTAATAAAATATGGGCTTGACCGTGGCCTTCAATTAAATTTGCTATACCCGCAATTGTGGTTACATTTGCCTTTTTAAGTGTAAGATCAATGAAGTATCTCTTATCTCTTAATATCGAGTGGCTTGATCCACTATCCACAATGAACACATCCATATCGTTCATACTTCAAATGAGATAACAATAGATACTTTTAAATAACACTCTTTCATTCCATAAAGTTTAATAGAAAGCAATAACACAAAACCAAAGTATAAAGTGTAAAACGTAAAACAAGCAAAACACAAAACACCAAAACAGAAAATCAAAATCAATCACTTAAGTATATCTGAGGTTTCAAAATTCATCAAGTCATCTTGCTCATGATCGAAATCTCCTTCATTATCATGCTGGATCATATGAGTTTCTGGATTCTTCCCTTTAAGGCTCTCTTGATAGAGTTCAACCAGATGCTTGGGAGTCCTACATGTCTTAGCCCAATGATTACTCATTCCACATCGATGGCAAACTGATTTTGGGTTTGATTCTCGTGGTTGAGAAGTAATACCACGGTTATTACGATCATAGCCAGTTCGGTATCCGCGTCCTCGTCCTCGCCCGCGGTTAGAATGATCGTTATGGAATCCGTGGCCTCGGCCCTGACCTCGGCCGTATGGATTAAAATGGCCACGGCCACGTCCTTGCCATCTACCCCCACGTCCACGACCACGATGTCTATAATCACTTTGGACGTGGTTAATTTCTTTCTTTTCATCTGTGGCCACATTCGCTTCAGGAAGTGGGGCTGATCCAGGAGGTCTCATCTCACTGTTTCTCATTAGCAGTGTATTATTCTCCTCGGCTAGTAATAGACATGCTATAAGCTTTGAGTATGTCTCAAAACCTCTTTCACGGTATTGTTGTTGAAGTAACACGTTATTAGTGTGAAAGGTGGAGAAGGTCTTTTCCAACATGTCTTTCTCAGTTACCTTCTCACCACATAGTCTCAATTGAGAAACTATTCTGAACATAGCCGAGTTATATTCTTCCACGGACTTGAAGTCCTGGAACCTGAGATTCCTCCAATCATAATTGGCCTTTGGTAACAACACCGTTCTATGGTGGTCATATCTTATCTTTAATTCTTTCCAAAGGTCCAAAGGGTTCTCAATGGTTAGGTATTGATCCTTGAGACCCTCAACAAGATGATGACGAATGATCGATATCGTTCTGTATCGATTCCTTTCATTCTCATTATTATCCTCAATGATACATTCGCCAAGTCCTTTAGACTTTAGATTTATCTTAGTATCCAACGCCCACTGTAAGTAATTGTCTCCAGAGAGATTGAGGGCAGCATAATCCAAATTGTTGATTTTCGACATCTGAAAACATTCATCCTATTCTCTAAGAACTATAAGATTTTAAAGTTTATGCATATGATGCAAAATAGGTCATGGGTGCTTATATAAACGGGTACGGATGCATGATGCTTATGAAACCAGATTTTTATGTTTAACAACCTAACATAATGTTTTTATATGCTCATGATGCAAGCCTAGTATTCAAATTCTAAACCGTATGATGATATGACCGGATTTTAATCAAGCATGTTATGTCTATATGATGCAATCAGTTTCAGTTTCATGTTTATCAATCAACGAATCAATCCAAACAAGCAAACAAACAAACGAGTTCAAATAAATATGCAACCAAATTTGGACAGAGTGTTTACTGTCGATCGACGGGTGATTTGTGTCGATCGACACAGTTTAATTCAAACAACAAATTCAGGCAGAAGTTTACATGTCGATCGACATAAAACTAGTGTCGATCGACACGGGTACAGATCATGCAATCGGTTTGGATTTTAATTGAATTAGGTTAGGGTTTCAAGTTAGGGTTTCAAGTGATTACGAATCATGAATCAATAAACACAATCAAGCAAGCAATAACAATAACAAGCATGATTTAGATTAGGGTTTCTAAGATTATCATGAATCTAGGTTCTTTAGATTAGGGTTTCTTATTGTTTACCTTAACCTCCGTGAGTCTTCTAGTTCGCCGTAACCGTTGATAGGCTGTATGAACTTTCTTCTAGTTCGCCGTAACCTTAAAGGCTGTATGAACTATGATTTGAACAGTAACGCCGGATGAACAGTAATCGTCGATGAACAGTAATCGTCGATGAACAGTGCGCGATGAATAGTGCGCGATGAACAGTACGATGAATAGTAACGATGAACAGTAATCGCGTTTTTTTGTGTTTTTAGGGTTTAGGGAGCAACTCGTGCTGATAACGTGTTGTGAATCAAGAGAACGAATGGGGAAGATTGTGTTTATTCATTAATCATAAGATCCTTTATATATGATTATTACAAGAGAGAAAAATAAAATTCCTTTTCCTAATGGGAAAAGGAAAGTACATAAAAGGAAAATCCTAATTCAACTAGGATTCATTAAACCGGCCTAAAGACTAAGTGTTAATGGGCCGTAAACGGACCAGAACTAGTTATGACAATCCACTATGATTTATAACAACAAAGTCTTTTTCTTTTTTGGGTTTTTCCTAAGTCAATGTCAACAAAACTAACTCTGAAAGGAAAAGCTGTGGTAATGTAGAAAAAATTCCTAACTAGGCGTATAAGAGAACAAGTGAAAAGGCCAAAAAGTGGAAAAGTCATGTTCTGTATCTTCTATCTTCTCTGAAAATTGAGGAACTTGACTGAAAGTGCGAATCCAGAGAAGAAGAGAGCGCAAAAACCGACAAGTACAGCAGCAGATACACCGATCATGTTAGGTTTGTAGCCGAAGTACTGCTCAATGAATTCTTTGACCGTGCCATGGAACATTGGCTCGTTGATCATGCTCTCCACGTCTCCAAGCTGTGACAGGATCACTCCTTGAAGTGTCCACGCCACTGGACATATGTAATAGAACCATATCCACCACACCGGAATCAACTGAAGAAAAGAAAACAATTTCTTTGTTAATTGTAAACATAAACGTAAACGGAAGGAGACCTTTACAGTAATACTTACTGGTTTTTGGACGAGGAAACCGGAGAGGAGATTCCAGAGAGAGTAAAACGCAGAAGAGATAACAGCGGCTAAGTGTTGGTTCGGGGTGAGACCAACCGCCATCATGCCATAGAAGGTGAAGTAAGTGAAAGTGAGGAACATGAACACCAAGTAGAGTATAAATTTGCCTGCATTTCAATGCCATTGTTAATCATTTAGATAGAGAAGTATTGTGATTCAAGAAAAAAGATCAACCGAAACTTACTGGCTGTTCTTTCAAAACCTATGGTGAAGTAAGTGATGACACCGTAGAGAATGGTTTGGGTGAGAATGTAAGGTATCTCCACAAGTCCTTGAGCTGCTGCATATGGAATCGGAGCATACATTCCTGCGGCTTTCTCTCTGTAGAAAACTGTTCTCTCGATTGAGACTATTGGTTGCACCGATGAGGCGTTACTTACTCCAAGAAACAGACAAGCCGAGTAAAGAGCTCCCATTACAGTGACCAAATCTTGTGTGGAAGTCCTCTTTGAACCAATGTCCCAGAAAACTGTGCCGAGTATAATCGCAGCGACCGATGTGAAGAGCAATCTCACGAGATTGTATTCAGGACTTCTCCAGTAGACAAGGTTTTGTTTCCAGAGGCAGAGAAGAAACTGAGACAGTTGATTTTGTGAGTATCTTGAAGAAAACTTTATTGGCTCTGTTCCTTCTGGTGGAACACTGAGCTGCTTGATGTTTGCCTCCACTTCTCTGTACACATTCAATGTATGTATGGTTAGATTTAAAAGAGGTTGGAAAATGTAGCTAAATGAGTTGTGATAATCGATCACCTAAACTGTTGAGATTCCTTGTATAAATCAGCAAAGTCCATGCTAAATCTCTCCTCCAAAGCAGGCGTAGTTACTTCAAGCATCCAAGTTGCTGGATTGTAACCGCTTGTGATTGCAGGTACTCCATTAATCCCCTTTACAAGGTTTAGGGACTTGTCATTGGTTACTTGGCACACACGCATCTATGCGCCAATATCTAGGAAGCAGACAAAAAAACCTTAAAGGCTGTATGAACTATGATTTGAACAGTAACGCCGGATGAACAGTAATCGTCGATGAACAGTAATCGTCGATGAACAGTAATCGTCGATGAACAGTGCGCGATGAATAGTGCGCGATGAACAGTACGATGAATAGTAACGATGAACAGTAATCGCGTTTTTTTGTGTTTTTAGGGTTTAGGGAGCAACTCGTGCTGATAACGTGTTGTGAATCAAGAGAACGAATGGGGAAGATTGTGTTTATTCATTAATCATAAGATCCTTTATATATGATTATTACAAGAGAGAAAAAGAAAATTCCTTTTCCTAATGGGAAAAGGAAAGTACATAAAAGAAAAATCCTAATTCAACTAGGATTCATTAAACCGGCCTAAAGACTAAGTGTTAATGGGCCGTAAACGGACCAGAACTAGTTATGACAATCCACTATGATTTATAACAGTTTTTGATTTTTTCTATCACTCGTAATAAATATATGCAATATAGTCTAAATATAGCGATGTTATTATATTAAGGGAAAAAAGAAAATTAAGGCTAAAATCAATGAAATCCACAAGATTGATTTTCTTAAAAAAAGAAAAAAAAATCATTTTATGATTATGGATATTTCAAAGGGTTAATTTGCACAATAACCATAAATAAATTAATAATAAAGCAACTAACTAAAACTACTTTATGTGGCTAAATAAGAACCTTTAGATTTAGGTTAAATGGTTAGATTATAAGTTATAATTTTTTTTGTGGTTAGATATGCCAATTTTCCTATTTCAAATTTATTGTTGACCATGTCAAAAATAAATTGTAAGAAACTGAGTTGAGCACTAAAAAATATGTGGTTCATATATAAAGGAAGATTTATTTTATGGTCGTTATGTAGCAAATGCAAATATGGTTACAATTAGGGCATGTTCAATGGTGTATTTTTGGATCTTATGGGGTGTTTTTATAATATAAAATTATTAAAATGGTTGTAAAAGGAAGAAAGAGAGTGTTTTTGTGGGGTATATTGAGTGTGTGTTTAAATATAAAATTAATAAAAGTTGAGTAAAAGGAAGAGAGAGTGTTTAAAAGGGAAAGAGAGATCTAATATTGGAGCTTTTGGAAAGTGTGTTTAAAAGGAAAAAAGAGTGTTTAAATATAAAATTAATAAAAGTTGAGTAAAAGGATGAAAGAGAAGGTATAAAATTGATTAAAAGGAAGAGAGAGTGTGTGTTTTAATAATTTTATATTATAAGAACACCACATAAGATCCCGTGAAATCTGCATTGAACATGGCCTTAGGTACATAATCTTTAGCTAGCTGTTGAGGTGGAAAATTGAAATAAAGGAACTTAGAGCATGCACACCCGTGATACTTCGTGGGTATTATATAATATAAAATTATTAAAATTTGAGGAATAGGAGGAAAAAGAGTGTTTTTTTGTAAAAAGATGAGGTGTTTTTAAATATAAAATTAATAAAATTTGAGTAAAAAGAAGAGATTGTTGTTATTATTGGAGAGATGGTATCAATGGGTTGATACTTTTGATACTCAAAAGTGGGTATCAATAGGAGGAAGTGAGTGTTTTTAAATATAAAATTAATAAAAGTTGAGTAAAATGGAGAGAGAGAATATTTTTTTGAGTAAAATTGAGTAAAAAGAGGAGATTTATTATTTTTTTTATCTTATGATACCCACGAAGTATCACGGGTGTGCATGCTCTTATAACACCAATGAGTGTTCTTTGTTCTTGTTATTATCAGAAAACCTAAAGATCTGGACCCGGACGCAAGGTTTGAGTTTGCAAAGCGGAAACTCCAAGAAAGCTACCAACAACATGAGATATGGTTAGTCTTTCCCTTTCAAAGATTTCAATATTTCCACTTTCAGTAATACATTTTTCCCCTCATGATTGTTATAATACATTCTTGATGACTATTTTAATTTTTCGATAGCCAAGAGATAGAAGACGATACAAGTACTGGGGGAAAGTATTCTTTAAAACCCCAAAACCAAAAGTTTATTCACAAACACCCTAAGTATTAAACTGATTTTTGTTTTGATTTTTGTTTAAATCAAAAACTGGTCAAATACTCAAACACCCTTAATGAATCAGACTAATTACATGATCCAACCAGATATCATAAGCCCAACCCGGATCCAATTGGATCCTACAACAATTAAAAAAAACAAAAATTATTTCTTCTTCCTCTCTTTCTATGTTCTTAGCTCTCAGTCTCTTTTTTTTGTTCCGTTTGCTTTCACGACCGCAAAAAAACACAAAGCTCTTGATCTGATGGCGACGAAGTCGAAGTAGTTATGATCACGGCTCAACACCTATTGGTGATTTCCCTTGTCACCGTCCCTGCTTTAACAGTAAAATTTACTTTCTCACATATATTTCTATCTTAGATTATCATTGTATGATTTGCTTGATCAATATCTATTGCCTAATTCTGGTCTGGTGTGCTTTGGTGTGAGAGGATACATAAATGGCCTCCTTTGTATCATTACCAATGGAAGGACGAAATAAGCTATAATGACCTTGAGGCAGGTGAGTTTCTTGACAATGTTGTATTTTTGACTTCACACATTCTATCATGAGTCTTGCATGTTTCATAAGCTTATGAGTTGGTTTCTCTTTGCTTATTGTAGCGAAAAGAAGAGAGTTAAAGTTATGATAAGGTCATCCAACCAGAAATTCAACCAAAGCTCCATCAAACCGAATGCACAATGCTAAACAGATCTAGCAAGGATATATGGTCACTGTTTGGAGCATGTCTGTATAACCACGAAGATTCAATGCATGAAACTACTTGGAGAATATTCTCAGGTCAATTATAGAACATCTCCAAGAAGAATTAGACTAATCGGAGTTCATATGAAGGAGTTATTCAGTCTGCTAATCGGCTGATTCCACACTGTCTCGATTCTGACATGCAAGCACTTATTAGAGGATTCCCACCGAGCCAGGAGGAGTTAAGCTACAAACCATCTTGTACTGGATTCTTAAGCCATGAGAGGACCACGACAAAGTGGAATCACGTAAAAAACAATTCAGGTTTGGAAGATATTTAATTTCTAAAACAGAGAATCCTCGGCATGCCTAATTTGGAACCTTCCAAGTTTGGCTCAATACAATCGTTTGCTTGGAGGCCAGAAAATATTCTACATCAACTAGAGGGATTTTTTTAGGTATAGGAATGGGTGATATCTATTTGTGTACTGTTATTTTGTGTTTTTCGGAACTTTTCTATGAATGGATAATTAAAGGAAGTGTTGAACTCATATTTTATGTTAAATTGTGTTTAGTACTACTGATGTTACTAGACACTACTATGTATATGAAAATAAAAACGTGTATATAAAAATAAGAATAAACATATTTAACATGTGCGCCGACAAACGAAAAAAAAATATTAAAATTTTACACATAGTCATACTTAGTTTTCTAGTAGTATTGATTTACATATATTTATATTTTGATAGTTTTCACGTATAATCAGTAGTACCTTTGTAAAATTATATTTTTTTCTAGTAGTATTTATCCAATTCATCCATTGAAATATGTTTACTATCGTTTCATATATTAAAATGTTGGAAAACACAATGTTTGTTTGTTTGAGATAACAATGTGTGATTCTAGTCATATATGAACATATGTTTAAGGTGTAGTCTTTGTCAAAACATATGTTTCTCTATTTTGTTTTTGCTTTTTGAAAGATAAGTACCAAATAATCACTTAGACACCCATAAGACAGTGAATAAATGGTACATAAGTAAACTAATTATTAAACCAAACGTACCCATAAAAAACACACAAAAGTCTCACAGTCATACCTAGTAGTATGTAGTGGTATCGGGCAGAGACATACAAAATAAGAATTTTTTGAAATTCAGAAAACACACAGTCATACCTGGTAGTATGCAGTATTATCAGGCATCAAAGACAATGACCTAGTTATAACTATGATTGGGCTCACTGGATTCACTTCTTCCTCGATGTTCTCCAGGTGACATGTACCATGTTTGTTTAGACCATCTTCCCATGGAACCCCAACTGTAGCCACAACATCTTCTCTTATTGGCTCATTCTTAAAGAACACACTTAAGAAGTCTCATAGTTATAATTATATGTACGTAAGTATCAAAACAGAGACTTAAAGAACACACTTAAGAAGTCTCATAGTTATATATAGTAGTACTAGTAGTACCAGATAGAGAGGAATACAAGAATAAGAAGCACACAGTCATACTTAGTAGTACGTAGTAGTATCAGGCAGAAACAATTACATAAAAGAGAAGAATTTTAGAATTCAGAAGCACACAATCATTCTTAGTAGTACGTAGTAATATCAGGCATAAACAATTACATAAAAGAGAAGAATTTTAGAATTTAGAAGCACACAGTCATACTTAATAGTACGTAGTAGTATCAGACAGAGACAATTACCTAAAAGAGAAGAATTTTAGAATTCAGAAGCACACAATTATACCTAGTAGTATCAGGCAGAGACAATTACCTAGTTGGGATTGGGCTCATTGAATTCACCACTTAAGTACTCATACATATATCCTCTTCTTCTTCTTCCTCAATTTTATCTTATGAATCTCAATGATTCAGCTGGCAAAATCTATTCAAATCACCCTATTTATAAAAAAAAGTCCAATATTGATATAACAATACACTTAGTAGTACTAGTTGTATAAGTCATATCTGTCCATAACAATTACACTCAGTAGTATCAGTTATAACAGTCATATCTCTATATGCATAACAAATACACTCAGTAGAATCAGTCATACCTTTGCAGTTTCGAGATACTCTAAAATCTTATGAATCCGAACGATTCAGCTGCAAAATCTATCAAATCACCCTAAATAATCTATAAAACAAGTCCAATATCCAAAAAACTACACATAAAAACCAATTTTTCAAATTTACAAGATACCCAAAGCATGAAAACTTACAAAGAGAGGAAGATGGAACCGAATAAAGAGAGATTTAACTGTGTAAGGATGATAATAACAACCTTAATGAAACAGCCAGTTTTTTTTTTAAACTATATATTTCTACTGCAGAACATAACATAAACATTTAAACCAATTTAATACTTCAATAAATCCATAAAATAAATAAAATCCCTTAAACCAATTAAATTCAAATATCAAATTCATGAATGAAACAATGCTAGCAACCTAAACAACCGGTTCGCTAGACTAAACAATAAAACACTAGACCCTATCATCCTCTTCTCTCGGCCTCGATTCCACGATCACACTTTTCCTCTACCTGCAACTCAAAAGAAACTGGGAGTTGCGTGAGTATTATCATAAATACTCAGTGGAGCGGTCATCCCGCTAATAATTTATCACAACAACATTTAACGATAAATACTCACATTTTAAACAATTCATTTAAATCTCCAGATTAACATTTAAACCGATATTTTCAATTATCCTGATCAACAGTTAAACCAAACCCGGTTAATAATACTTTTCACAAACATTCGGTAAATAAATGTCGGGTGTCGATCGACACGCCACCATGGTGTCGATCGACACTCGACCGAAACAAGTATCCTCTTTATCACAGGGTGTCGATCGACACAACCTCTAGGCGTCGATCGACACTCTGTTCCAGAATCCAGAGACCGAGCCTGTCCTCACTTGACTCGTCTCGATTCGTCGCGAATCGATACAACAACCACACAATCCACGCAACACAACATAATTCACACAAAACCAAGGACGAAACAATCAATAACATGCTAAACCTCAATCAATCCATTCATCATTCAAACCATAATCAAATTCTAGCTTTTCCTAAGCCATCACACACCCACCTTCACGATTCAGGATCAGAACGGTGATGATCACTAAGAAAACGGGTTCTACGGCCACGAACAGTCTCTGATTACTGCTAGGATCGCACAAAAACACGCCACGAATGCACACCTAGAACAAACAGACGAAAAACACTCTAGAACACGAAAGAACGATCGATCACAACTTCTCTCGATAATCTCTAATCTTTCTCTGCGTTTTCTCTGATTCCCTGCGGCCACCATTCCCCCACGACTTATAAATACGAAACCCCTAGGTCTATTCCACTAAACCGAGCCAAACCGCGGTCAAAAATCTAAAATTCCGATTCTGCCACAATTGGTGTCGATCGACACCCTGGCCAAATTGCTTGAACTTAGTTTTGGGATGTTACAATTCTCCCTCACTAAGCTGGATTCGTCCTCGAATCCTCACAAAACCGTCTACCAAAGACTCAAAATTTGACCCGAACCGGTTAACTATTCGAGATCAAACACCCGATCTCCGAGGCTCGCGTTCTGTCTCATGTTTATATGCCCGTTTCAGACATTTATTACTCTTAACTCATTCCATACCCCTTTCACTCGCAGGACGCATCCCTTGAGCTATCGGTGTCACACCACTCCCACTCGCAGGACGCATCCCTTGAGCTATCGTTGCTCCGCACCACTCTCACTCGCAGGAAGCATCCTTTGAGCTATCGGTGCCTCGTGTCCCTTCCACTCTCAGGACGTATCCTTTGAGCTCCGGGTACACAGGGGAGACTAATCATCCTTTCAAGAGAACGCATCCTCTCAAAACAAAATGAATGAGTTGCTCGGGACCGCAACCCCTAGAGTAATAAATTATAAACGTCTATAAATATCTATCGACTAAACTACCTCTCGTGGTCAACTCGATACTCCATAACCCGGAATATCACCACAAATCACATATAAGAATAACCATCTTATAAAACAGATAAATAAGAAATGACTCCATCTTATAAATCTCCAAAAAGTATAATCGTTACAACAAAAACGAAAATACAAAATAAGCAAACATGCTAAACAACGAGACTAGGACCACAAAGAGAAATAAAGCTCAAACAACGATCTGTTTGTCGAACCATTTCCCGAACTTTAACTTTATCTTTGCCTCGGGCTCCCAAGTCTCCTCCTCGCAACCAGTGCAATCCCACAAAATCCGCAACAAAGGAATCTTCTTCCAACGCAGCTCCTTGACTCTCCTCTCCAGAATCCTCACAGGAACCGCCAGAACAGACAAATCAGGCTGAAGATCCACAGGAATCTCAGGCACTAACTCCTCCGACTCATGCATGCACTTCCTCAACATCGACAGATGGAAAACCTTTTGAAATGCCTTCATGATCGGTGGTAACTCAAGCCGATACGCCACCGGTCCAACTTGCTCCACTAGAGGAAACAGACCCATAAGCCGTGGACTCAAGCTTTCGCCATCTTGAGATACACGCGATCTCCTACCGCGAACTCAAGCTCTCGCCTCCGCTTATCAGCGTAACTCCTCTGATGATCCTGAGCTTCCTTTATGTTCAGCCTCACAACACGGACCTTCTCCGTCGTCTCCTGAACAAAAGTAGCTCCATGAATACTGTGCTCCCCCACTTGGGTCCAGCATAAAGGCGTCCTACATGGCCTCCCATACAAAGCCTCGAAAGAAGCCATCCCGATACTCGCCTGAAAGCTGTTATTATAAGCAAACTCGACTAAAACCAAGTGATCGGCCCAAAGGCCACCCCAATCCAGAACGCACATCCTCAACAAATCCTCCATAGTCTGAATAGTCCTCTCTGACTGCCCATCAGTCTGCGGATGATATGCCGTACTCATATGCACTTTAATGCCCATCTCTGCCTGAAACGCTCTCCCGAACTCCGATGCAAACCAAAGATCCCGATCAGAAGCAATACTGGCTGGCGCTCCATGCAGTTTCACAATTTCCTGCACAAACTTCTTAGCCAACTTAGGCGCTCCGTCGGTCTTCTTGATGGCCAAAAAGTGTGCTGACTTAGTCAATCAGTCCATGATACGAATCAGGTTTTACCCGAAATAAATAACTGCAAGTGCACAGCAAACGCAGTAGTATATTTTGGGATCGAATCCACAGAGACCAAGGTTTACACAACAGATTATAGATTTTTAAACTAAGCTAAGCAGGAACGAGATGGTTGATTGTATCAAAATTTAAAAGACAATAAATCAATTAAAAACGGTGTAAATTCAGATGATTAAAAGCGTTAGGCAACAGGGAATTCTCAGGAAATCACATTCATGAAGCAGACAACTATTCAGATTCTAAATATGCATGCATCTTAAACTCAAACACTTTTATAAACTACTCCACTTTCGTGATAACAGTTACTTTCCCTAGAGATCCGAGAACCTATACTTTCGCATGGTCACGGCTATCCTAGACAAGCATTATATGTTCAGGTTTGATCAGTTCACAATTAATTCTAATTCACTTTCGAGACTAGAAACTAATTGCTCATCAACGGTAGTTTCAGTTATGCACAAGCTTTTGGAATGTGTATAAACCTAAGATCTAGAGATTAAATGGCCAGTTCAATCCTAGCATTATGCCTAACAGTGATGAAGATGATAAAGGATAAACAACCTATTTGTGTCTGATTCAATCGGTGAAATCCATCAAAAACCCTAAAACCTAACTAGGGATCTACTCAGACATGATAAAGAACAAAGCAGAAACAATTGAATGAATCATAATCAATAGAATAGAAATCAAAGAAAAGGGTTTAGAAATCTTCTCCAAGGGATGATGAAATCTTCTCCCAATACAATCTCTGAATCTCTCAAAAGTCTCCAAAAACGTGCAGAAATAAAAGGTGTGTCAAAAGTCTGAAACTAATAGGGTTTTTATAAGACATAACGCAGAAAAGGAAAATCCCGTAAAATCAGGGAAATGGACCGGTCGGTCCTGTTGTGGACTGGTCGGTCCACTTCATATCAAAATCTTCGAATTTTGCCTGGACCGGTCGGTCTGAGAGACGGACCGGTCGGTCCATGTCTTCCAGTGGCTAGATCGACCGAGCAGACCGGTCGGTCCATGAGCCATGTGCCTCGGTCTCGGCCTTCACGTGTCTTGGAGGGGACCGGTCGGTCCTACCACTGGACCGGTCGGTCCAGGGCCTTTATTTCACCGATTTTCGCCTATTTGCTTGAATCTTCTTCCCGAACGCGTGTAGCTCCAAATCCTCATGTATGGACCTAAATAATGACTCAAGACAACTCAAAAGACTCTAAAACCTCATTAAAAACATGATTAAGGAAGTCCAAATTCTCATTATATCAACTCCCCCAGACTTAGATCTTTGCTTGTCCTCAAGTGAAGACAAACTAGACACAAGTTCAAGGAAGTTATAAAACCAAAAACAACCCTTCGCAAGATGAATGCAATCCTTTAAGACCCCACAGATGTAATACTAACAACCCTCATAGACAGATCAAAAATCAAGATGGTACTTCATGTACTTTTACCAAATACATAGCAATGTCACCCTACTCAAGTTCCTATGTCTCAGCGACTTTTATACCGGGGTTCATAAATCTTACCAGAGGGAAAATGTCCGTCGCATAAGGGTTAAGGTTTGGGGCTGTTTAGTGGTGGTAATGAGTGTTTAGGCTAACCTTGTCGCGGCCGAATGCAGTCATGGCGCAAAAACCCAAGAGAACTAAGTCCAAGGATGATGCACAGCTTCTCAAACTTAAGACTATTTCATTTAGACGAAAACTTTCTGCTTAAGGACTAATGTAAAGAACTAGAAATAGAAACGTGCTTATAATTATTTATGGAAAACTGAGGTTTTATTCTAATCCCTTTCAACTTTATTCTTTGAACGCCAAGTTTTTTTTTTTTTTGTTTTTTTTTTGTTTTTATGAAGCTGGGGATTAGTTCTAACCTTTCCTAAGTACAAATGATGCAGGCCAAAAAATGAGTAAAGAAATTAAAAATCCTAAGCAGAAAAGTTTTTAATCTTTGCTTTCATCTTTCATCTTTCATTTTTTAAGTAGTACCGAGTCTTTAGAATAGTCAGCTGGCCGGACTATCTCTCCGGAGTTTTTACGCTTGAGTGCATGTCAATGTCTTGGACAGAAGGCATGGAGTTCGAAAGAAAAGGTTAGGGTAAGGTGTGGTACCAGACTAAAGATGAGCCTGGCCATTAGGAGTCCTGAAAAGAGGAATGTGTTTGAAAATGGATAGGACTCCTAACGTTGTTGTTACTGCTTATGCGATTTCGAATTCCCTCTGTTAAGAAAAACAAAATAGCATAAAAAATGTCAGCATTAGCTTTCAAGGAGACGGGAGCCTTCAGGTAATCATTGATCCGCCTAGGGTGTTTCTAATCTTCCCATTAGCATTGGTTTGTCACTGTTAGAAGGGTTAGAAAACATCATGTGGTCCTAGAAATGCATGCATATCACAAAAGGCTTAGTACAAACTGACTCAATAAAACTAAAAACGACTCAAGAAAAACCAAAAATAAAATAAGAAAACAGAAAACATAATTAGTACCAATAGTACTCCCCCCAGACTTACTTCACACCGACCCGGTGTGAGAATGAATCCAAGGGAAAAGACTATTAAAAGAAAGGAAATAAAAATGAAAGTAAAAAGAAAAGATAGAAAAATCTAACTTCGTCACGGTGGAACTTTGGGCACGGGACATGGCATGGTCCTGGTACGGTCCTGGGGCAAGCACGGTACAGGGTATGGGACACTCGGGACAAGCGCGGGACAGGCTCGGGTAACAGGCGGGACTGACCAGTCCATGTATGGGACCGGTCGGGCGGGATCCCAGTGGACTTGGTATGGTTCGGGACCGACCGGTCCAAGTGTGGGACCGATCGGTCGGGACTTCATCTCCTTTGCCCGATCCGCGGGACGAGGCAGACCGATCCGCAGGACCTGGTCTCGATGCTGATCCGCGGAATGCCAAGGATCGACCGGTCGTCTAAGGGGACCGACCAGGCCTAATTCCCGAGAGTCAAGAGGGGTCGCGTTATGGATCCGGACCGACCGATCCTGTGGGAGACCGACCGGTCCAGACTAAAAATCTGATTCCAAGTTTTCTGTGACGAAAAATCCTAAGGAAAACCAAAAACAAAAACCAAAACAAAGGTAAAATTGAAAAAAAATGAAAGATGAAAGCAAGTATTTACACTTACCGGTGGGTTGCCTCCCACCAAGCGCTTTGTTTAACGTCGTTAGCTCGACGTGTGTGCCCTTCAAGGTGGTTCAGGTGGAACATCAAGAGGGATCACAATGCCTGGGTCATCTATCTCAGGCTTTTCCAGCAGCTTGTCCAGTTTGAATGTCATCTCATTGTCTCCCAGCTGGAGATCAATGCGTCTGTGCTTAAGATCAATCTTTGCACCAGCTGTGCATAGGAATGGTCTCCCCAAGATGAGAGGATCTCCTGGATCTTCAGGTTGGTCAAGCACCACGAAATCTGCAGGAACATAAACACCACCAATTAGAAGCTGTATGTCCTTAAGAACACCTAAAGGACGTTTAACATAACAATCAGCAAATTTCAAAGAAAATTTGGGTAAAGAGAAATCGTTAAAGCCCAGTTGTTTTGCTGTGGAGTATGGCATGAGGTTGACACTGGAGCCTGTGTCGCAGAGGGAGCGAGGAAAGACTGTAGAGTCGATCTGAACTGAGAGTTCAAAGCGCCCAGGATCTCCAAGCTTTGGTACTGTCCTGCTCTGTTCCAAAGCATTGCAATCCTCAGTATTGATCGATACTGGCTCTGCAGACCCAAAAATCTCTTCGAACTCCGCGAAATAATCCTCTTCGATGGCCAGAACAACATTGCAAGCACTCATGGGGTTAGCATCAGTCTTAGTAGGGAGAACACCTTTAGTTACATCCACATATTCCTCCTCCTCAGTCATACTAGCAAAATCGACCGTTTCCTTCAGTGCCGTCTTCTTCAATTTCCTCAGCGGTGGCATATGTCTTGCTTCGAGAAACAGTACCTCAATCTCTTCTATACTTTCTCTGCAATCTCGGAAGTGACTCAGCAGAGGACGGTACTCTAGAGCTTGTTCAAAGGATAGTGCATGGGGAATCCTTCGTACCATCTTCTGAAATCCAAGCAGCTGCTTCGGAGATATGGAGTCCCTGAAATGTTTGGGAACATGATCATTCAGCGGAGTACTGTTCACCGGAGCACTGTTCACCGGAGACTCATCTTCCATGACAGAAACGGCATGACATTCTTTTCTCGGTTTCTGCTCTCCTTTAGCCGGAAGAGTTTCTTGTTGGCGCTTAACAACTTCTGCTTGCTGTGCCACTTGAGTGTCCAGCATCTTCAGGTGAGTAGTGACAGCTTCTAAACGCCCATTGATGTTTGTAATGTCAGTGGAAGTCCTCTGCTGATTAGCTAGCATCATTTGCATCATAGATTTCAGCTCGTCATTGGGATTGGTAGCTGGAGGTGGAGGAGCTTATTGTCTAGGCTGGTACTGGTTCTGATTTTGGTAACCGGAACCTGAACTCTGTCCATACTGCCTCTGATAGCCTGCATTGTATCTTGGAAATCCTTGACCACCTACATAGTTAACCTCATGAGTGCCTCATGAAACCAATGCAGCTGGCTCTGAATAGCAGATCGCATCTGAAGCATTTCCAACCATACTAGTGCCCTGATGGCTTCCTTGCATAAAGCTCCTGATCTTAGCAGCTGTCAGCTCTGCTATCTCTGCTGCAGATGGCGTCTCAACACTGCAGACCCTCTTCGACCGATCATATTCAGAACATTGATCGCTAGAGCTCTGCGCCATATTCTCAATCAACCTGTACGCGCCTTCTATGCTCTGAGTCATAAAATTACCATTACTAGCTGAATTAAGACTTGTCCTGTAATCCCAGGTGACTCCATCGTAGAAAATCCTGAGCATCTGCTCATCAGTGAATCCATGGTGAGGGCACTCTCTACGGTACTCCTTAAATCTATCCCAGGCTTCAGCAAATGACTCTCCGCCCTTCTGCAAAAAGTTGGTGATTCTGCTTCTGAGATGAGCTATCTTGGTCTTAGTGTAGAAGTGGTCCAAGAAAGCAGCTCTAGCTTCGTCCCAGCCGTTAAGAGAATGGGGAGGAAGCGACTTGAGCCATCTCAAAGCTTTGTCAGCGAGAGAGTGCTTGAACAGCTTACACTTGATGTAGTCAGAAGGTACCCCATTGGCCTTAGTCGTCTCGCAGACCTCTTCAAAGCTCTCTATATGATCCATGGGGTTTTCAGAAGCCAACCCATGGAACACGTGCCTCTCTACTAGATTAATCAGCTGAGCCTTAATCTTGAAGTCATTCCTCTGAATCACAGGGATGCGAATGGCTGATCTGTTCTGGTAGTACTGGTGGACATTGTCCCCTTCTCCAATCTCTCTCTGCGGCGGAGGATTCTGACCTGTTGGTGGCACCTGCTGTGCCATCATCATAGTAAACTGCTGCTGCATTTGCTGCATCTGTTGTTGCGCCAGTTGCGCATTTGCTGCAGTTGCAACACGGATCTGCTCTATCTGATCAAACAGAGCAGCCTGAAGACCCTCATTATCAGGCTGATCCACAACTTCCATAGTGGGCATGAGGTTCCTTTGGGCTCTGTTTGTCCGTTCTAGCTTGGCTAATTCTTCGTTAGTATGTGAAATCAGAGGTTCAGTGCGGTTACTTCTCCTCTGCATTCACCTGAAAACACAACCAAAAATAAAAAGAAAAAGAAAAATAAATTAGTAAAATGCTTAGAATAAATTCGCAAATCAAATATGATGGTAAACACAATTGGTCCCCGGCAACGGCGCCAAAAACTTGATACGGATCAGGTTTTACCCGAAATAAATAACTGCAAGTGCACAGCAAATGCAGTAGTATATTTTGGGATCGAATCCACATAGACCAAGGTTTACACAACATATTATAGATTTTTAAACTAAGCTAAGCAGAAACGAGATGGTTGATTGTATCAAAATTTAAAAGACAATAAAGCAATTAAAAACGGTGTAAATTCAGATGATTAAAAGCGTTAGGCAACAGGGAATTCTCAGGAAATCACATTCATGAAGCAGACAACTATTCAGATTCTAAATATGCATGCATCTTAAACTCAAACACTTTTATAAACTACTCCACTTTCGTGATAACAGTTACTTTCCCTAGAGATCCGAGAACCTATACTTTCGCATGGTCACGGCTATCCTAGACAAGCATTATATGTTCAGGTTTGATCAGTTCACAATTAATTCTAATTCACTTTCGAGACTAGAAACTAATTGCTCATCAACGGTAGTTTCAATTATGCACAAGCTTTTGGAATGTGTATAAACCTAAGATCTAGAGATTAAATGGCCAGTTCAATCCTAGCATTATGCCTAACAGTGATGAAGATGATAAAGGATAAACAACCTATTTGTATCTGATTCAATCGGTGAAATCCATCAAAAACCCTAAAACCTAACTAGGGATCTACTCAGACATGATAAAGAACAAAGCAGAAACAATTGAATGAATCATAATCAATAGAATAGAAATCAAAGAAAAGGGTTTAGAAATCTTCTCCAAGGGATGATGAAATCTTCTCCCAATACAATCTCTGAATCTCTCAAAAGTCTCCAAAAACGTGCAGAAATAAAAGGTGTGTCAAAAGTCTGAAACTAATAGGGTTTTTATAAGACATAACGCAGAAAAGGAAAATCCCGTAAAATCAGGGAAATGGACCGGTCGGTCCTGTTGTGGACTGGTCGGTCCACTTCATATCAAAATCTTCGAATTTCGCCTGGACCGGTCGGTCTGAGAGACGGACCGGTCGGTCCATGTCTTCCAGTGGCTAGACCGACCGAGCAGACCGGTCGGTCCATGAGCCATGTGCCTCAGTCTCGGCCTTCACGTGTCTTGGAGGGGACCGGTCGGTCCTACCACTGGACCGGTCGGTCCAGGGCCTTTATTTCACCGATTTTCGCCTATTTGCTTGAATCTTCTTCCCGAACGCGTGTAGCTCCAAATCCTCATGTATGGACCTAAATAATGATTCAAGACAACTCAAAAGACTCTAAAACCTCATTAAAAAAATGATTAAGGAAGTCCAAATTCTCATTATATCAGTCCACGATCACCCAGATAGCATCATACGTCCGCGAAACAGGTAATCCCACTAAGAAATCTATCATGATCATATCATACTTCCACTCCAGAATGGGTAAACTCTGCAGAAGACCACTCGAAACCTTATGCTCTGCTTTAACCAACGAACACGTGTTGCACTTAGAGACATAAGCCGCTACATCTCTCTTCATCTCGACCCAATGATAATACCGTTCGAGATCACGATACATCTTAGTCGCTCCCGGATGAATTAAGAACTTGCTCGTATGAGCCTCTTGTAGAATCTCCTGCCTCAGCTCCTCAACCTTGGGTACACAAACCCGACCGCTAACAAGAATCGCCCCATTCGATGAGACCTGATACTCGGAACCTACTACAGTCGACGCAGCCACCAAACCCGAATCGCCCGCTTGAGCCACAAGAATCCTACTCAAAAGATTCGCCTGACCAACTGCCTCTAAGCCTAATGGCTCCTCTGAAATCGCACATAATCGCAGAGTGTTAACCTCACTAACCAGTGACTCAATATCCTGCTCTCGAGATGAATCCACTCGCTGACGATTCAGCGCATCTGCTACCTGGTTCGCTTTACCAGGATGGTAGACAATATCCAACTCATAATCTGCCAGCAACTCAATCTAGCATCTCTGTCTTACATTCAGCAACAACAGAGTGAAATGTGCTGCAGATTCTTATGATATGTGAAAATCTGAACTTTCCCACCATACAGACATGATCTTCAAATATTCAACGCAAACACCACTGCGCCCAACTCTAAATCATGCGTAGGGTAATTACGCTTTGCGCCCCTCAGCTGCCTCGAAGCATACGCAATCACTCTACCCTCCTGCATCAACACGCAACCTAGAGCAATCCCAGAAGCATCTATGTACACTACGTAGGGCTTAGTCTGCTCGGGCAAAGCCAACACTGGTGTACTCATCAACATCTCCTTAAGCCTCAAAAAGCTATCCTCGCACTCCTGAGACCAAACAAACGGGACATCCTTCCCGGTCAACTTTGTCATCGACTGAGCCATACTCGCTAAACTTTTGACAAACCTCCAAAAATATCCTGCTAAACCCAGAAAACTCCCGATCTCGGTAGCATTAGTCGGTCTAGGCCAATCTCGAATATACTCAATCTTAGCCGGATCCACAGAAACTCCCTCTGCAGAAACAATGTGACAAAGGAATCCCATCTCTCTCTACCAGAAACTGCACTTGTTCAACTTAGCATAAAGCTTCTGCTCCCGAAGCTTCTCCTGAACTAACCGCAAATGCACCTCATGCTCTTCATGACTCTTAGAGTAAACCAAGATATCGTCGATAAATATAATCACAAAGACATCCAGATACTCTTGGAATACGCCATTCATTAACCGCATGGACGCTGCTGGCGCATTCGTCAAACCAAACGGCATCACCATAAACTCGAAGTGACCATACCGTGTCCTGAAAGCAGTCTTCCGAACATCTACCTCGTCGATCGGAATCTGATGGTAACATGAAGCCAAGTCGATCTTGGAGAACCAAGTAGCACCTCTCAACTGATCTAGCAACTCATCAATCCTCGGGAGAGGGTACTTGTTCTTCACAGTGACCCGGTTAAGTCCCCGGTAATTGATACACAACCGAAAACTACCATCTTGCTTCTTCACGAACAACACTGGCGCTCTTCACGGTGAAGTACTCGGACGGATAAAACCCTTACCAGCCAAATCCTTCAGCTGGAGCCATCCTGTAAGGTGCCTTGGAGATAGGATCATTCCCGGGCTCTAACTCAATCGTAAACGGATCACACCGAGACGGTGGTAAACCCTGCAACGACTGGAAAACATCCTCAAACTCCCAGACAACCTGAATCTCACTCACTGCAACCTTTCAAACGGACTCTGGCATAGAAATTGTCGCCAAATAAGCCTCCCATCCTTGTTCCAACATCCGCACTGCCTGAACCGCATAAATTACTAGGCTCCATGAAGTCGGTCTCACTCCCTGAAATGTCAACTTCTCTGCCTCACGCTCGAAGGTTACTCTGCCTCGGTAACAATCCAGATGAACTCTATAATGAGACAACCAAACCATCCCTAGGGTAACGTCATACAGCTCCACCGAACTGATCACCAAGTCTGCTGGCATTCACTGCCTCGCAGTATGAACATCAACTGCTCTAGCACGACCCGAAGTAACCAGGAAACACCCTCCAGCTACCTTTACCAACCATGAACGCTCACTAGCGCTGCTACAGATGCCACTGCTCTAGGTATGCTCTGGGGTAATAAAGCAGTTCGATGCTCCAGAATCGAAAAGCACTTGGGACTCAAAACCTCCCACTAACAAGGTCCCTACACAATTTATATGCGTTGAGAACCCTACTAGACTGTCACAAGTAAAATAGCAGAAACAAGCAACAATTCACCAACTAAAGAATTTACGAAGTCTGAGTCTAAGATTTTACCTGTGATCGAAGCGCCACTATGCTGCCCCTGACCCACCTCTCCCGGGGTATAGACTCGCGGTGCCGGCCCAATCTGACCCAACGGTTGCACTGCCGCCAACTACACCACTGGCTGAACTGCAGCAATAGACGTCCGCTACGATTTAGGATACATCGGCCTGATATTCCCGGGCTCTCGGCAGTTATAACAAACCCACGTGTCTGACTGTCGCGGTTGCTGCTGCTCGCCCTTCCCAGGGCAACTCGACAACTAATGTTTCAAACTGCCACATCCAAAACACGCTCTGCCCCTCGAACTTTGACTGGGTCTGGAAGCGCCATCCCATTTCCGTTTTTATCCCTGCGCAAGCTTGCCGCCCTTGCCGGAACCAGAACATGAACCACTCCGCGACTGCTGCTGTCTCGGCTGAACTGCTGGGACAACTAACACTGGCACTACCGCGGCTGCCTGTCCTCTCAGATCCTCCTTGATCCCTGCAGCAACCTCTACCAGCTTCGTCCTCGAGGCATACTCAGTCACTCTGCATCTGGTCCGTAAATCCGGCTGCAGTCCCCTCAGGAACCTCTGGACCTGCGCTCGCTGATCCTCCATGCCCCTATCCGCATAGACCAACAACCTACTGAACTCGGTGTCATACTCTCGAACAGTACGATCACCCTGCACCAGCTCCACAAACCTTGTCCCGAGATGATCTAGAGCCTCCTGAGGAAAGTACTGAGCGTTGAACTCGGCCACAAACTCTCCCCAGGTCCATGTTGGACCAGGCCTCCTGGCCTCTAAAGCTCTCCACCACGCATGAGCATCACCACTCATATAGTGGACTGCCAACTCTACCCTGTACTCCTCAGGGCAACGAACCAAGGAAAAATTATGCTCCACACGCAACCGCCACTCATCTGCCTCCTCGGGACTAACACCACTCGAAAAAAAAGTAGTACTCATCTGCCGCATTTGGCTCACCATCTTCAGGTAAGATGGACGCACCTCTGCAACCGCAGCCCTGGCTGCACCTCCGCTACTGGAGGCATCACTGGAGCCTGAACCAGAACCGCTGCCGGAAACCGCTCCAACAACTGCGCCACAAAGCCCTCCATATGCTCCCATCGATCCTGAGTTGGAACGGCACCCGCACCTGGGCTCGCTCCTCTGCCAGCAATACCGGCACCCACAACACTCACACTAGCACTACTGGCCTCGCCCACGGATCCCTCATGATGCGTAGGAGTCTCAGGCGCATGCGTAGCACTCGAAGAAGACTCGACAACTGGGCCACGACCCCGCCGGCCTCTGCCACGACCTCTACCACGTCCACGACCTCTAGCTCTGGCGTCCATCTCTCTGCACTCATACAGAACATGACAATAAGCTACAAGAAGTCACAATCAACACAAAACCTACCGTGGAATCATTTTAAAAGGCCAAAGAGGATGATACTAAGACTCTATTAAATTGACTGAACACACAAAATCAATTTAAACACATAGTCTCAGGCATCCAATTTCCATAGTCCTAAAACCATCTAAGCTCTTATACCAAATTGAAACAACCAGTTTTTTTTTTAAAGTACACTTTTCTACTGCAGAACATAACATAAACTTTTAAACCAATTTAATACTTCAATAAATCCATAAAATAAATAAAATCCCTTAAACCAATTAAATTCAAATATCAAATTCAGGAATGAAACAATGCTAGCAACCTAAACAACCGGTTCGCTAGACTAAACAATAAAACACTAGACCCTATCATCCTCTTCTCTCGGCCTCGATTCCACGATCACACTTTTCCTCTACCTGCAACTCAAAAGAAACTGGGAGTTACGTGAGTATTATCATAAATACTCAGTGGAGCGGTCATCCCGCTAACAATTTATCACAACAACATTTAACGATAAATAATCACATTTTAAAACAATTAAACCAATTCATTTAAATATCCTGATTAACATTTAAACCGATATTTTCAATTATCTTGATCAACAGTTAAACCAAACCCGGTTAACAATACTTTTCACAAACATTCGGTAAATAAATATCGGGTGTCGATCGACACGCCACCATGGTGTCGATCGACATGCCACCATGGTGTCGATCGACACTCGACCGAAACGAGTATCCTCTTTATCACAGGGTGTCGATCGACACAGCCTCTAGGCGTCGATCGACACTCTGTTCCAGAATCCAGAGACCGAGTCTGTCCTCACTTGACTCGTCTCGATTCGTCGCGAATCGATACAACAACCACACAATCCACGCAACACAACACAATTCACACAAAAACAGGGACGAAACAATCAATAACATGCTAAACCTCAATCAATCCATTCATCATTTAAACCATAATCAATTTCTAGCTTTTCCTAAGCGATCACACACTCACCTTCGCGATTTAGGATCGGAACGGTGATGATCACTAAGAACATGGGTTCTACGGTCACGAACAGTCTCTGATTACTGCTAGGATCGCACGAAAACACGCCACAAATGCACACCGAGAACAAACGGACGAAAAACACTCTAGAACACGAAAGAACGATCGATCACCACTTCTCTCGATAATCTCTAATCTTTCTCTGTGTTTTCTCTGATTCCCTGCGGCCACCATTCCCCAACGACTTATAAATACGAAACCCTAGGTCTATTCCACTAAACCGAGCTAAACTGCGGTCAAAAATCTAAAAACCTGATTCTTCCATAATTGGTGTCGATCGATGCTCACCCTGGGTGTTGATCGACACCCTGACCAAATTGCTCGAACTTAGTTTTGGGATGTTACACTTAAAAGTCAGAATCACTATGTTTATGTTTCAATTGACACATAGAGGCATAAGGACGATGAACAAACCAAACAAAAAGATAGATGAGGAATCGATCGAAGAGAGAGATGAGGAACAACCCAAAGGGAGATTGCAACAATGAGGAACCGAATTGAAGAGATAGATGAAACTCTTCTTTTTTTCTCCAGAGCCGTACCCAGAAACGAGAATGAAGGAGAGGAGAGTTTATGTCTTGTCATGTGGCACCCTCCAATTGGTTATTAAATTTTATGGTTGTTGTGAATAATTAAATGGTTTTTGTTTATTTTTCAATTAAATAAAGAAGGGGTAAAGAGGAGAAAAGAAAAGAGATAAATGGGTTGGAGTTTTAAAGATTAAGCTAGGGTTTTATGATTATTTAATTTATTTTTAGGGTTTAGAAGATTACTTCCCAAAGTAAAGCTCATAACCCGCAACTCAAGAGACCCGTTCAAAGATAGTTTCATTTATCTGAATTTCATTTATGACATATTCTGTACAGTTACTTTTTCTTTGTTCTAATTGTTTATTGGTACTTCCGGTCCAGTGAATATTCGGTTTGGTCCGGTTTTTATGTCAAGTGAACCTTGTATTTGACCATCTCTAAACCTAACTTGTGCGGCAAGCGAACCATATGACTAATTTGGAAGCTAAAAAAAAAAAATTAAACGATATATATAGGGCGGAATATAATAAGATTGATAAATCCCTAGGGTTACGAGTTGCCTCCTTTGTCCCCGTTGGATTCCTCCCAAGTCTCAACCAAGCTTCTTCGATCTTCCTTGTCTTTGTGGTAGTTGATGGACAAACCATTGTGTGAGGAACAGAAAATTGGGAAATTATGATATGATTGTGTCTTTTATTGGGCCTGTTTGCTTCATATGAGCCTAATTGGTTTGAATTAAAACATGAACATAGGATTGTTCAAACCCAATAACAAGAAGCTTATGGGAAAAGGTTTTATGTTTCCTTTTCTCTTTAGTCGGTTCATAAGTCTTCAAGGAAAAAGGAAATATGATGATGCATCATTGGCTATATAAAGAAGACGTTCACAAACTCTAAAAAGGATGCCGAGAAGAAACAATGTAGCAATAGAGGGACAAGAGAGATAGAAGAACAAGAGAGAAGTTGAGAGAGAAAGAGGCAGCCACAAGAGAGAGGAAACGTAGTTCGAGTCTTCGTGTTCCTAAGCGTGTGCTTGGTATTGTAATCTCCTTCTAGATCTTCTTTAACACAAAGAAAACGTCGTTAGTACGTTGTGTTAATCCTTGATTGATAGTGAAGTTGAGGGGCAAAAGATCCCTCTCCAGAGGTACCGAAAGAGAACTGGGTGAACAAAGTTTCTTGTGTTTTTAAGTTTTACTAAGTTTATCTCAAATCTAATTAAGATCAAAGCACTAAGATTAGTTAAAACCCTAACATCTTTGTTTGAGGTTCTTGTGATGTGTACATTATGTCACTATATGGACATGAGTTGAATGATTGCTCTTTTATTATTATTTCTTTTGACTACTTGTGCAGAAATGGATGTTCAAGAAGATAAGTGTTCTTCCAAATGATCAAAATGATTTTGTTGACACATAAAAAATCATTTCTCTCCCGGAGCTTAAGAAACCAGAAGTTGTCTGCGATGACACATAAAAAATCTATTTATAAAAAGGGTCTATTTATTTATTTATTTATTTTTTCAACAAAAAGAGCCCATTTTATTTTATTTTTGTGTAATTGGAGAATATTTTTATGTTGTTTGTACAAATAAAAACTATTTTTATATGTAAATAGACCCTTTTTTTGAAAAACATACAAAAATTAGGGCCCAAAATAATGTTTTAAAATATTAATATTTTAATATTAATTTTATTAAAAGGTAAAAAAAAATATTTTGCCCAGGGGCCCACAAAACAGTTGGGCTGGGGCTGGCAGTATCTCCAACGATTATGTGAAGCTTCTGGACAAGAACACTGATTGTGTTTCTCTGAACCTGTTAAAGTCCCTTAAGTTGAATGCTCTTGCGTGTATCTATACTGTTGCAAAGAAATGCATTCCTTGGTTGACGCATCTCGAGATGGTCAGGGAGTTCATGGCAAATTTGGATGACGATGCTTCTATTTAGAAGTTCAAGTGTGACGCCTTGCCGGTCTTGCAACATGTTTTTGCTGACAACATTGGCCAAAGTATTGTTGATCCAAATACTTTGGTTTGGCTCGAGGAATTGGAGCGTGGACGTTGCTTCGAGCCACTACAAGAAAACAGGTCATTTGCCACTACCAGAAACGTCACAAATTCGTCACTAATGAGGCCTTTGCGACTACTTTGCGACGAATACAAGTCGTCGCAAAACGCCGTCGCTAATTTGCGACGCTGCGTATTCGTCGCTAATTTGCGACTGATTAGTGACGGATTTATGACGGATTTAGGACTCCATAACTCAGTCGCAAATAAGCGACACAATTGTGACTCATGTAGGTAGTCACTAATTAGCAACGTATTTGAGACTGCCTTTGGCGTGGCAAATAAGCGACTAATTAGCGACTTCTGATTTTGCGACTGATTTATGACTACTATATTCGTCGCAAATTAACGACTAATCAGCTTCTAATTAGAGACTATATTGTTGTTGTCACGTTTTGGGTTAGTCACATTTTGGTCACTAATTTGCCACTGATTTGCGACGCTTTTGTTTTAGAAGTGACTAAATTGAATCTCTTTCAAGTCACTTTTCAGTCACTTAAATGCTATTAATTGTTGTTTGTTTGTGTTGTTTTCAATTACCAAATACTGTGAATAATAAAAAACTTGAAATGCAAAATTATATTACAAAACAAACATTACAAAGAATGCTCCACAAGAAATTCTTTTAATACATAAAATGATACCAAAAAAAAAACAAGAACAACAAAAATACAAACTTTTTCAATTTCTTATGGAGCTAGCACCTCCAAGCATCATCACCATCCTATCCAATCCGTAAGCAATACCACCTGCAATTTCATATCAAATTCCAAATGTTTTATTAACCAAAAGTGTGTGTTGTGTAGTAAGTCGAGAAACTACTATATAGCATGTGTGTGTTGTGTAAGAAAACCAAGAATGAATGTTAACAATGTAGTTTTAAAAGAGAAATGTTTCTTATTCTTTTCTCTCTAGAACAAGTAAACAAAATAGAACAAAGAGATAGAGAGATAGAGAGAATTAACCTTTGAGAGTAAAACAATGGTTAGATGCAAGAAATTCAACATGGTATCAGAGCTGATTATCCTTGGAGCCTGTTCAAGGAGAAGAAGTCAGTCTAAGACAGAGACTGAAGAGAGGAGAAAGATGGAGAGAGCCATCAACAAAGAACAACATGAACAAGACAAGAACAACAAAGAACAAGACAAGAACAAGAAGAACAACAAAGAACAAGACAAGAACAAGAAGAACCAGAAAGAAGAAAGAAGAAAAAGAAGAGAGAGGTACTGACCTGAAGCTTGGTCAGAGAAGATCAAGAGGATCCGAACCTGATAAGAAATGAGAGGAAGCTGCTCATTACAGAGATATGAGCAGAGCTGAAGCCTCCATGAAGTTGTTCATCACTAAGAGATGAACATGATGATGAGAAGAAGCCTGCACAAAATGAAGAGGTGTAAGGCTAAAAAACCTTATGCAAAAGAGACAAGAAATCAAACATTTCCACAAAAGAACTAAGCAAACTTCCAAATATAGCATTATCAGTTCCCATAAACATCAAGGACCACATTCAAAGATGCAACTTTCAATTTAGAATCTAAACTAGAAAGACGAAGAAAGGAACATACAGCTTCTAGCAGATTGGTTTGCACGACCCGGCCTTGATGTAAACAAAGAGCTAACTGATACTGAGCTCGAACGTAGCCGTTTTCCACAGATTGTTTCAACCATTTCATTGCTTCCTTTGGATTTGAAGGTTGAACTACAGGTAGAAATAATCAATCTCTAAGAAAATTCTCCACTGATTCATCACCAAATTGTTCAACAATAAGCTAGATCAATCAATTCAATCGCAATTTCTAGATACCACAATCAGTCCACAAAATCTCAACCCTAAACAACTCCAATTGCATTGAAGGTTACCTTGAAGATAAGAAAGCGCCAAATTGCATTGTACTTTCTTTCTCCTATCCAACTTCCATTACGGTTTGATTCTCACCCGAATTCTGCGGTTTATAGTAACTATTGCGCCGATAATGGGTCAAGTCAAGGCAATAGATTAAGAAATGATACACACATTTGATTTCAAGATCTAGAAATTTCAAATTAAGAATTAGAAGAAACAATCCAAAGTAAATCAGTGTACTCACTGTCAGGACCACCGAGCTGCGTGACGGCGTCAACGAATCTCTCATGGAGCTCTGCCGTCCACCGGAGGCGAGGCTTGGGGTCAGTGGTTAAGACCAAACAAGCATCGCCGGGAAGATTGGTTCCGTCGAGAGGTCCATGGTAGTCACCGACATGACCACCATCGAGCGGAAGCGAGCGAATCGCCGAGTACATTTTCCGATTCCGTCGCCGAGTAAATTTGGTTCCTCAGAATGAGAAATTAAAGAGGAAATCGAGGGTTCTTATCTGAAAGGAAGAAAGGAAGAAGAAGAAGATTAGTGAAAAGACAAAGGAGAAGAGTGAATCGAAGTGAAATTGAGAGAGATAAATTAGGGATCTGAAAAAAGAGAATAATGCAGACTTTTTGTTTTTATTTTGCAACCATAAGACTCTTTGTTTTAGAGAGTAAATTCCCACCAAAAATCAAATTATTTCACCAAAAAATCAAATTATTTATCCAAAACCCCAAATAATTCCCGCCCATATATTAGTCTCAAAAGAGTAACAAAATAGTTACTAATTTGTGACTGATTTGTGACGATTTTAAGTTAGTCACAAATCAAATCCCTAAACCCTAAACATTTAGACCCAAATTTTGTTCTTCTTTCCTTTTCCTAAACAATATACCCTAAATAAACTGATATAACCATTATACCACCACTAACAAAGCTAATTTACAAAAACATCAAATTACATAAACTTACTTTAAAACTTCTAAGTGTTTATAAGCTAAAGTACATTAATGTTGTTCTCATATAAATATTTGTTTAGAAATTGATTTACTCACTACAACCACATCTTGGCTACTTTGTCATTGGCTTTAGAAGCTAAATACAACTATGAATCATAGAAGCATACATTTTGGGGTTTAATGTGTATTATTGTAAAATGGAGTGGCAAAGTAGTCACCAATCAGTCGCAAATTTACTTATGCGTCGCAAATGTGTCGCAAAATAGTAGTATATTTGTGACTATTTTGTGACGTTAGTATAGGTTTGAGAATCCAAAACCCTAAACCCTATATTGATAGACTCCTCGTGAGGATCTATGCCCAAAGATCTCTTTGAACGGTTTTAAGGATGCGGAATGATGATGATGGATGAATTTCGAAAGAGAAGATGAACGGTTTGAATATGAAGGATGAAGAGATAAATGGATCGATGCGTACTTCCAAGAGATTTGAACGATCTCTAAGACTACAAAGCTTGCCCTTTGTGAAGGATAAAGATCCAAACACGATGAACAAGAGGGGGATTGATGTGAAACTTCCAAGGGATGTGAAGAGATCCTTAGACTTTCGGCTCTTGAGTGAAATGGGATGAAGATCCAAATTTTGAGTTCAAGAGGATGATCAAACGAGTTTAAGAAAAGACTTATGATTTAAAATGTTTGATGATTGAAATGAAAAGTGGCATGCCACTTATATAGGAAAAGAGAAGTGTACATGCACACTCTCTTGGAAAAAACAACATAATTAAAAGTTTGACTAATAAATGAAAAATGCATGCAAAACACATAGGAAATGATGAATTTTGACTCCAAGATCTCATAAAAACGTGATGGGCCTTTGATGGGCTTCCAAAAAGTCCAAAAATTAGCCTAAGTATGATAATGAGGAAATGGTGAAGTATGTGGGCTTGCCTCATTAAAAACCTACTTCGGAAAACCCATTGGGACAAAACCGAAAGTAGGAAAAAAGAGTACGAGTCCATATACCTCTTATTATCATCCTTCCTTGGCTCGGATCACAACCAATGCGGTTTGATGAACAACTAAAGGAAGTTGGCCGTTTAGTCTCAACACAAGCATAGAGACGGCTTGGTTGAGTTGTCTTGTACGTGACCTTGTCATCGGTCCACTCGGGATTTTTAATGCCTTAGCGTCTTCAAGAACCTCAATGTCTCCAAGTTGCTCCTCGGCTACAAGCGGTTCCGTAGTTCCTTGGTCCGGGTCGGTCATGGTCTCATCATCCTCTCCCACTTGAAAAGGATTTGACCTCAAATCCGCATCATCTACAAAATAAGGAACAAAGTAAGAAACATATTCATAACGGATTAAGGCAATACCTTCAAATATGTTTTGGCTCGGCTTTGCATCAGGAGGTGCTTCTTTGATCAACATGAAGCTATTGACGTCTTGGTGTTTATCCTGGTCCAAATCAGGTGGTTTAAACCGATTGTCTTCCTCTCTCTTCTCAGTACTTCGATCTTGATCAGGTGGCTTGAATCGTTTGTCTTCCTCTCTCTTTTCTGTACTTCCCATGTGTTTCAAGACTCCTCTAAAACAGTGTTTTTTTTGTGTAGACACAAGGAATTGGCTCAAGGATTGATTCAGGGACAAGGCTGGTCGGATACTCAAAGTTATCAATGAATGGCAAACTCCTTGGTAATAGTTGTGGTAATTTTTCTTCAAGAACCTGTGAAAAAGAAACAATAATACTCGGTTGCTCCGGTTCCAAAGGGGTTAGTTTCTCAAGCACAAAATCAGATTTATTAGAAGGAAAATCACACTCTTTAAAAGATTTAGAAGGAAGAGCACACTTAGCTTTCACAGATTTTTTGTAAGAATTGGAAAGCTCAAGTAGCACGTTCTCAAGTTGCTCTTTCGTTGTGGAGCTGCTTTTAACGTTTTCTTTCTCCTTCATGGACTTTTGATGGACTGGTGAAGGCTGGTTTGGTTCATTTAGTACTAAACCGTTGGGTGCATACTTCTTCCTCAATAATTCTTTAAGCTTTCTCCACGAGGTGATAGTACGCTCCTTGTTGTACCACCGTTTATCAACTTCTTGACACCACCATTTATAAGCATCTCCTTTGAGCTGGTCAATTGCACAAGACATCATTTTGTCCTTGTCGATGCACTTGTAGTAAAACCATTCTTCCATGCTTCTTTCCCATTCCAGATAATTTCTTTTTCCTGAAAATTCATGGAGATAAAGTCTATTAGCACGTTGAATATCAGAATACAAAGAAATTTTAGATTCGAGAGCGTGAGAGATTTTATGTGGGCTGCTCCGAGTTGATTTGAGTGTGGGGTCAGGAAGCTTTGGAGTAAGCTCTTGATGCTGATTCGGAATAAGTTTCGGAATGACTCGATTTAGTTGTAAAGCACCCAACTTTTCATCGAGCATTGTCGCCATGATAGTCGTAAATGAATTCAACAACTTTTTCTTTTTCCTCGCACAAGAAGCGGATGATTCTTCCTCCAAACTCGCCATGGTACCTGAAAATTCAAGAAGAACTAACAAGTAAAATGATCTTTTGAAATTCTAAACAAATATAAAACTAGAAGATGAACATCCAGATCTGACACAATCAACTGATCAGTCAAAATAAAATATCAATTCGTGTTCAAAAATTTTAGAATTATTTTTAAAAATAACTAGACTCATTCCAAGTTCAGATTCAATTGAATTCACAATTTTACAATGAGCCAATTATTTATGAAAATGTTTTTAACACAGATCTGAAATCTGGAAAATCTAGAAATGAGTTTTAGAAAGATAAAACCTTGTTCAAAGTAGCTCTGATACCACTTGATAGACTCCTCGTGAGGATCTATGCCCGAAGATCTCTTTGAACGGTTTTAAGAATGCGGAATGATGATGATGGATGAATTTCGAAAGAGAAGATGAACAGTTTGAATGTGAAGGACGAAGAGATAAATGGATCGATGCGTACTTCCAAGAGATTTGAACGATCTCTAAGACTACAAAGCTTGCCCTTTGTGAAGGATAAAGATCCAAACACGATGAACAAGAGGGGGATTGATGTGAAACTTCCAAGGGATGTGAAGAGATCCTTAGACTTTCGGCTCTTGAGTGAAATGGGATGAAGATCCAAATTTCGAGTTCAAGAGGATGATCAAACGAGTTTAAGAAAAGACTTATGATTTAAAATGTTTGATGATTGAAATGAGAAGTGGCAAACCACTTATATAGGAAAAGAGAAGTGTACATGCACACTCTCTTGAAAAAAACAACATAATTAAAGGTTTGACTAATAAATGAAAAATGCATTGCAAAACACATAGGAAATTATGAATTTTGACTCCAAGATCTCATAAAAATGTGATGGGCCTTTGATGGGCTTCCAAAAAGTCCAAAAATTAGCCTAAGTATGATAATGAGGAAATGGTGAAGTATGTGGGCTTGCCTCATTAAAAACCTACTTCGGAAAATCCATTGGGACAAAACCGAAGGTAGGGAAAAAGAGTACGAGTCCACATACCTCTCATTATCATCCTTCCTTGGCTCGGATCACAACCAATGCGGTTTGATGATCAACTAAAGGAAGTTGGCCGTTTAGTCTCAACACAAGCATAGAGACGGCTTGGTTGAGTTGTCTTGTACGTGACCTCGTCATCGGTCCACTCGGGATTTTTAATGCCTTAGCGTCTTCAAGAACCTCAATGTCTCCAAGTTGCTCCTCGGCTACAAGCGGTTCCATAGTTCCTTGGTCCGGGTCGGTCATGGTCTCATCATATATAGTCACTAAAGAGTCACAAATTCGTCACTAACAAATTGTTATGTTGAAACCCTAAACCCTATATTTGCCACACCAATAAATTGTGTCGCTAATCAGTCGCTAATCAGTCGCAAAATTTTGATATGGGGGAAATTAACCCGCCCAAATATTCTTCACTAAAACGTCTCAAAGTAGTCTTTAATTTATGACTTCTTTGTGACGCTTTATAGGGTGTCACAAATGAAATCCTCAAACCCTAAACAATATTACCCCAATCTATGGTCTTCTTGCCATACCCTATACACTATACCCTAAATGTACCGACATATATATCCACTAAAATAGTTATAACAAAGATAATTTAGTTACAACACCAAATTTACCAAATATGAGACAAAAGTTATATAAATTTATAAACTTCTAGCATTTATATAGTTGTATATATATTCAAAATTCTAATTTTTTGTTTCTTTCACTACTAACACATAATTATACTTTGCCTTTAAGTTTACTATCATCTAAATACAAATATGAATCATAGATACCTAAATTATTGATTTTAATGTCCAAAAATGTTATGTAGAGGCCAAATCGTCACAAATGAGTCACAATTTTGGTCCCGCGTCGAAAAAGTGTTTCGAATATCCAAACCCTAAACCCTATTTAGTCACAAATCGGTCACAAAGCAGTCACAAATGGACTGTTTTCTACTCTTTAAAGAGTGACAAATATGTGACATTTTAGCCTCTACTTTGCGACTACCATTAGAAAAAATATCTTCTTGTGTCGACATTGGATTTGCGACGCTTGAGTGACTCTTTTGAAGGCGTCGCTAAATTGTGACTCCTCTGATAGTCACAAATCCGTCACAATTTTGCGACCACTATAATCGTCTTCCAGGAGTCGCTAATTTGTGACTGATTTGTGATGACTTCTGAACCTACTTTTAGGTGTCACAAAGTAGTCACTAATTTGTGACTATCTTACGACTAGTTCCTGGCGTCGCAAATAAGTGACTAGTTTACGACGCCTTTTATTGGCGTGGCAAATCAGTCGGAAATTCGTCTCAAAGTAGTCGCAAATATTAGTGACTGGTTTTTCAGTCACAAACCGTAGTCACTAATGGACTGTTTTCTTGTAGTGAGCTCAAAGAAGATGATCAAGAAGTGTTCTGTGGAACACTTGTCGGCACTAGAAGGATGGAATTAGATCGTGATCGAGAAGTGGACTGTGGAACACTCGACCACAATCACAAGGAGCACCATGAATGCATTGGTCATTGAAGAACTTTATTTGCTTCTCGTTTATAAAATCAATCTCTCTTAAGTTTCATTTTCTTATGTTTTACTTAACAAAACATAATGAAAATCGATAGTGGTCCAATAACATCAAGATTCTCTGAAGTTTAGCCCAAATTATTGTTTGAGTTTAGTGAACATTTTATGACACAATACCTTGGAACCTCAAGTCCATTTCTTGTTTTTTTTTGTTGTGACCCACCAAAAACATCCCCTAGAAACTTTGCAACAGCATATATGAACTCATCTTTGCAACAACATCCCCTAGAAACTTTGCAACAACATATATTTGCAATATATATCGCCGAGAAGTTTTCGTTCTCAAACTTTAAAAGGAAATTCCCGGAGTTCTAAAATGAATCTTAGAAAATCGAGACTAGTTCCAAACTCTTAAGACCATAATTAAGAAAACCCAGTAGTTTATTCAGAATCAGAGCATATTTGATTTTCGGGTATGAATCTTCGAAGAGGATTTACGGCCGCATACATTGGAATTTCGAAATTCTAACACTGGATTTAAAATCTTTTTTTGAGAGGGCTTCAATTAGATATATCATTCTTTATGGTTTGACAAAGGCGGAATACTGGCGTTCAAAGTTCACGATGGTGATCGAGATTTTAGAATTTATCTGGCTAAGTATATAATTATGTATGTTAGATAAAGTACCATTAGGTCCTTCTAGGGCTGGGCATAGGACGGGTACCCTAAGATTTTGAAGTACTCGGTAATCGACCCGACCCTAACAGGTATTTGAAAAAAAAAGCTTCGTACCCGACTCGCTAAAAGCGAGTACCCTATTCAACGGGTACCCTGTAAAAAATTGCTGACCGCCGGATACCCGACCCTTTACCCTTACCTGATGATTATAATATAATTTATTTCATAAACTATTATATTAAAAAATTAATATATCGAAAGATAAATAGTCATTACAAAAAAATTTCGCTAACATAAAACATATAGTTTTTTTTATAAAAAAATATTATAAGTTTCAAAATTTAGAAATTGTAATACTATCTTCCAAATTATAAGTGACAATTCACTCACATAAACTTTCATGTTGTAAACTTTCATGTTGTAAGAATCTTTCAACTATTTATATACTCATATTTTAAAACTCATTATTAAAAACCAAGTTTTTTAACTCCAATACTATATACTATTATATATCATATAATTTACTTTGTAATTAAATCTATAAGTGATTTAGGATATTAGTATTACGGGTCGGGTAACAAATCGAGTTATACGACGGGTAATAAGATGGGTAGCTAAAAAAAAACTGATACCTGATATCACATCCTTACCCGCGGGTAATTGGATTATAGTACCCTTTACCCTACTCGGAGATGATGGGTACCCTTTTTACGAGCCGAGTACGAGCCGAGTAATAAAAAAAGGACGGATAACGGGTATATGTGCTCAACACTAGTTCCTTCGGCTCAAATGGTTGGGCAAAGTCCTTGTGAATTGTGATCGTGAGATCGAATCCCTATTTTACAGTTTATTCTTTCAAAAAAAAAAGAATAAAAAATGACGTAGTTTTGAAACCGTTAAAAAATACACACTCTTATACACATATATACGGCTGAGGGTTATATTGCAGATTAACTATCACTTTAGGAGTTGATCTGCATTTAATTGACCTCAAGGGTATAGTCGCAAACCCTAACGAGAAGGTTTTTTTAGCATAAACCTATATTTTAATATTGGTTGTTCGTGATACACGAGAAATATTATAATGCTTTCAAATGCGAACAAATTAAAGTCCCATCTAAAATTATGGGAGTATGAAATATTCAGCCTTCACATGCAGTCATATTCAATACGAGCTACAGATCTGTAATATGATTATAACAATGCCATCTTAATCTGTAGCTCGTATTGAATATGATTGCATGTGGAGGCTGAATATTTTATACTCCAATAATTTTAGATGAGACTTCAACTTGTTCTCATTTGAAAGCATTATAATATTTCTCGTGTATCACGAACAACCAATATTAAAATGTAATGAATAAATATGAGACATTCATTGTGATACAGTTAGTTTTATGTTGAAATTAAAAAATAATATTAGCAGCGTCTAGCTTGTTGGGTCAAAAAATTTAGAATCTAGTATGTTGATTCATCAAATCTTCCAATAAGTTTATTAGTTAATTTCGACTTGAAAAGATATGGAAGAACTTTATCTCAAATGAACATGTTAAAAATTCAACATCAAAAGTTCTGATGTGATTTCAATAGTATATAAAAAGTATGAGATATATAATCTATTAAGACAATTACAAACATTCCACACATGTCAAATTATTAATCAAACTTGCCACTGTTTTAAAATATTTTTCAATCATGCCATTATTTAGTTTAAAAAATATAAACAAGTCTCTTTTTTTTTTCTCGCTCTCCATTTTTTATGTAAAAAGTCACTTTTCTCATTTTTTCTTCAAGAAACAAATCTGATTTTGGGAAAATTGGATTAAAGAGGTCTTCTAAATTTAAATTTGTTCATCTACACCTTTTTGACATTGCAATTTTTTTCTACAATTATCCTTTTTATATAAATAATTAGGTTTTTCAAAAAACAAAATTCAATCATGTAACAAATGAAATAATAAGACTTTTTATCAAATGTGCAATTTTTGTTTTGTAACTAGTAGATTAAATTTTACATTTCTAAATTTAATATATTTTAATTAGAATATGCATTATGTTGTCCATACAAGTTCTGAAAAGTTTAAATAATGATAACCGAGAATAATAACATGATATGGAGTAGGATGAATATGTAGAAAATATACAAACAATTAAATAATCCAAATAAAATAATTTTCATAAAATTTTATGTAAAGTTTTTTTATCTTAAATATAGAAAAAATTTCAAAAATTTATGGATTAGAAAAATCTCTCTTTAAATTAATAATTCTGTTAATTAATAAATTTTCATAGTCCCAACATTATTAATTTGTGGAAGTTTTACTGTACTACAAGCTATCAGACAGTCAAACAACGCATGATTGACCGTTTCATCTTCGATACCACATCTTATACATATCGTAGGGCAATCAATGTCTCTGTGTTTCAGCCGCGTCATCACAGCCATTGAACGAGTGAGAACTTGCCATACGAAATGTTGAATCTTAGGTGGGCATAAATTACGCCACACATGATCACGTGTTCCCTTAATTATGCTACTGTGTTCCCTTAATTATTAAATAATTCTGCTCATGAGCCTTCAAAACCGTGATACTGTGTTCCCTTAATTCTGCTACTACTTCCTTATCTCAGATCATTTTTGCAACTTGATAACCTGACTTAACCGTATAATTTTTAGATTTCGTAAAGTGCCAAAATCCAATTATCCTCCATAACTGTGGGGCTAATTTCGAGACCTCTAATTCGTGTTATATCCTCATGATCCATAAATTCCTGAAGAATCGGCAGTGCTATATAGCATTTAAAATATTGAAATGGTAAATTTTAGTTGGATTTAAATTTGTAACACATCTATACAGTTTATGCTAACAAAAAATTAAAGTATGTAGAAATTTCTACTATGGTATATATAATTCATTGTATTGTTTTGATTGGTTAATAACTTAATATAATGGATGTGCCCCTTAAATTTCTTCGAAAAATTTCATACGATGCCACCAAACAAAATTTTTGTTCCTTAGATACCATTAATTTTTAAAAGTTCCAAAATACCACTTTTTCAAAAAAAAAGTTCAAAAGTTCCAAAAATACCACAAACAAAAAAATTGATTTTTAAAGGATTTAGAATTTAAATTTTAGGGTTTGGGTTAACTACTGTACAATTAGGATATAGTTTTAGGGGTGGGAGGTAGATTTAGGGTTTAGGGTTTAATTTTGAACATTTTAACGATGATTTAAAAAAGTGGTATTTTTGAAACTTTTGAAAAAAGTGGTATATATGGAACTTTTAAAAATTGGTAGTACACTACAAGAAAACATGCGATATTCCGACGGAATTTTTTTTCCGTCGGCACATTCTAACGGAATTCTGACGATCTGCCGACCAAAATGAATCCGTCGAAATTCCGTAAGGAACACTTAACGGAATTCTGACGGCAATCCATATGGTCGGCATTCCGTCGGAAATAACCAACGGAAGACAGACGGCTACGATCTGTCGTTACATTCCGAAGGAATTCTGACGGATTACCGACGAAATTCAGACTTTCGGATGTCGGCAAAGTTTTATTGGTCAGTGTGTATGGACTTATTTCCGACGGCCTAAATCCTTCGGAATTAGTGACGGTATTCCGACGAATTCCGACGGTTTCCGATGTCGGCAAAGTTTGAGTGGTTGCCATATCGTGTGCGGTGGACGATGGGATTGGTGGTGTGTTATGTCGGAGGTATTGACGGAATTCTGATGGATTCCCGACGGAAATCCGTTCTACATAAGTTTGCAGAATTCTTCATTCCATCATAACAAAATATCGAGAAACAAAAAAAAATTATAAAGATGAGTTCATATTTTCGGGCATGGATGGACGAGCCAATGATGGATGTGGGCTCGGACTTATTAAGGAACGAGTACGCTCAAGGTATATGCGAGTTCATGAATTTACCCAGTAATGTCGATGCAGCCAAAAAAGGTCAGGATATCAAATGTCCTTGTTCTAATTGCTGTAATAGAATTAGTGTTGCGGTTCATAATGTTTGGACTCACTTATATAGATATGGTTTTAGGCCGGGATATAAGGTTTGGTTTTTACATGGAGAAAACAATTATGAATATGGTAGTACTAGTAATAATGTACCTTATTTCGGGGATAGCGTAGGAGAACGTACAACGGAAGTAGATGTTGGTGTAGGTACGGTTCAGATGGTTAATGATGCGTACAGAGAGAATTTGCAGTCGGGTGTTTATGAGGGAGATAGGGTAGAAGAACCTAATTTAGAATCCCGAAGGTATTTTGATATGGTAGACGCATCGAACCAACCACTATACAGCTGTTGTAGGGAAGGTCATTCACCGTTATCGTCTGCTATTAGGATGATGAACATAAAGACTGATCACAATTTGTCCGAAAAATGTGTTGATGCATTCGCCGAGTTCGTGAAAGATCTTTTGCCAGAAGATAATCTGGCCTCTTGATCATACTACGAGGTCAAAAAACTTGTTGTCGGTCTTGGTTTGCCCTACCAGGTTATAGATGTGTGCATCAACAACTGTATGATATACTGGAGAGAAGACGAGAACCAAAATAAATGTAAATTTTGCCGCAAACCACGGTTCCAGGAAACAAGTGGGAGGGTGAAGATTCCATTCAAACGGATGTGGTATTTACCCTTAACGGAGAGGTTGAAGAGGCTGTACGAATCAGACCGCACAACTAAGGCTATGAGATGGCATGCAAAGCATAGTCAAGATGGAGATATCACGCATCCTTCTGACGCGGAAGCGTGGAAACACTTCCAATCCGTATATCCAGATTTTGCATATGAACAACGGAATGTATACCTCGGCTTATCCACAGATGGTTTCAACCCATTTGGAAAGCATGGAAGAAAATATTCATTGTGGCCGGTCATCGTAACACCTTACAATTTGCCTCCTTTTATGTGCATGCGGTGAGAGTTCCTCTTTCTCCCAATTCTAGTTCCCGGGCCAGATCATCCAAGACGGTCACTCGATGTATTCCTCCAACCATTGTATGTGAGTTGCAGATGTTGTGGGAGCATGGTGTTGAGGCATTTGATGTTTCAATCCACCAGCATTTCAACATGCGTGCGGTTCTTATGTGGACCATAAGCGATTTTCCGGCATACGGTATATTATCTGGATGGACAATGCATGGAAGATTGGAATGTCCTTATTGCCAAGACAATACTTCAGCATTCCAATTGCAGCACGGAAGGAAGACTTCATGGTTTGATTGCCATAGGTGTTTTTACCGGCAAATCATCCATATCGTCGTTCTGAGAAGACATTTCAGGAAGAATGTACAAGTGTTACATGGTCCACCTCCTGAGATAGATGGTCGCAACATATTGGAACAGTTACGAGATTTTGGTGCAGAGCGAACTCCTGAATGTGGGAGTAATGGCCATCACCCCGTCGACGGTTGTGGGGAATATCACAATTGGCACAAGAAGAGTATTTTTTGGGATTTGCCTTACTGGAAAGACCATCTACTGCGGCATAATCTAGATGTCATGCATGTTGAAAAGAATTTCTTTGACAACATCATGAACACCATCTTAAACGTCCCAGGAAATACCAAAGACAACTGGAAGTCTAGATTGGACTTGCCATTGATTTGTTCAAGGCCATCTCTCCATGTTTCTAATGGTAGATTGCCGATGCTTGCGTACCGGTTAGACGGTCAGAAAGAAGTATTTTTTGAATGGTTCAAAAAATTTGTAAAATTTCCAGACGGCTACGCTTTTTATCTACGTAATTGCGTGGACTCGACGGAAGGGAAATTTATAGAAATGAAGAGTCATGATTATCATGTCGTGATGCAGCGTCTTATTCCATTTGTATTTGCATATCTTCTTCCAGAACCAATCCACCAAGCAATTGGAGGTATATTTCTTACTCCCATTAGTTTCTTCCTACCATAGTATTACTATATATGTACTAATTAACTTGTTTATTTTTCGTTTACAGGCGTTGGTGCATTCTTCCGAGATTTATGTTCAAGAACGCTTACAGTCCACGGGATGCATAACTTAGAGTCCAATATCGCGGTTCTCCTTTGTAATATTGAGAAGATATTTCCACCGTCTTTTTTTGACGTTATGGAACATCTTCCTATTCACCTCCCACGAGAAGCAGCCTTAGGAGGCCCTGTTCAAACCGATGGATGTATCCGTTCGAGCGTTACATGTTCCACCTGAAGAAAAAGGTTAATAATTTGAGCAACGTTGAGGGATCTATTGTCGCACAAAGCCTAAACAAGGAAGTCTCACACTTTGCCGAATATTACTTTCCATCGCAAGTTAGTACTAAGGCGAGACGTCCTGCCCAACATGATGATAGAGGTGAGAAAGCAGTCTATGCCGTGGTTGATCCTGAGTTGTTTGCCCAAGTTGGTCGAGCAAGTGGAAAAGGAAAGAAATGCAAACTATCACCACAAGAGGTCACACATTTGCATACATATATCCTCAGAAACTGTGACAAAATTTTGGAGTACGAAAGGTATATCAGTTATTATACTAAATTTATGGAATTATTTGCCTTCATCTACTAACGACTGTTCTGTTACAGGATCTACATGTCTCTTGCACGTGATTACCATTTTGATAAGACTGATGCCAAACTTGCTGTCTTGAAAGATGAAGAATTTCCGGGGTGGTTGAAATGTTATGTAAGTTTAATATAATTACTTACTCTTACTTTTCCAGGTTTCACGTTCATATGTTACTGATATCTTACTTATATCATTTTTTAGGTTTTTGAAAGTTTAGCAAGTGGTCAATCAGTCCCGACATAGTTAGTGGAGTTTATTCAGGGTTTACGCTACTTCATATCCCAACTTTTGCACTAGGGGATATTCGTTCAGGATCCGTAAGGATGGACGTCAAAGGTCAACTTCGGACTATGGTATTTCAGCGCAGTCAGGTGATACCATGTACTATGGGATTTTAAACGAAATCTTGGAAATCCACTATCCAGGAATGTTGAACTTGAGGTGCATTGTGTTTATGTGCGATTGGTATGATCCATCCAATGGTCGAGGGGTTCGAGTTGACCCTCTTGGTGTTATTTCCATAAATTCAAGCCGGAAGCTACAATATTACGATCCATTTATCCTTGCGTCTCAAGCAGACCAGGTATCAATACACTAATATGTTTAGCTACGTACTCATAGTTAAGGTTTCTTGTTCATGTATATTAACAATATCCACTAATTATTAATAGGTTTGCTACATTCCATATCCTCAAGTTGCTTACCGTACAGATCCGTGGATCACAGTAACTCCAATAAACCCGAGAGGAAAAATCTATGGAGTTCCAGAACATGATGCGCTACAACCATCGAGAAGTGTACAAATGTCACCTGTTGAGGAGATGGATAACATTGACCTTGTCGTTGATGTCACACATGTCAGGGATGATCTAGTGCATTCGGACGAAGAGGAAACACGTGGAGAATTTGACGACGATTCAGACTCCATCCCTAGTGAAGATTCCTCCGGAGATTCAGAATAATAATTTGTGAATAAATGTTTGTTTATTCATGTTGTTCTCTCACATTTGTGAGTTCCCTATAATATTTTTCATTTCATTAACAAAACCGATTGTGGAAGACAATCTGAGTATTACAACAGACAAATAAAAAACAAATAAAGGAAGCTTAATCATTTCATCTGTGGACAAATCTTGTATATCATATTATTTAATACTATATATATAGTCATGTTCGATGACTAATTAACGATAAATATTGGTATTTCAACTCCAATAAAACATTACATTTAATGAAACATAAAATTTAAAACACATTCTTAAACATGTACATTAGAGACTTGCAGATTTTTAACACACAACAGTTATGGTACAAGTACATAATAAACTCCTCATTTTACAATCATATGTCGGTTTCCACTCCGAACTTACCATTTGTTAGAACCATTTAGTGATGTTCTTTCCTTTTTTTCTTTTGTGGAGAATCTACAAATCCGTCGCACAATTCGCTTTTGATTGCATCAACATCTACATTTACGTTTGGCTTGTCTGGGCTTTGGGCGAATTCAAAATCATAGTAATGATCCTATGGTGGAGAATCTATAAATCCGTCGCACAATTCACTTTTGATTGCATCAACATCTAAATTTAAGTTTGGCTTTTCTGGGCTTTGGGCGAATTCATAACCATAGTACTGATCCTTACATACGTTTGAAGTACTTGCACCGTAAGTATCTGACTATTCCATCAATTGACATGGTTGTTCGGCTTCGATAATCCTCTTATGATCAGAACATTGTGGCTGCCTGTCATAAATATGGTGGATGTTTGGCGAGCACTGGCTGTCAGGCACTATTGTTGATGTGGAATCTTCTTTATGGATTGGTGAGCACGTATCAAATTCACACAAATAAGTGGGAATCTCTTGAGTGAATTCGTCGCAATGAGATTCAGTTTCCCACGAGTATTTTGGAATATAAAAAAAATTAGCCTCCGATGTTGTTTTTGCGTCTTCATTAGGAGAGGTAGAAGACATTTTTTGTGTTATTGAGAGGTGTAGAAGATATACACTCCATCAGGTGTATTTATAGTAGAAAATATATGTATAAACCGTCGGTATTCCGTCTGTATTCCGTCCGTATTACCGACAGAACACCGACGGAATTCAGACTACATGATGTCAGCAAAGTTTGATTGGGCAGCTGTACTGACGGATTTCCGACGTAGCTATGTCGTCGGAATTATGTAACGGATTTCTGACGGTTTCCGATGTGGGCAAAGTTTGAGTGGTTAATAGATCAAGTGCAGTGGCCGATGGGATTGGTGAGGTGTTATGTCCGATGGAAATCCGACGGATATCTGTTCTACATAAGTTTGCACATTTTATCATTCCTTCATAAAAAAATTTCAACACAAAATCATAACACAGAACAATTCAATTGCGTAATGGCAAACAACGATCTATGAAATTACTATATGCAAAACCGAGCCCCCGGTCAAAACCCTCCAAACACAACTCTTGTTCCTTCAAGCCCTCCTTACGATAACTTAAATGTTACTGATGCTCAACCGACAATTTCACTCCATCCAACTCAACAATCCCAGAACCAAACGCCCGTAATACCGGGACCTAGCCAAGTCGTAAGGCGAGGCCTGTTTCGGAATAGGTCTCATGATGCAAAGGTGCTGCGAGGTGAAAGTTCTCAGACACGTCCAACACAAGATTTTATTTGTGAGCTCATGAATGAGGCACCACAGGCCGACCATGATTTTAGTAGTCCTCGGTGGACTTCTACTATCAATTACATAATTCGTGAAGGTATATATATATATATATATTTATCGCTTTTACTTTTACAATAATGATTGTACCTGACAACTACTAAATCTACCATTCATACATGTAGGTTCTTATAACAGTAGGAGCACACCATTTTGGACCCAGATTGCAGAAATTCAATCCCGCTTTCACAATTTGTGAAAATCAAAAAGGTTTACGTTTTCGACCTATTTTATTAACATTTATACATACAATTTATCTGACAAGTATATTCTATTTCAATATCAGATTGTGGCTATGGTCTCTAATTTGACCTCCAATGACCAATGAGATCTGCTAGTAACCTTAAAAGATCATTTGGGAAAAATCGAGGGAACCATGCACCATAACATCTTCAAAAATAACGAGTACAGACTCACGACTGGTGTAGGTGTGGTGGTCATCCTGAAGAATGTTACCGTTTGCCGTTTTGATAGGAACCCAAAGTACCTGAACATCACAGAGCGGAACATTGTTAAGGTAGATACACCATACGTTTATAAAAAAAATTCAGAATGGTTACCTAAATTATGTTTTCAAACAGATAATCGGTGGTAATTCGATGATTGCTGAATACCACCCAACGGAAGTATGCACCATTGAGGAGGAAGATGAAGAAACTACTGCGTACGAATATGGAACAGTTCCAGACTCCGATGAAGAATAAATATCTAACTCGTCCATGATTAAGAATAATGTTATTATTACGTCTTTATGTTGCTTTTATGTTAAATAATTTCCTAGTATCTATTGTACGAGTTTATCCGGATAATGTTGTTATGTGTAATATTTACTATTTTGGTATTTAAATGCATAATGTATATACATATATGTATAATGTAAGATTTATGAAAACCAAGGCAACATAGATAGAACTTGTGGGATTCACGAGTTTGGCACTTCGATTGGCATGACGATTAAAGCCAATTTTGATTTGTAGATTTTTTTCTATATAGTTAAAAGTCACCAAATCAAAATTGCCTTCAATCGTTCTGCCAATCGAAGAGCCAAGCCTGTAAAGCTCACAAGTTCTATCTATGTTATGTTGGATTTAATAAATCTCTAACTCGTTCACATTGTCAACGAAATTTTATTTCTTGTATTTATTACAGCGGGAAAAATTAAATACATGTAATAAAATGCACCATCCGTCGGAATTCCGTCTTAATTTCCGACGGATGTTTAATTTTATTACCAAAATTATTTAATAAACAATTTATTTCGGCGTAAAAAATCAAATATATGTAAAAAAACTCAATATCCGTCGGAATTCCGTCTTAATTTCCGACGGAGTTCCGACGGATGGTGAATTTTATTACAAAGCTTATGATATAAACAATATTTTTAGTCGGAAATATATAATAAAAATAAACAATTTATTTTTTAAAACAATAACCGTCGGAATGCCGTCACTATTCCCGACGGATTACCGACGGAAACCCTAATTAGACTTGCCGCCAAACAACTTTGTGATCATCGCCAAAGCGGGAAAAACCGTCGGAAATTCCGTCGGATGTTTAGGATGCGTCGGAATTCCGTTGGCGACTCTATTAAATCCACAGTCTTCATCTTCCCCGCAGATCTGCAACTGTAAAGTTTTTTTTCTCAAAAATTCCTCCGTTTCGCCGCCGTTTAACCGCCGATTTGCCGCCGTTGTAGCCCATAAGCCGACGTTTGTTGCTCGATTCTTACAATCCTTCCCCCAAATCATAACCCAATGTAAGTTTTACATAATTTTTTAGAGTTGTTGCGAAATTGTTCTTGAAATTGTAGGTTAGTAAATTAGGATTTGTTAAATGTGGATTTACAAAGATTGTTGAACATGAATTTGTATGAGAATTTTAGTAAATTAGGAAGTAACAAATTTAGGAATTAAGAAATTTAGGGTTCATGAGGATGTTAGAAATTTATGAATTTAGGTTTGTAGTTAAATTTCAAAATTTATGAATTTAGGTTTTTTGATAATTTTAGTAATTTACCAATTTAGGGATTTTTAGACAATTCTAATTTTCTAAATATTTACAATTTTAAGAATTATATTTTCATATGTTTTTGTGATTTTTAGGGATTTTTAAAAATTTAATGTATGCTTAATATGAAAAATTTAAAATTTTTAAATATCCTATATAGAATATTTTAAGAAAATCATTTAAAATACTTTAAATTTAAAACTTTTATAACATTAATAAAAAAATTTAAACTTTTAAAATTTTAAAACTATTTAAAATTAATAAAATTTAAAACTTTAAATTTTTTAAATCCTTTAAATTTAAAAATTTATGACTTTAACAATTTAAACCTTTAAATCCTTTAAATTTAAGAATTTAACAATTTATACCTTTAAATCCTTCAAATTAAAAAATTTATTAAAATTAATAAAAAATGTAAAATTATAAATGTCAATTTCCCAACAAAACCTAAATCCATGAACTTTGGTTTCTGAATATACAATATACAAACAAGCCCTGATTACTTATATTTGAAAATTTCAATTTCCCTAAAGCCCTAAATCCATAAATCACAAAACCACATAATCCCAAATTCAATAAATTCATTTATTAGAAAAATCTAAAATTCCCATCAATCCCTAAGTCCCTAAATAACAAAATCTCCGAAAACTAAATTCCTTAAATCTCAAAATTCCAAAAAACACAAATTCTCAATATCCTTAAACCCAAGATCCTTAATTTCCAAATAACTAAATCCCAAAATCTCAAAATCCCAAATTCCTATAAATTCTAAATTCCATAAATCCAGAAATCTCAAAATCTTAGAATTTTGGAAATCGTAGGGACTATCCGCGATATCATCACTCTAGGACTTCCAGTACGGGAGGTCGAAGTGCGAGTCATACGCATATCCCCGACAGTAATGTCGGATTAGAGACCCCACACATGTCTCAGCCCACGGGTACAGCCGGCTCAGCTCCCACGGTCATGAGCATCGAGGAGTTTGTGTCCCAACCCGGACGTGATAGGTTAACTCGTCTAGATCCAGACACTCCACCTAACACGACCTGGTAAGTCTTATTTAAAAATATGTACTGGATTAAATTAATTTACTAAAATATTTACCTAAATATTATAATAGGTTCCAATACTCGGGAAACGGGATTACGAGTTCTATCAATGCAACTATCAATTGCTTGATAACTAAACCGTATCCCACATACAGTGATATGCCAGTGGAGGACCGGAACACTTGGTTCCGGCAATTTGCGGTATGATTTTATTTTCTAATTTTAAAATATATTTCTTATATGACTCACATTTTCATTACTAATGCGGGAATATGGTTTTTTTCAGCAAGAATTTACGTGGGACCCACCGCTCACTACGATGGTTCGTAAGAAATTCGACAAAAAGGCTGGGAGGAAGTACTCGTTGAAGATGAACGAGTGGAAGGAGTCGTGGTACAAATACGAGAAGGTGCCTCGGGTTTTGAAACAAAAAGAAACATTATGGACTGGACTTCTTGCACATTGGGAACGGGAGGAAACTCGGGCGGTCTCGGAGAAAAACTCAAGTAACCGCAAGAGCAATCGGAAGGGGAAGGGACCGGCGACCCACAACCTCGGAGCAACGAGCAAGGCGTCAGTTGCTGATAAAATGGTAAATTTTTAAATAATTCATAATTTTTTTAATTCTCTAACGAAATTGTATCTGTTAACAGTTTCACGAGACCGGTGTGTTTCCTTCGCATCTTGATTTGATCAAAGCTACGCACACCAACAAGAAGACCGGTGAAATTCAAGATCCGATTGCTCGTGAAATCGTGGAAAGCGTGGAGAGGCGGCAGGAGCAGTACCTCCAATCGCAACCGATCGAGGAAGGAACTCCGGCGCCCACCGAAGTTTCAGTCGAGAAGATCAACGAGTTCACCTACGAGGTTAGTAATCGTGTCACTTTTAAACAAATCTCAAATTAACTTTTAATACAACTAAGTTATAAGATTTAATTTCTTTTTTTATCGTAGGTGACTCCCAAGACCAGAGGCCGTGTATACGGCCTCCCTGAAGATAGTTGCTCGTCTGTTTCGTCGGTTCGATGTCATGCAGGTGGTAGCCGTTTGGTGGCAGAAAACCGAGACCTGACCGAGCGGCTTAGGGCAGTGGAGGAAGCGAGAGAAAAAGATAAGGCGGAGGCCGAGGACTGATTTCGAGCGTTGGAACAGAAGATGAACGAGTTCTTCAGCTCCCGTAGGCCGGAATAGGCATTTTGTAGTTTTAAAATTTAATGTAAAACTTTAAAATAATTTTAAAAAATTTAAATTTATTTTTAATTTATAATTTATTTTTAAATGCTTTATTATATTTTATTTATTTTAAATTACGAATTCCTTCGGAATCCTAACCCGTCGGAATTACGTCGGTTCCTTTGACCGTCGGAATTCCTTTGGTGCCTTTGACCGTCGGAATTCCGTCGGCTCTACCTGTTTCGTCGGAAATCCGTCGGGAACTGCCAGATGTCCGGAACCGTCGGAATTCCGTCGCCTATTTTACTTCCGACGTTATATCAACCAAAGATCGACGGAATCCGGTTATCCGTTTTCCGTCAGATATCTGTCGCAGCTGGTCGACGGATTGCCGACGGATTGAAATTTCCGATGAGATAGAAACGACGGACCAAAACCGTCGGAATTCCGTCGGAAAATGGTCTATTCCGACGGACTTCCGACGGTTTAGCCGTCGGAATATCGGATGTTTTTTTGTAGTGCGTATGGTTGGGAAAAAAAACTTTAAAAAGTGGTATCTATGAGAATTGCCCAATTTCTTTTGAGCGGCACATATATTTTTTTCACTTATGTTAAAGGCTTTGAATGCTTACACAATCTATTTTAGATCTGAGTAAAGTCATAACAATCCATACTTTTTTTTACCATTCGTATTCTTCTCTGATTTACTTCGTATCACTTTGAGACGAAAAAAAAATCTATGTTAGTAAGTAAACAGTAATTGCGTACCAAAATATTACTATTCATCCCATTTAATTTGTAAAATTTACTCGAAAAATGAAGCTTACTCTAATATGTGATTTAGCGTACTTAAAATAGCCCTGATTAATTCTAGTTTTGTCACTTTGGTTAAGTAATTGAGTTGTGAGTGGTTTGGCTTATTATAGATGGAGTCTTGCAATTCTTTCTCTCCAAATCGCATAAATTGAAGTTTGGAATGTGAGTTTGAAGATGTGGTTTGAGTACAAGTTTATTAATTGTAGTTTGCGTTATCTGCTTTAGTATTAAGATTTGATATAAAACAAGATTGGGATCTATAAATATACCCAAAAAAAAAAAAAAAGGTTGATTAGGCCAGGTTGGCATATTAAAATAAAATGAAAGACTAACCATTGAATCAAGGTCGCTGTGAAAATAGACTACTCCAGTAGTCCCTCTATATAAAGAGCTCCACTTTAATGGAATAGACACATCCTAAACTTCTTCCCTTAAAGAAAACAAAATACAAAAAATAAAGATGGCTCTGCAAAATTTTCTTTTCTTGGGGCTGCTTTTGCTTCTAACCTTCGCCAGCTCTCCGGCAACTGCCGATGGACCAGTTTGCCCTCCGTCGACCAAGCTTAGCCGGGCAAGTTTTCCTGAAGGTTTTTTATTTGGCACGGCTACTGCGTCATATCAGGTGCAATACGAACTCCATAAACATTCATTTTAAAACAAATCCATTTATATACCTAAACAATACAGTAAAAAATCTATACAAAATATACATATAAATATAAAGGAAAAGTGAACATAGATGGTAAACGTAGTTCACCGTTATATCCGTGTTTATCATTTCAACATCGTGTTTCACAAAATACATAGAACAGAAAACTATACCATTCCATAGAATATTCCTTGTAACTTACATGTAAATGGCGAATCCGGCTCGTGTAAACTACCCCGGGTTCAATCCAAACTAGTCGGGATTTAGCTTTTAAAACAAAATAACTCAAGAGCTCAATAACACTATATTTAGGGTTTCCAAAAAGATTTTCGTATTGAATAAAAGTTACGGATCCCTTTCAATGATCAATATGTTAAATATTTATACCTCTTTGAGTCGGTCAAATAAACCTTATAAAATATATAAAAAATATCCTAAATATTGAGATTCGCTCAATATTCGAGCTTGTCTCTTCCTTATTTCTCAAGTATCACTAAGTCGACGAACTGAATGGAATTAGGGCTTCAATCTTCAAAATGGGCCGAAAAAATCCGTTTTGGCCCATCTTCCTAATCTCCTCGGGACATTCGGATCGATTTAGTCCTCAATCGGATCATGGTAACGGGTGTTTAATCCGGTACCCCCAATAATTATTGTGTATTTATATACATATACTATATATAACAATCTCACCGAAGTAGATGGTAAACGTAGTTCACCGTTATATCCATGTTTATCAAATCAACATCGTGTTTCACAAAATACATAGAACAGAAAACTATACCAATCCATAAAATATTCCATGTAACTTACATGTAAATATTGTGTATTTATATACATACTAAATATAACAATCTCACCAAAGTAAGTATCATACAATTTACATAATATTACTTTAATAAGTTACACATCAAATTGAGCCATATTTTGTTTGTAAAGACTAACCCCTATTTTATTGCTAAAACCATCACCTTTTTTTCATTATGTCATTAATTAGGTTGAAGGTGCAGTGAATGAAACGTGTCGTGGACCGTCCTTGTGGGATATCTATTGTAGGAGATATCCAGGTGAGTCCCTCTGTACATTTGTTTTTTTTTCTTCAACTGAATTAATTGATTATTGTGGATCATTTTTTATTTTTTTAAAAAAAAATTAAATTACAGAGAGATGCAATAACGATAATGGTGATGTGGCTGTTGATTTCTTTCATCGTTATAAGGTACATATATTAATTCAGACTGAAAACTTTATTTATCAAATGTATTTACATATTTGATGAAAAGATTATTTCTGATGTATATCTACTAAATATTCTATTATTCTGTCGATTAGTCCATTGTACTAGATGTTGACAGTTTGTCTCATCTTGAAAAAAATTGCAGGAAGATATTCAACTAATGAAGAATCTTAATACAGACGCTTTTAGAATGTCTATCGCATGGCCAAGAATATTTCCTCGTAAGTACATGTGCTTCGGATCACTCACTTAACTTAGTGTTATATGATTGTTACAAAACATTAATGAAGAAAAATAATATTTTCATCAGATGGGAGAAAAGAGAAAGGAGTGAGTCAAGCTGGTGTGCAATTCTACCACGACCTCATCGACGAGCTCCTAAAAAATGGTTCTATTTTTATATACACTTCAAAAATAAATATATACACTTAGTTATATTTTCTAAAAGGCTATCACATTTAAATTTTTATTGTATATAGGTATAATTCCATTTGTGACTGTTTTTCATTGGGACACTCCACAAAATTTAGAAGACGAATACGGGGGCTTCTTAAGCGAAAGGATTGTGTAAGTTAATAATACTCATTTTTCAAAATATCAGATCGTAAATAAGTATCACTCACAAACTACATAATAATTTCAATATTATGTCTGGTGGGTTTTCAACTCAAAACCAATTATCAATAAATAAATTGTATATATACACAATATAGGTGACAAAAATGTATACAATTTAGGTGACAAGCCCCATATAACAAATTGATGTGGAATTTATAACATTAAATATCTTTGGAAAAAATGCAGGAAAGATTTTCGGGAGTATGCAGACTTTGTTTTCCAAGAATATGGTGGAAAAGTGAAAAATTGGATCACATTCAACGAGCCATGGGTTTTTTCTCACGCCGGTTATGACGTAGGAAAGAAAGCACCTGGACGCTGCTCTCCTTACGTCAATCCTAAATGTCACGAAGGACGATCAGGATATGAGGCTTACCTCGTCAGCCATAACCTCCTTAACGCTCACGCAGAAGCCGTAGAGGCATTCCGGAAATGCGAAAAAGTACCATATATATAAATCACAAAAATTGAAATCACCAACTTTTTGGTTTTTTGTTTGAAAGTAATTATTCTCTTTCTTATGTGTTATGCTTATGGCCACAGTGTAAAGGTGGGAAGGTTGGAATCGCACATAGCCCACTTTGGTTTGAACCACATGACTTAAATGATGCACAAGATGGTGCGTCCATTGACCGTGCACTTGACTTTATGATGGGATGGTAATCAATTAAGATATTAAACACTTAAACGGAAATGAATTCTTCTACATATATATGCTAAATTTTCGTTGTTTGTAGGCATTTGGACACGACTACTTTTGGAGATTATCCACAAACAATGAAAGATATTGTTGGACATAGATTGCCTAAATTTACTACTGAGCAGAAAGCAAAATTGAAAAACTCGTGCGATTTCGTAGGCCTCAACTACTATACATCGACGTTTTCAAACTATTTGGAGAAGCCAGATCCTTCTAAACCAAGATTTCTTCAAGATTCTCTTATTTCCTGGGAAAGTAAGTTTGACTTTTTCTAACTTAAAACGGAACCAAGAAAATTGATGCGAACAAATCAAAGGAAAAGGTCTGTGTAACTTGGTACTAATCAAATTCTATCTTTTATTCAGCTAAGAGTGCGCAAAATTACAGCATTGGTAGCAAGGTACACATTTAACTAGAATTGCAATTTGAAATTATGATATTAGACACATATTATATATTTTTGTCTCCCCCTTTGTTGTATTTTAGCCTTTGACCGCTGCATTGACCGTTTACGCGAGAGGCTTTAGAAGTCTTTTGAAGTATATCAAGGATAAATACGCAAACCCGGAAATTATGATCATGGAAAATGGTAACTACTAAAGATTGCATTATTGCTTACTATTGTATTTTTGTTTGGGTTGATTATACTTTCAAAATAAATAATAAATGCTAAACTTGATGTTGTTTTTTGCTTTTTAGGATATGGAGAAGAGCTTGGGAACACAGATTCGGTTGCGGTTGGTACTGCCGATCATAACAGGAAATATTATCTTCAGAGGCATCTTTTGAGTATGCAGGAAGCTATATGGTAAGTCCTATTATCTTCTTTATATGATCAAGTAACTATAATATCGAAGAATCTAATAAACACATTTGTGTAAAATCTGCAGCATCGACAAGGTAAATGTTACGGGATACTTTATATGGTCATTGTTGGATAACTTCGAGTGGCAAGATGGTTACAAGAACAGATTCGGACTCTATTACATTGATTTCAAAAATAACCTCACTCGTCATGAAAAAGAATCGGCCAAGTATTATAAAGCATTCCTAAGTGAAGGGACTCGTCCATCCACAATCAAGAGTGATGAGCTTTGAGATGTATGTGGAGGATTTGGTTCTGTTTCAATGTTTATGCCTTATGTTATTGTTTGTGATTGACCAAGATTCAAGAGGTCTTGGTTAGAATAAACGTGTTGTTTCTGTCTATGTAATTGAACAAGATCAAGGCTTTGATTTGTTATAAAATGATTCTCTTTTCCTTGTCAACATTATGGTACAACTAACCGATCCATTAGTATATTAATTGAGAATAAAATAATAGCTTTAGGTATCTTTTTAATTTGTGTAAAATAAATTTAAGTGACAAATAATTTGAAATAAAAGGAATATAAATTAACCTTTAAAACGGTATATAAATTAAACGAAGAGAGTATATATAAATCATTCATTAATCTAAGATCGTTTATCATTCACTTCTCGAATTGGAACATATAATATTACGCGTGTCGAACGAACTATATATTTAATAAGTCGTTGTGCAAATTCCAAAAAATGAAGCTTCCACATTGTAATATGCCATGTTTTTAAAACCGGACCGGACCGAACCGGGGTCGAACCGAATTAAACCGAGAACCGGCCACTGGTCCGGTGTGGTTTAACTTAAAACCTCAATTATAGTTAAACAGGATTGAACCGGCAAAAAACCGAAAATCGGTATCGAACAGGAACCGCATCAAACTGAATTTAATAATTTTCTTAATTAATTTTTTTTATATATCTTATTTTCTTTTAGTTATAAATTTTTATCCAAATTTTTTTATAAAACTAGTGAAATTGTAAACTTTTTCATATAAAACATTTTTAAATTATAAAACGTTTAAAAATTTAGATCAAAAACGCTTAAATTTACTATAATTGTGTTAGTATCTATAATTTAGTTTTATTTTGCTATTGAAATATTTTAGTTTTTCATATGTTTGTAATAATTGATATGTTTTATTTGATATTTGGATAAATATGGACATATGAATAGAAAAAAATAGGGCAATTCTCATAGATTCCACTTTTTTAAGTTTTTGTTCATTAGATATCATTAATTTTTAAAAGTTCCATAGATACTATTTTTAAAAATATTTCGAAAATACCACAAAACTAAAATTAGTTTTAAATGGTGAAAACTAAAATTAGTTTTTTTTTTTATCATGATTAATCAAATAGAATACTAAAATTAGTTTTAAATGGTCCGATTTTAAAAACATTGTATTAAAGTCACGGATAACGCAAACACTGAAAAAGAAAAGGATTATCTTTCAAAATTTGAAATTATGAGGTTTAATTTGCAAATCCCAAATATTAAAGAGCACACAGGAACTGGAATCGCCGTTGTAGGGTTTTTATTTGCAGTTCCCCCAAATCGAATTAGGGTTTAGAGAGATCGAAAATGTCATGAGGAGGAAGAAGAGTCGCGTTGAGGAGAAGAAGAAACAAGAGGAAAGCGATGAATCAAACGACCCATTTTGTAGGCTTAGTCTAGATCTCAACATGGAGATTCTCAAGAAATTGCCAGTGAAATCCGTAGCGAAGCTCGTATTCGTTTCTAAGCACTTGGCATCGACAATTCTCAGCAGAGAGTTCACTGATCTGTACATGGCTCGGCCGCGTCTTCTTTTCAGAACCCACCGTAATCTAAGCTTGCACTTGTTTCATTCATGCTCTCAGGAGAATCCGTCTCATGATCGTAGTAAGCGAGTAAGCATTTCTTTGGATTCGAACTTCTATTACGGGTTTTCTCCACCGGTCCGGGGCTTAATCTGCGGTCAAGATGATACTAAACTGTTTATTGGGAATCCTAGCACGGGTCAGTTCGTAAATTTGCCTAGCGTTAGAACAAGGAGAAAAGGCATATACTCGTTTTTTGGGTATGAACCGGTTAATCATGTATACAAAGTGTTGTGTATGACTGTGAAAGGAGTTACTGCAAAACGTGGTTCAGGAGTTGTGTCGGAGGAGCATCAAGTTCTCACTTTAGGAGGTAAAGAAAATGAATCATGGAGGATGATCAAGTGTAACCATCCCCATCTTCTTCTTCATCCTCATCACAAACCAGTGGTATGTATGAATGGGGTTCTGTATTACTATGCTTGGGTTAAGGGTTTTGGATCTATAATAAGCTTTGATCTGAGATCTGAAGAGTTTAATGTCATTAAGTTACCTGAGGATGTCCGAATTTTAGATAAGTTTACTAATCTGGTGAACTTCAGTGGAAAGGTAGCTTTAACGAGCTGGGAATTTAACGGTACACTTGACTTGCGGGTTCTAGATGATGCGGGCAAACAAGAATGGTCTAAAGTTTCTGCAGTGGTTCCTTCTTGGAGTGATTTAGCTGGGCGTGCCTCGTTCTTGTTCAAAGGTGCAATTAGTACTGGTGAGCTTGTATTTGCAACGGAAGCTTCCATAAACCCTTACTATTATATCTCTTACGATCTCAAGGAAAACAATGCCAAAAGAGTTGTGATCGAAAAAGTTGGAGCTAACTCGGATGACTTTGATATCTTTTTCGATCATGTAGACAGTCCTATGGTTTTGTGAAATGTAAGTTAATCCTTTGATGACTAGCTTTCTTGGTGTTGCTTAAACTAATCTTTTGATAATAAAAAAGTCTTGTGTTGGTTTTTGAGATGGATCTTTATCATCATTTTCATTGCCTTTTGAGATGTGTTTGTTTTTATGTATGTGTTAAATACTCTCTTTGTTTCCATAACCATGGAAGCCAAGTTGTTGATTGCTTCTTGATACTGCCACAGAGGTTTATAATGTTTTACTCATAGAAAAGGCATGGATTATCAGGATTGGTTAGGTATGCTTGATGTATATATGGCATGGAAGGAATGCATCACTACACCGGATCAACCACTAGGGCATGGACCATCAGGATTGGTAATTCTGTTTCCAAGTGGTGGTTTCTTTTCGAAGCTAGGGTCGTGTCGGCCTGAGAGTACATAGATTGCTTCTCGTTTATAATACCAATCTCTTTTGGTTTCATTTTCTTATGTGTTCACTAAACAAAACATAATGAAAATAGATAGTTGTCCAATAACATCAAGATTCTCTAAAGTTTTAGCCCCTATATTTGTTTGAGTTTAGTGAACATTTCATGACACAATGCCTTGGAACTTTAAGTCCATTTGTTGTTGTTGTTGTTGTTGTGACCCACCAAAAACATCCCCTAGAAACTTTGCAACAACAGAGATGAACTCATCTGGCTTTTCCTCTTGAGGAAGATGACCACATTTCTTTATCACTTGGAACACCGATCCCGGTATGGCTCGTGACAGCCTCTCCGCATTCCAAGCTGGCACAATCCGGTCGGTATCTCCCGTCACGATCAGTACTATTTACCAACATGAAGAAAGGGTCATGACATATAATGGAAACACATTTTGTCTTAATGAAATTGCGGATAAGGATAGAAAGAGATGTTACCGGGGCATTTGATTTCTTGGAACCTTTTCGATATTGGAGGTTTCTTCATTGAGCCATTGTTATCGGTTAATGTAGCGACCGTGAATTCCACAAGAGCTCTGTCCCATCCCTTGGCTCTTAAAGGCTGTTTTTTGTTTGCAACAGATACAAATCAAATTTCAAACAGTTTCACAACATGACAATGCAGAAGAAATCAACTAATCCGAGAAACCGAGGACCTTCACCTTCGTATATCCCTCCACGACGTGATCCGTCACTTGTTTTGAATCATACCACGAGTTTCTAACAGCTGTTACTCCAAACTTATTGATTGCCATCCTCACCTAATAAAAAAACCCATCACCATAAACACATCAAGTAAGATCCTTTTGAGGTTCTCTAAGACCGACGTTTCTTGGTCTAAAGAACATATGACTAATGAAGCGAGGCAAAAAGCGATACCAGCATTACTCCAAGAGAGGATCTAAGGAAAGCTGCTAAAGCTTTCTTGTAGAGAGAACTCAACATACTAGCCATTCCCGTCACCAGTCTTCTAATTGCTCCTATAACGACTTTGCTTAACTCAACTAGAGTCCCTAGAAAGTTTTTTCTCTTGGGATCTTTTTCTTTGCGGTTATCTCCAGCACCAGTTGTGTTCACAGAACGAGGAGCGAATATAGCTGGCGCGACAAAAATGAGTGCAGCAACACGCTCAGGAGCTTCAAAGTAAGAATCTAAAGCTACAAGACAACCTGCAGAATGCCTACAACATACGAAAAACACAATCTCAGGTTTTTGAAGAAGAAACGCAAAGTGTCTACTAACTTACCCGACAAGAATCGCCTTCTCGGCAGCAAGAAAATCGATGAAATACAACGTAGTGAGCACGGAATACACCATGGAGTACGGATTCAACGGTTTTGCATCATTAGGAGTACCGCTAAAAGGGTGAAGAATCCGAGAAGTCAAGCCAAATGCGGGTCTATCAAAGGCGAGAACTTTCGAACGGACAAGCCGAGCTAAAGGCTTCATAACTCTGTTCCAGGAGAACACAGAAGCGCCGAAACCGTGCAATAGAATCATCGGAAACTCGGCTTTTTGTGTTCCTTGATCATCTTGGCTTGTGATATGAACATCATCAGAGAGTGTTTGTGGATCAAACACTTTGTGGTGTATATGAACACCTTGAAACTCACAGAAACAACTGTCTGGATCAGCTAAGTTCATGGGATCTTGTTCTGTTACTGCCTCAATCTCCTCTTTACTCTGAACTCCAGCATCTAAATATTGATCTAGCAAGTTCATGATAGCATTATAATCAGGAAGATTAGATTAATCATATAAAATACATCTTCAACAAATAAAAAAACATACAATTTGTGTTTAATCAATCTATATTTGGAACTAGAAATCTAAAATGTTTCAAATTTAGTAAAAAGATTTGACTTTTTTAAAGTGACTGAACACAAATTCTGAAGAACCCAGAAAGATTCATCAATTGAAGTCTGTTTTTTTTGAGAAGAAGTAGAGAGATATGAGCAATTCTTAGAACCTGGAGAGCCAGAGAGAGAAGCAGCATTGGAGACAAAGAAACGGTTCGCCGGACGGCGAGGGGAGTGGCCGGTGATGCGGTGAGACATGTGAAAATTGGTTGTAGAAGAAGAAGCTAAACTAAACTTGTTGTTGAAAGATAAAGAAGAGGGAGTAATGAGAATCTGTTTTGGTTGGTACAAGAAGAAGATGCATGTGCCTGTGGTATTTAATAACTTCATTGTTGCTTCTTAAATTATCAGACAAGATATGAAAAAAAATGAAAAGTACAAAAGTTTGTTATGGGTCTGGAGATTGTGTTTGTGTCTTTTCTTGAAATTAAAAATAAAATAAAAAAATTGTGAAGTTTCTTCTGACTTCTCACAGTCCTCTTTCTCTGTCTCTCTTTTTATCTACTGGACAAAGAACGATTGTTGGACGAGGAAGAAGAAGGATTGAAACGTAAAAAGCCAACTCTCGGATTGTTGCCACTTGGCAATATTATGGGTCAAGAAAAATATTTGATATTGCATTTGGAAATGGGTTAATTTGTGGAATAGTAACGAAAAAAAACTTAACTAAATACCCTAAATCTATTGGCCATCAATTTGCGGCATTAGTCACTTTTGGTTAGTTATTTAGTTTAGTTTTTTTTCTATGCTATTGCACAAATTAACCCTTTCGAAATTCTTTTTTTTTTTTTTTGGTCGGCTCGACATTCTTAAATTAATCTCTCAAATGACAAATGTATCGCCATGTAGTACTACGAAAAATATCATTTAAACGCTTTTTATTCATAAACTCTGTGAATAATTCGATTTCCGACCAAAAACGACTAAAACGGAAAAATCAAAACACCCCTAGATGAAAACGGATTTTAGACACTAGAATTATTATCCACAATAAACTGGAAATGGAAAACGGTTTACAGGTCGGTCCGGTTTTTGTTTACCAAACCGGCTACAAGTTTCACACAGAACACAGTATATAAACATGACCGGTTAAAACACATTTTCACAGGTTCACCACAAGGTCCACAAACACATAAAAAGCATTAAGGAAAGAAGCTCTCCATTTCTCAGCCTCTCCACTGATCCTTCTTGTTCCGAACTTCCCTGAGTGTATCAATTGGCGTTTTGCAACCGAGTTTTTCCTGGAAAATAACAAGTTCGATCCCGAGATTGAGACGAGAGTAAAGATAGATATGAGTTACTGAACAGAGTGATAACTGATCATCAAACCGAATAAACAAGAGTATCCATGCAAAGTATTCTATAGCCTTGTTCATGGAATGGAATTAATAACCTGTATCTCTGGATTATCAACGCGCATAAATGGATTGGTTTCGAGCTCTTCCTCTAGTGTTGAAGGGATTGTGGGAAGATTTGCTTGGCGCTGTTGACGGGCCCATGATAACTTCTTCTGTATCTTCTCGTTGTTTGGTTCCACTGTTAAAGCAAACTCCAAGTTCTTCACAGTGTACTGAGGAATCGTAAGAAATGAATATCAGTTTATTCCTTTTATAGGCATCCATTTCACGAGATCAGAACTCAAAAGACGATATTTAAGCTATTGTTTTTACCTCGTGGCCACAATAAACCTGTGTTGGCTTAGGTAATGAAGCCAGAGTCACACACAACGACTGATGCATCTGTTCAGCTGTCCCTTCGAAAAACTTTCCACAGCCAGCAACAAACTGTATAATATCAAAGTAATTAGACTATTAGTAACAAAGTATCATAATTAGTTAGGACATGGAAAAAAGTGTTGAGGATTTCTGTGACTACAACAATCCAAAAAATTGATAATTGTACCCGAAACAGAAAAGAAGAAACGAAATCGAAAATCGCTCACAGATAAGAGTAGTTGTCTTGTAAGCAAGGAACGTGGAAGATCTTCATCGTCTTCTCCGATCGATCGTTGTACCTGAACACGAGCTGGATCATCATTATCGCTAGTGTGGTTATCCAATTCGGTTTAGACAAACCGAATCAAACCAAAGTGAATTAAGATAATCCGGTTTAAATCAAAGTCGAATTGAAATTTGTTTGCTTTTAGGATATGAGGAGGAGATTCGTCGGAAATGGGGAAGCAGCCGGTGAAGTTGAAGGCGGTGGTTTACGCCCTTTCGCCGTTTCAGCAGAAAATAATGACCGGACTTTGGAAGGATCTACCACTGGATAATTTCTGATCTGGTGATTGTTCTTCGATTGAGGTTTCTGTGTCATTGAGAGCTTGTGCGGCACTAATGGAGTTAGGGTTCGTCATTTCTGTATAAATCGATTTGAATTTTGAATTATGTGAAAACATTGTAAAACGTACACCCACCATGCAAATTATTTGATTTGAAACTGAGTATTGAGTTTTACATCCATGAATAGATAAAGAACAATCTGCTTAACCATATTGCACACATTCTCTAATTTCTTTTAATCTTCGCAAGCGTAATCTTCACATATACGAATGAATGCAGGTACGCTCAGCACTTCAAGGAACAGGAGAAACTTGACTTTGTATGGAAGCCAGCTTTTTCTGCTGAGCCGGTTCCTCTGGAACTCTGTTGTCAAATAAATGATTTGATTTCATGATCATGTGCATCTTTCTTCAATATGATTGGGAAAATCGAATGGAATCGTATTATCTAAATAAGTTCCCTCATAAACAAGTCAAATGCAAACACTAATATACTAGGTTCCTTCAAAACACCAACAACAAACGCTAGGCTTGCGTTTTCAATCTTGGAGGCAAATCATAACATATTTTAGCAGAGGTAATAGCTGCTCATGCCATTGCTACAATCCTTAACATAAAAGTTGAAAAGTATCCAATCTCTTTCCATTCTTTAACCGAAGAAACATGTCTCTAGGAGAAGTCAAAAGTTTTCCCTTCAAGATCCTAGAATGGTCCAAGTTCCGGACACTCTATCTGCACCAACGGTAATCTTGAAACTTCCAACCAATACAAGATCACAGCAAGAGTATTCTCCGATGATCTCCACCGTCTAATTAAAATGTTTTGTTAACAAGTCACGTTTACAAGTTTTGAAAAATTAGAGTGGGTGGATTAACAAAACATGAAGACTCAGGACTCAAGTAGAGTGTTTAAGGAATGGTTCAAATGGGAGTATGTGAGATGTTTATAGGATGCACTTGTTCTGATCCGAAGAATGAGTGAGTCACATGGTCTGAGGATAATACACGATCAATTTGCTGGGACACTTGAGCAAGGATTCTTGTTGAAAGTAAATAAACAGGGGATACTTAAGTAACACGCAAATTAACTTAAACTTAAGTCGATGAAAATGGTATCTCCCAAGCCAAGCTAGTGGCTAGTACCTACTAACAGGACACAATGCTTTAAGACTTTTTTTCCATACATTAACCCTGATTCTTTATATTGATATACTGACACCATAACCCATAACAAAAGAAAAAAAACTACGATAATATTTGACATTATATGCGTTGCCCAGAATACTTATCTCAACAGTTGATTCCACATTCCAGCACGTCCGGACCAGTGACTCTAGAGGTAAACGGATCGATCCGAACCCACAACAAGGAGAAGATGGAAGCAAGAAGCACTGACCAGACCACGATAATGGTTGGAGTCCGGTTTTGTTTACCCATCAGACCCTTGAGGAATGGGTACAAGTGAACAATCACCCAAAAGGCAAAGAAGAGCTTACCAAAGAGAGGTCCCCAAGACTGATATCCACTGTTGATAGCATAAGAGACTCCTGCAACCACTCCTACAAGATTTATGATGAGCAGAGTCGTCGGTGGGATTAGAAGCGTCGTCCATTTGATCAAGTAAAGCTCGGCTGAGTCACCGTCTTCGTCTGAGGCTTTCGATGTGACTGTGAAGTTGGTGTCGATACCAGCGAGGACTTTAAGGAGACCTTGGAAGACTGCAAACAAGTGAGCTGATACACCACCAATAACCCAAAACTGCTCGTTTCTCCACCATTCGTCTATACCCACACCGCTCCATCTCATTTCCAGTATACCAGTAGCGAAAATGGAGAGAAAGAGAGACAGGAACCATATGCTTGCCAAATTACTTATCTACACAAAAGACAACAAAGTGGATCAGCATCCGAGATAGTTGGGGTGAGATAAAACTAACATTTACTAGTGAGAAAGCAAACCTGAGGGATAATGAATTGGTTGGTGAAGAGACAAACGGCAGGTAACGTACAATACATGAGGAGAGGAATGGAGGTGATTGGGTAAATGGTTGTGTTGACATATGCAAATCTCTCGAGAAATTTCAGCCTCCCTCCATAACCGTACCAGATTGGACAATGTCGACTGAAGAGAATCTCAATTGAACCTAGAGCCCACCGGAGCACTTGGTTCAGTCGATCAGAAAGATTAATTGGAGCAGATCCTTTGAATGCAGGTAGTTTGGGCATACAGTAAATCGACCTCCAACCACGGGCGTGCATTTTGAATCCAGTGAGAATATCTTCTGTAACAGAGCCATAGATCCATCCAATCTGAACAATGAAAAGAGAAGGTTAGAAACATAGGTCAGACTATAGACAAAGAACACACCTCTGAGTTAAAGTAGAGTAGAAATGGGAAAATACCTCTGTTCCCCACTCTGTTTTGTCCTCATATCCACAGCTAATGACATGGATAGCTTCTTTGAGAAGGTTTTCTGGAGTTGCAGAGGGAAGAACACCTCCATTTTCCATAAGGGTAGAAGCAACAAAAACAGTGGATTGTCCAAATCGCTGCTCCAACCTCATTTGCGACATCAAGAGTGCCTTGTCATCGTCAAAACCAGAACCTATTTTGCAAATGTGGAAAATTTCAAGAGATTTAAGCAATTGTCTAAATCTCAAAATTCACATATTCGTATAACAGATAACTGAAAGAGGAGAGAAACTTGTTTACCTTCAACTCCCTCTTCTATATCATCGAGGTTGAATACAGGAATTGTTGAGTCCGTGTGTTTGCCAGATTTCTTTTTGTCAGAGTCTTTTTTAGATTTGGAAACCTTCTTTCGTGATCCTCCACAAAGTCTAGATAAAACACTTGGTTTCTTGTGCTTTGGTTTCACTGGAGGTTCATAACCATATAATGCAGTTCTGTTGAAAACACACCCAGTTCCCACATATACAGGTCCTTGAATCCCATCTAAGCCCCTCAAATTTATCTGCAGCGCATAATATCATGGACAAATGATAACAAAAGTAATATCAGGCTGAGTTGATGACATTTTTGCTAGACAGTCACACAGATTGTGGAATGTGCAACTTACATCGAAGAAAACGGTATTACGGTTAGCATATCTATCGTTTCTATCGATACCATCAAATCTCTGTGGGAACTGGACATAACACACCTGCTTCCCAAGGTTTGGATCCATTAGGAAGCACATAGCTTCTCTTAAGGCCTTACTGTTATTTATGTAATGATCACAATCAAGATTCAATAGAAAAGGTCCATTAGTAAGGACTGCTGAAACTCTAACCTGTTCAAGTGAAGAGAGTATGCTCATTAGATGCAAAAATAGATAAGTACGGAAAGAAGAAGTTAATTGATCAGAAACATACAAGTGCATTCATAGCACCAGCCTTTTTGTGGTGCTGGAAAAGCGGTCGCTTTTCTCTAGAAACATAGACCAAACGTGGAAGCTCATTTCCATCTGCGTCCAGTCCGCCATTTTGTCCTAAGAAAACCTGCACTGAACAATAGATACTTCAGTAACACCTTGACTCAAAAGGAGCTAGCATTTAAGAATGAGGGAACAAAGTTAATACAAGACCACGCAAACGAGAGATGATTGTAATAAGTAAACACCACTGGAAACACTATTCCTATACTCCCTTACCTGGATCATTCCTGGATGGTCCCTTGTGTTGTTTCCAGGCCATGGCGTACCATCTTGCATAACCCAGCCTCCTTCAGGAACTTTCTGAGCCTTGGAAACAAGTGCATTGATTCGGATCTTGAATTCCTCATACTCCCTCTACCAGAAATATGCCAAGTAGTTATAGCATGCGAGAAAGGTAATTGGGGACGTTACAAATGACTATACTACAAACTTACCTTCATAGCTCTGCGATCTTTGACAAATGATGTCTGAACTTTATCCTTCAAGTAATCAATTTTCTGTGCAAAGTACCATTCTGGTGCCCGGGGCTCAATATTATATTTCTTGCAGAAAGGTACCCATTTCCGTGCAAACTCAGATGTTTCTGCTAGTGATTCAAATGATAACATAGCAGCACCGTCATCAGAAACATAACAAGACACCTTGTCCACCGGGTAATCAACCGCCATAATCGAGAGTACTGTATTTGCTGTCACCAGAGGGGGCTCTTTCAAGGGGTCAACGGTACTCACAAATATGTCCACAGCAGCTAACTGCGATGGTTCACCTTCACGATCGTATCTGTGATGAAGCAAAGGATTAGCAGATATCCCCACTACCCAGACTCAGACATAAACAGACAAAAATGCAAACGATCAAAGGGGAGTGAGTTAAAGCCACAGAGAAATACAACATACCTTAAAGATAACCTATCGAGGTATGTTTCCCGGTTAACAGGAAACCACTTGGGGAACTGATCCAAAATCCATGAAATGGCAAACCAGATCTCGCATATCACTGATACCAGCCATAGACCAAATGCATTTGGCACTGGATTAGTGATACGGTAATGTAAGAAGAGACACAGGATTACGAGCCGCAGCATTATAACCATTCTGTAGGGATTTATGCGTGATGATGGAATCGATACTTTTCTAGATAGAGGCTGCCGCGCTTCGTCATTCCTGCACAAATTCGATTCAATTTTTTTTGAGTCAGCACATCATCAATGCCCATGAAATAAGTTTGGGGTATGACAAAGAATCACAAGCTCAACTGAGCCGTGTCAAGAGTGAAACAATGTAGCATCACTGACACCAAATGCCCGACCAAAAAGATAACAAAACTAGTACTTACAGCAAAGCCTCATCAACGAAGACATCAGTGCTGGCATCGATATCCCCTACACCCCTTTCAGAAGTAGCTTGAGTGCTCACAGGACCAGATTTGTTCTCCTGCTTCATTTTCCAGCCGTCAACTCTCTCTTTCCAAGCTACATTGCCTAACCCTGTTGAACCAAAGTCCCTAACAGGATCCACAATCCTTCTGTTTGCTGCAAGACAATATACAACAAAGCTTAGTGTTGAAAATAATTGAAAAGCTTAGGTATGTTCGCATATAGTGAAAAGGATAACTACGTGATTGATTGATATCAGATGAGCAGGGAAGCCGCTTTCCACCAGCTATAGTAGAAGATACAGAGAGACGTTCAGGCGAAGCAACTGAAAACTCTCCAGAAACCTATCAACAAGCGAAAGACAACAAAAAATCAGATCCCAACATTCACAAGGTCACTCAAGCTTATAGGAGAATCCTTAACGCATTACCTCTTGTCTACTAGTGAGACGAGGAATAAGATTGTTAGAGACCTCTTTGTCATACTCAGAGTGCTCACTCTCCTCCCCTTTCCCTCGCGTAAGATGCCATCCAAGCATACGCTCTGATATCTTCTCCTTCTGTGAGTTTTCTGTATAACTAAACTCACCAGCACCATCATCAACAAAACCATCCTCGTCTTTATCTCCGGGAATGGCAGGACTACCTAGACTCAATATCAATGCATAAACTTTAACTTCACAGAGATATATGGAAGCAAAATTACAAACATCAAAGAAAGAATGAAAAGTACCCTTGAGTCTCTTGTATCTAGTCTTGCATTGAGGACAAGATTGGTTTCCATCTTTCCTTTCATACTCATAACAAGGTCTACAAACTGGGAAGGAGCAAAAATCACAGGCAACAAAGAAATCTCCATCCACAGTTTTTCCAACATTGTCACTACATATTTGACAAATCTGCTCACTAATCAGCTTCCCCTGCAAAAACTCGTCGAAATTAAAGACAAATTAAGAAACCCAATTACGATTCTGCATGCTATATGAAGACGAAGAGACCCAAAGCTAAATACATACCGTCGTTTCTCCTTCCGATTCCATCGTAACTTTTCAATTTTCTTCTTTTCCACCGAATCGTCGAAATCGTTACCAAATCTGCATCATCCGATCGTATCAGCGACGAGTGGAGTCGAATTTGGAGAGGAGTGAAATTGGGGAAATTACGTACCATGAAGATGAGTAAGATCGAGCAAAATCTGGTTTCGTGTTCGTGATGTTAACGCACTATCTCTGGATTCAGTCTTCGTCTTCTCGAGAGAGAGAGATTAGCGGAGGAAAATTGGGGTTTGCTTTACAAGCTTCAACTACTACTCCACACTGACACTTTTCTGATTACACTCCATTCCCATATTGCTACACAGTTGGCCCAAATTCAATTCGGTTTAGATGTAAACCGGAATTTTCAAATTGTAACTAGTTCATTTGATTTTACAACATTTAATACTCGATAAATTAAAACTTCGCTAAACTAATATAATTTTATGGTTTAAAATTATATTTTAGATCAAATTTTTCTCTTGCTAAATTAATAAAATATTATATGATCTCAATGTTATTAATTTATAGATGTTTTACTATTTTAACTGGGCTTTTGAGTTACTCGGATTCTTGGATATTTTTCAATAGTTATTTAGGTTTTTAGGCTAATTTCGGATATCGGATAAAATATGATCCAAACCGAATCCAAAAAGCAATGAACCCCAACCGAAAAATAGGTTCCGGATGAGACTTCTAGAATTGGTACCCAAAACATCCGAACCAAACCGAACGGATACCGGAATGCCAACTCTATTAGTCTAAAACCAAACTCTAAAATGAGTTTTTGGGTTGGGGGTGCAAACCCCTACCTCAAAAATCCAAATCTTGTTGGTTCTGTTTATTCGCATGGAGCAATCGGGAAAATGATAAATGGAGAAGTGACGAGCCAGAAAGAAATGATACCGGTGACGCAAGTGACGGAACTGAAACATTTACAGAACAGGATCACGCACCAAGAAAGTTGGAAAGTGTTGTTATCCGACGGGACGCACTCGCTACATGGAGTGCTTAGTACTACTACTCTCAAGGCTCTCAACACATTTGTGAAACAAGGTTTTCTTCAAATAGGTTCTATTGTTCGGCTCACTCAATTCATGTGTCAGGCCATCCAAAATCGAATGTTTGTTATAGTTTTGAATCTGGAGGTGATATCAACCAAGTCTAATATAGTTAGGTTATGGTGTTCTAGGACCAAACCCTAATGATACACAAGATGGTGAAGTTTCGAAGCAGGCTGTTTTTGAAAAGTGAAAGATTTAGAAGTTTATTGGTATGTGGAATTTGATACAAGAGAGTAATAATGTAGCATTCTTCTGATGATTCGGAAGAATTAAAGTCGTGATCAACTTCGGTCGAACGCTCGTATTTTAATTTATTGAAATTTTTTAGGAAGAGTACTTGTTTTTTAGTGTAATGTAAAATTATATTCAACAAAAAGACTTCTTTACAAAGAATCACATTTTGTTTAATATGTTTTGAAAGCAAAATCAGAGAAACAAATACAAGTCAAATCGTGACCGTCTTGACTATGATCACCTAAGGTCTAGCGATCAGCTTGTTGTGGATTGCTTTATCGATGATTTTAGTTACTTGCTCGAAAGATAGAGGATTACAACCAGTCTTTTCTTATCCCACTCTTTTTATTGGCCGAAATTATGCTTAATGGAGAAGTGACGAGCGAGAAAGAAATGAATCCGGTGGTGCAAGTGACGACACAAGAACTTTCATATATGAAACCTATATGAGCGAGACTTAGTAGTGCTAAACTTTTCATCCACGACACAAGAACCTCAAAATATCAAATCCGGACCACGATCAGGTGTTTTAACGAGCTGATAAATTGTTTTAACAATGTTTGGGAGAAGTTTTGTGGTGTTGAATATGAATTTGAGATTAAACAGAAAGTTGTGCAGCCTTCCTTTGATGACTCGGAAGAATTAAGTTGTGACCAACTTCGGTCGAATGCTTGTATTTTATTGAAGTTCTTTAAGGAGAAGAGTTTAAATTCGTCTGTGAAGGCGTTCTCTCCTTTTGTTACCATCGAGTGTGATGATACTAAGAAAGCTCTCCTAGCCATCCAAAACGTTGTGGAAGAAGGTGATAGTTTAGTTTATCAGGTCATGTACGAGGGCTTTCACTGCGAGAGCATCTCAGAGGATAAAGATGGTGATGATGAGTGGTAATATTGATGATGATGATTATCATTCGTGTTCAACACTACAAGAAAACAGAGAAGTTGCGACGCTCAATGGCGTCACAAAAGCGTCGCAAAACAGGTGTTTGCGACGCTTTTGTGACGAAACAAAAGCGTCGCTAAACAACCGTCGCAAATCTAAACCGTCGCACATTTATCACAAATTTGTGACACTTTGGAGACGAATAAAAAAGCGTCACAAATTTGCGACGATTTTGAGACGACCCTAAAGCGTCATAGATATGCGACGGTTTAGTGACGATACAAAAGCGTCATATATTTGTTACGAAATTGTGACTCTCTTATTCCGTCATAAATTAGCGACACTATTGTGACGGTAAAATTCGTCACAATTGCGACGAATTTGTGACGCCATTACATAAATTCTTTTGCTCTTATTTCGTCACAAAAGTGTCTAATTTGTGACAAAATAAAAATGTTTAATTGATTTTTGAAACACACACCAAAATGTTTGAAATGTAAAAGAAATTAAACTAAAACCATAATTTACAAAAGCCAAAAGAGTAATGAGATTACAAAAGAACATAAAACACTTTCAATAATGTTTAGAGTTAAAAGGATCTGATACACAAGTTATAGAACAAACGAAACAACACCTACACGTTTATGGTTCTGATGTGGGTGCTGTGGTACCTTCTGCGTTGGGTGGTGCATTGCTCGAGCTCGGCCCAGTGGCTAGGCCGAGTGCTGTGTCGACTAGACGGGTCAGTGGATCCTGTTGTTGATCAACTGCTTCTTCTTCTTCTTCTTCTTCTTCTTCTTCTTCTTGAAAGCGTGCTGCGACGCGGGGATCGGATTTCCTCATGAACTCGATGAACTTCTCCATTCTATTGACCTTGCCATCACGGCGAGCTTGAAGTTGTTCATGCTCAGCAATCTTTTTATTGGTAGCAGCAAGTTGGCTCTTGATTCCTCCAAGGTCAGATGAAAAAGAGCCATCGTCCCTCTTCCTCTTTCTTGCGGCCGAACCACCTTTTAATTGGTCAAGTCCAAAGGGTTCGCCCTTGGCGTTTGTCTTAGTACACTGAAACAAGAAAAGAATAAAGGAAAACAATTATTATCTGGATGAACAACCATACGCAAATCACAGCTGAAAGTGAAAGCAAGATGCAACTGAAAGCAAAAACAAAGCAAAGTAGAAACAAACATAGGCACAAGAGATTTTCAGAATACCTTGAGAAAAATGGCATTCTTTTCATCGAGGGTCAGAGTCCGTTGAGTAGAGCGTTGAGAACCACCATCAGATGAAATAGATGGGCCGTCTCCATCATCCATATGTTGAGCTATCTCCTTATCATACGCCTCACAAACTGCTTGAGCTTTGTTGTCAACAAAGCTCCCATCTGATTTGGTGTGTGTTCGCATGAAGACTTTGCCATATGAAACTGGTCGGCCTAACTCTCGCTCCTACATATAAATAGAAGTGTTAAGTTTTTTCCACAAATTTAGAATGACTTAACTGATATAAAAGAAACTATAGAGATATTACCATCTGTTGTTGAATCCGCAGGAACGATTTTTGACCCGCAACATGTTTTGCAAGTCCTAAACCGTCACGGTCGGAGTTGCGGCAGTTGGAAGCAGTCGTACTCTTCTCGATGGCCTCATCAGTCTCCCAAAAGGTGCACATTTCTGGCCAGAGATCATCGCCGATCCTCTGAGCCGAGTCTTCACTACCCTGAAGAAATTCTCCCTGGTCAATGGAGTAAGCGCATGGTCCCAGTTGTACATCCGCTACAGAAGAAAGGAGAAAGAAGATGTTAGTTATCTGTTGAACAAGTTACAGAAGTGTACAAAGAAATAATTTTGGCTTTCTTACCGCAAATGTTCGGAACCATAGCTCTCATACATGATCCGGCGTACGCTTCCAGCTATACCATGTTGGGGTCAAATCTCCCCTAGAAGAATCGATAAGCCTAAATCGACTAAGTATACGTTAAACGGCCCTCAAGCCCAGAAGACAGAGGCCCATTAAAGGCCCAACACTGTTTGTCCAAACCGACTTGTATTCTCTATAAATAAGCATGTACCCCCCTCATTTGAGGGGATCCGAAATTTCTGAGTTGTAATCAGACAAAAACAGCTTTTTCAGCTATTTAATAAGAACAGCTCAAGAACCCTAAATCTCTTTCATTCTGAGTGTTTGAAAACCTAAAGAAGCTCTATTTCAAAGAATCTTCACAAATTCTATTGTGTGAAAATCCAACACGCATAATTTGGCACTAGAAGGAGGGGGTCTACTCGCAACACTAGCTTCATACACGAAACAAACGCTTAGACGAATTCGCCAAGATGTCAATAACGAACCCGCAATCTCCAGCAACCGAAGGTGGTTCAGATCCAAGGGAGCTCACCAAGAGTGGGCAGGCAAACGCAAACAGCCAGTCCGCGTTGGAGGCGGAAGCAGGCAGATCTGTCCCTACAGGAAACCAGATGACCGCCAATACCAACTCGGCCGACCCGGCAACACCGGCAGCTTTCGATCAGCTCAAAGCAATGCTCGAGCAGTTGCTCAAACAATTCAAGAACCAGGAAACCATCAACAGCAACCTGACCACCGAGATCAAGGCGTTGTCGACAGCCAGTCAGTCTCAAGGCCTACCTCACGGTGCTACACGTCGCGTTACCCCGATCGCTCTTAACTTCTCTCCAGCGGTCTTGCCTTCAGCTCGAGGGGCTCGCGAAGATCATACGCCAACGCCTCTCAGAGACGGGGCCGTCCTCGTCGCAGATGCAACTGGAGGTATAGTTGCAATCGCAGATGATCTGGAAGGACGCGAATTCGGAACCAGTCGACCCAGTCGGCCGACCAGTCGTGTCCAAAGTTGGGATGAGGGCAAAATCGCAGAGAATACGCAATGGATGGAGCAGGCCGAAGCCCCGACCAATCGCGGAGCTATCGCTTCGCATCAAAGGGAGATGGACGAGCTAAAAGACATCATGCAGCAGACAGCTCGCGATCTCAAGGATATGCGATCACAAGTCCATCGCGCAACCAGCAAGGCGCTAGAGATCGACCGTGTCCTTGAAGAAGCTCGCACTACTCCTTCCACCGCGCGAATAACAGAGGCACGTCTATCCGATCCGAAGAAGCTTAGGCTTCCTATTTATGATGGAAAGGGCGGCCCCGAAGGTGGTTCAGATCCAAGGGAGCTCGCCAAGAGTGGGCAGGCAAACGCAAACAGCCAGTCCGCGTTCGAGGCAGAAGCAGGCAGATCTGTCCCTACAGGAAACCAGATGACCGCCAATACCAACTCGGCCGACCCAGCAACACCGGCAGCTTTCGATCAGCTCAAAGCAATGCTCGAGCAGTTGCTCAAGCAATCCAAGAACCAGGAAACCATCAACAGCAACCTGACCGCCGAGATCAAGGCGTTGTCGACAGCCAGTCAGTCTCAAGGCCTACCTCACGGTGCTACACGTCGCGTTACCCCGATCGCTCTTAACTTCTCTCCAGCGGTCTTGCCTTCAGCTCGCGGGGCTCGCGAAGATCATACGCCAATGCCTCTCAGAGACGGGGCCGTCCTCGTCGCAGATGCAACTGGAGGTATAGTTGCAATCGCAAATGATCTGGAAGGACGCGAATTCGGAACCAGTCGACCCAGTCGGCCGACCAGTCGTGTCCAAAGTCGGGATGAGGGCAAAATCGCAGAGAATACGCGATGGATGGAGCAGGCCGAAGCCCCGACCAATCGCGGAGCTATCGCTTCGCATCAAAGGGAGATGGACGAGCTAAAAGACATCATGCAGCAGACAGCTCGCGATCTCAAAGATATGCGATCACAAGTCCATCGCGCAACCAGCAAGGCGCCAGAGATCGACCATGTCCTTGAAGAAGCTCGCACTACTCTTTCCACCGCGCGAATAACAGAGGCACGTCTATCCGATCCGGAGAAGCTCAGGCTTCCTATTTATGATGGAAAGGGCGACCCCACGGAGCACATCAGGGCTTTCTCAATCGCTATGGGGCGAGCTAATTTCCGACTCGACGAAATTAACGTTGGCTGCTGCCTCCTCTTCGTGAAGCACCTCAAGGGGGCAGCTCTCTATTGGTTCACGGGAATGAAGAAGAATTCGATCGACAGCTTCGCGCAGCTCTCCGAAGCGTTCCTAAAGCAATACGCAATCTTAATCAAGCGCAGAACGTCCGAGGCTGATCTTTACACCATTTCGCAAGCGTCCAGCGAACCCTTGGGAGTTTTCATCGAACGCTTTAAGGCGATGCTTACTTAAGTGAAGGAGATTGACAACCAGTCCGCACTGAGCGCACTTTGAAAAGCCCTGTGGTACAACTCGGATTTCCAAAAGGAAATGACGATCAACGAGCCCTTGTCTATTCATGATGTGCTTTATCGCGCCAACGGCTTCGTAAAGAGCGAGGATGAAACCAGAATTTTGGGCCAGAAGTATGGGAAGGCCAAAGTTCCCAATCCGAAGGAAGCCTCAGCTACAGCGAAAAGAAAGCCAGGCAACTTTGTGCAGCACGAGGGAGGTTTTAAAGGTGCCCATAACTACCAGGTGGACTCGCCCGGCTTTGGTCGAGGAAGAGGGCGAGGTCGCGGAAATGGCACTCCGGGTCATAGTAACGGGAATACATGGATAAGGGACTCGCATTACGACGAATCCGCATATTGCGACTTGCACAAAATGGGGGGACACTCGACGGCTAACTGCAGAGTGCTCGGTATGCGACTCACAGCAAAGCTAGCCGCCGGAGAGCTCAGAGGAAATATAAGTGTTAACGATTTTCAGCTCGAGCAATTCGGTGATGCAAGAGAAGGAGACGATCCGTCCGGGGACAATAGCAAGAATAACAAACGGGACAGGCGGAATAACGACGAGGTCCACCTCGGCCGGCAAAAAATTAATGATGGCCGAAGCGGCTCGAAACAAAAAGTCTGCAACATGATCATAGGCAGCTCGCGTTATTTCTCAAACACCATCTCGTCAATCAAAGCTTATCAAAGACGAGCTGAAGTAGGAGCGAACAAGCTCATACCGTCCAAGTTTACAAACGTTGTCATCCAGTTCGAAGAGAGTGAGATCGAAGACATTGACAAACCTCACGACGACTCGCTTGTCATCCGACTCGCCGTCGCAGGATGGGACACGGGTCGCGTTTTAATCGATACTGAAAGCACAGTCGACATCATTTTCATTGACGCTCTTAAGCGTATGGAAATCGACCTCGCTCAAGTTGAATCCTATCCTAAGCCTTTGACCGGATTCAATGGCGAGACGATAATGACACTTGGAACGATCAAACTTCCAGTATGTGCGGAAGGAATGACAAAAATCGTGGAATTCGCGGTATCGGACAACCCGGCGATCTACAACGTGATAATGGGAACCCCTTGGCTCAATTCGATGCGTGCCGTCGCCTCGACGTACCATCTTTGCCTTAAGTTTCCAAAAAAAATCATGATCAAAACAATCAGAGGGAGTTAGTCGGCGTCGCGACAGTGCCCATTCCGAGCGAGCCGCGAAAAAAGTTCAAAACAGACAGGGAACCCGTCAAGGAAATCTCGGGACGTTTTGTAGCAACTACAGATCGCGGAAGCCGCCGAAGAGGAAGGAGCGGGTCCGACATGCGAACTCGTCATATCGGTTTGCATTAACGACGAGTTCCCGGAGAAGTATGTGGAGATTGGCGCAATGCTAGATGAAGCCGTCAGGCTCGAACTCGTCGAATTCCTTAAAAGGAACGTTAGCACTTTCGCGTGGGCCGCAGAGGATATGCCCGGGATCGATATCAACATCATCAGTCACGAGTTGAATGTCGATACGACCTTCAAACCCATGTTGAGAGGAGCCCCCACCAGCGCACGAAATCGTCGATATTCCCATTGACGACGAGACCACAATCTATAGTTGCGATACTAAGTGGATGGCTGACATTCGCGGATATCTTGCAGACGGCGAGGTGCCAAAAGACAAATTGTCGACTCGCAAGCTAAAGGCGCAGTCATCACGTTTCATTCTGTTCCACGGGGAAGTCTTCAAGTGGCGGCTGTCTGAACTACTCCTCGTCTGCGTCGAGGGTGAGGCAGCTCGCAAAATAATGCACGAAGTTCATGGCGGATCCTGCGGAAACCATTCGGGAGGTCGCTCACTCGCCATTTGAATTAAACGACATGGATATTTCTGGCCAACAATGATAAAAGACTGCGAACTGTTCGCGGTAAAATGCGAGAAATGTCAACGCCATGGTTCTTTCATTCATCAACCTACAGAGTTTTTGAGTTCGGTCACCTCGCCTTTTCCCTTCATGAGGTGGGCGATGGACATCGTCGGACCGCTCCATCCACCTCGCCTTTTCCAAGTGGGTCGAGGCAGAAGCATTTGGATCGATCAAGGACAAGCACGTCGAAAACATTGTCTGGAAGAATATCATTTGTCGACACGGCGTGCCCTACAAAATAGTGGCGGACAACGGTTCGCATTTCATCTCCAAGCGGTTCAAACTATTCTGCGACAAGTGGAAGATAAGAGTCAGCAAGTCGACACCTCGCTCCCCACAAGGCAACGGTCACGGGCTTAAGACTCGACTCGATGCTAAGAAGGGCCGTTGGGCAAATGAACTCGAAGGCGTTTTGTGGTCCTATCAAACCACACCTCGTCGCGCTACGGGCGAGATACCTTTCATCCTCGTCTACGGAACAGAGTGTGTAATTCCTCCCGAGGTCCATTTCCCAGGAGTTCGCCGATGATTACTTCCAGAACAGGGAGGTCTCAATCATCTCCTCATGCTCGACGAACTCGACCTCATCAACGAAAGGCGCGACCAAGCCCTTATAAAGATGACCGAATATCAAATTGCGGCGGCCAAATATTACAACTCTAAGATGCGAGTTCGGCGTTTCTACAAAGGAGACCTCGTCCTTCGTGGAGTTTTCCAGAATACGGCCGAGATTAATGTCGGTAAGCTCGGCGCTCACTGGGAAGGACCTTACCAGATCACGAAGGCGGTTCGTCCAGGCCTCTACGAAATCGCTAACATGAAAAGAGAGATGATCCCGCGTTCCTGGAATGCGCGACATCTAAAGAAGTACTACTGCTAAAAGTACTAAGTCATTTGACTTGAACTACGGCGCGACTTGATCTCTTCACAGGGTACGTAGGCAGCTCGTTTTCTAACGAGTTCAGTTGCCCCCCATATTCGAAAAAAAGGGGGAGTGGGTCCGTATATTCATACTCCCAAACCCGGTGTAAAAAACTAAGATTTTAAGGACTTGATAAGCTCGCAAACGACTTAAATGTTTACACGCGACTCGATCAACTCGCAAACGACTTAAATGTCTACACGCGACAGTTTATTACAACTCGATCAACTCGCAAACGACTTAAATGTCTACACGCGACAGTTTATTACAACTCGATTAACTCGCAAATGACTTAAATGTCTACACGCGACTCGATCAATTCGCAAACGACTTAAATGTTTACACGCAACTCGATCATCTCGCAAACGACTTAAATGTCTACACGCGACTCGATCAACTGGCAAATGACTTAAATGTCTACACGCGACTCGATCAACTCGCAAACGACTTAAATCTCAACACACGACTCGATCAACTCGCAAACGACTTAATCGTCTACACGCGACTCGATCAACTCGCAAACGACTTAATCGTCTAAAACGCGACAATCGGTAAATGACTTAATCGTCTAACCGCGACTTCAATGTCGACTCGTCGTCATTACTGACCATAATGGCGATCTAAAACACTTCATCGCGAAGTTTACCTATACATCCAAAGTGGATAAAGTGCGCTATATAAATTTAGAGTTCATCACTGGAGCGGATGTATTCAGTGGAATACGACCGTAAACCAGGGTGTTCGTCTCGCAAACCCAATTATACTTAACACTGGTCGGACTTGGCGAATATAATCTGGTCAGAGATTATAATCGGGTAAGATATTCTTTGGAATTCTATACTCCGAAATTTGCTTCAAGTAAACGAACTACAACAGGCCTCGCTTGATCAGCTAGAACAGGCCTCGCCAAACATGGCAAATCTTACGACAGCGCTATTAGCCGCATCGCCTCTAAGCGTCTTAAAACCGCATCGCCTCTAAGCGTCTTAAAACCGCCACTTTAAACCGCCTCGCAAAGCAAGCTCTAACTGGCCTCGCCAAAAACAGTGAATCTAAAAATGATAAAACATGTCGCAAGAAATCCAAATTTTTCATAAATATTTGGGTTCGACCAACCAGGCAGATAAAATGTTAGGCTGGTTAAAGCCGTCGAGGCACAAAAAAAAAAAAAAGCAAATCCTAAAAACTATTACAGAGTTTGGATTAGGCGACCAGCTCGCCCTCTTCGTCTCCTTTATCTTCGGCTAGAGCAGCAGCGCCAGCCGAACCCTCCAACTCGCCACCATCCTTTGCCAGTTCCACGTCAGCTGGTACAGAAGGTCTAGCCGAACTCGCAACCTCGCCAGTCGATTTCCCAACAATCGCATCGCCAGTCTTGGGATCCTGTTCTAAGGGAGTCGGCTCGCGCTGAAGTTCAGTTACTACAGGTTGGTCGGGATCGACAGTCTTATCCATCTCGCCCGACTCGTTATCGCTTAGCTCTTCGCTAGCACTCCGCAACCGCATGCCCAAAGAACCGTCGTTGGATCCCGAAGCTACACTAATACCAACAGACTTAGCAACGGTCTCGACTCGCGGAGAAACAACAATATCCGTTACATTAATGGGGACGACGTAGTTCATACCTAGAATCTTCCGCAACTCGTCGGACATCTCGTCAAAGACATCGTAGGCAGAACCCAGCGTTGCCTTGTTCTCGACTAGAAGAGCGCGTTCGGCGATGGGATCGAAAGTTTCTTCAGTATTCTCCAGGTCGTCGAGGAGTTGAAGATTGGAGTCCGCTTGCGAGAGAAAGACCATCTTCCTTATCGGCTTTTTCATCATTCGACAAAAAAGCTCGTTAGCGCGGTCCAGTTTAGCTTGAACTTCTGCAGCCGCGGATCGCCTCGCAGATGAAGCTGCCGTTTCGAGATCCTTCTCGCGACTCGCTTTCAGAGCAGACAATTCTGCCTCCAGCTCGGCAGTTTTCTCCTCGACTTTCTTCTTCTCAGAGCCGACTCTATGAAGAGGTATGCCCAAGTCGTCATTGCTCTTCTTGTAGGCATCTCGCTCAGCAGCGAGTTTGCTCATCTCCTCTGCGAGCCGCTTCATCTCGACTTCTTCCTTCCTCCTGGCCTCGTCAATAAAGGCCTGCCTAGACCTCGCCTCTTGGTCATACGCTATGACCATCATGTTGCAGTGTGCGATAGTCTGCAAAGGAGTTGAAAGTATGAGAATGGAAGCAAAATGGAACAGGAAGAGTATATGGAATTTACCTTAACCTGGCGAGAAGCGAACTCCTTGTAGAGCTCGCTCTTTACCAACATTTGCGGGATCGGAATGTTATCACCCGGATATGTGACCTTAGCCATTAAGGCAGCCGCGGCTAACGGGTCATCATCAATCTCTGCAGATTTTCCAGGTCGCGGACCTGGAGGAATGGACTCGCCTAGAGGTAAAACCGGCTTTTCCTTTGCCTTTCTCAGAGGCAGTGTGTTTTCTTTTATGAGTCACCTGATGCTCAGACTCGGTGAGTTCGTCCGTAATAGTAATTGGCTATGAAGGAATAACAGCCAACATACCACTTGTACCTACGGCCGCCGCCTCGTCATCCTTCGCGGAAGGGATATCTTCTTTGGCTACGCTCTGCTCTAACGTCTCAGCAGCGGGAGCAGCTGGTTTCGGCTCGGCCTTTCTCTTGGACTTCGCAGCCGTCTTCTTGGCGATATCGCGGAAAGTAGGTCTTTCTGGCATGATATCGAGGTCGTCAGACTCGCTTCAATTGGAAAAATCTTCTTTGACGATTAGAGCGAACTCGCGAGCTCGAATGACTCTCTGAAGATGGAATTGACGCTCCCTCAGACACTTCCTAGCCTTCAACTTGTTGAACAGATCGTCAATTCCGGGAACAGGAGTAAGTAGTGGTCTGGGAGCTGTAAAACCAATTGAGCAGAAAGTTAAGATAAAGCATAAGGAGACAGGTCGTATGATAAACATCAAGAAAATCTACCAAGTGATTCCCACTTCGCCACTGCCGGACGTTCTTCTTCAACAGACGCGCTTGACAACGACACAAAGAAAAAATATTTGCGCCAACTGTGGTCTTTGTTTGGAAAGTCATCCAAAATCTTGTACAAGGGGCGACTCGCCAGATTATACAACCTCTTGCCGCTCTGGTCGGCATGCTTACGGAACTCGAGAAAATTATGAAGATGACGAACTCCGATGGGCTCGCCACATTCGGTAGCTCGAGTCAGAAGCCCGACCAGTTGACGAACCCCTTTGGTGTTGATCTGCGCAAGCGCGATTCTATGAACCCACATTTACCGCAAAATCAACGCAGGAATGGGGAATGTGAGGTAAGAGCCCCTAAACCAGCATTCATATGCAGTAAACGTGCCGACTGGCAGGTCGTCTTCTCGCTGCTCGGCAGTTGGCACAATCATCTCGACCGCGTCGGAGATTCCGCATTCTGCGCGAAGGATATCCAGCGACTCCTCGCCACACCATGAAGATTCTAGAGGCGGGCGCTGCTTTCGCCTTGACGACTTCGGCCGCTCTGGATCCAATCCAGGCTTCTAGTCTCTCTCTTTCTACGAGAGAATTGTACGACCAGTTGCATTCCTCGATCTTCACTTGGGGAGGCAGCTCGATAGAACTAAGCGATTCGTCACGAAGATGTGGAACTTCAATGACTAACCTTTGTTTATTGGCAGCAGGAGGTTCGCCACTCTGAGAAGGACGCGAGGTCCCAACTTCCCCTTGGAAACCCGCTCTTGGAGCTTGCATTGGTGAGACACTCTCCCAAATCTCGCGACTTCGCCTTGAGACAGGAGTGCGATAGATGAACAAATCAGCAAGAGGAGAGTTACCTCTAGCTCGACCCTCTCGACAAGATGCACTCGTCTCCTCGCGACCAGACGTACTCGCGTCCTCGTATCCGCAGAACCGACCACAGCTTGAACTCGTATCGACGACCGACTCGCTGTCAGCGGAATACTCCCAAATCAATCTTTCCTTCTCGGGGAGCTCGGCAGATTTTGCAGACTTAATCGAATTTGTTGACGACATGATTTTTTGATCAAAAGGGAAGAATTTTCGAATTTCCTCAAGAACTCCACGGCGGCGATGAAGAACACGGCGGCAACGAAGTGATGGGATGGCAAAAACTTAACGAAAACTTGAAAGAAAAACGAGAGAAAAGGGAGAGAGAGCAAACCTGTTTTTGGAGAAGTGAGAATTATGAGAAGTATCTGAGGAGCATCGCTCTTTATAAAGGCATCTTTTGCGGATCGAATTTCGAGGTGGGCCTTATTTCATAATGGGCCCGAGATTCTGGGCTTGAAGGATCTATATGCAATCCCGCGACTTCGTATTAGCTCAAAACGCGACCTCACGAGTTCAACTCTGATTTAATTCGCGACTTCAGGATTTCGCTTTCTCAAGACTTCGATTCTCAGCGATTACCATGACCTCGCAGTATTTGTGGAGTTGATCAAGTCGCACCCTCGTAACTTGTTCAAATCGATCTCTTCATCAAAATCAACTCGCGACTTCGTCGCATCAGGCGTCTCGCGACTTCTCTTCATCGAAATCAATTCGCGACTCCGCAGATTTTCATCTCGCCACCTCGCCAAAATCAGTTTATGACTTCATTTCATCATCTCGCAGTCAGTCTCTCGACTCGCAGATGTATGACACGTTTGCCTCCTCGCCTCGCGCATATCGAACAACTGGCAGATTTGCAACATGTTCGTCTCGTCGCCTCGCGCGTATCGAGCGAGTTGCTGATTCGTGACATGATCTTCAAGCAGCTCGCAACTTCCCCAAAGTCAAACTCGCGACTTCATCTCGTCACTTCCCAGGATCAAAATTGACTCGTTCATAACGTCACACTCAATCAGCTCGCGACTTCATCTTCATCAGATCAGCTTGCGACGCCCCAAAGTCAAACTCGCGACTTCATCTCGTCACTTTGTAGGATCGAAATCGAATCCCTCATAACGTCACACTCAATCAGCTCGCGACTTCATCTTCATCAAATCAGCTCGCGACGCCCCAAAGTCAAACTCGCGACTTCATCTCGTCTCTTCGCAGGATCGAAATCGACTTGCTCATAACATCACACTCAATCAGCTCGCGACTTCATCTTTATCAGATCAGCTCGCGACGTCTTCAAAATCAACTCGCGACTTCATCAGATCACCTTGCGACTTCATCAAATCAACTCGTGACTTCATCTTCATCAGATCAGCTCGCGACGTCCTCAAAATCAACTCGCGACTTCATCAAATCCGCTCGCGACTTCGCAGCTTCATTCCACCAAACAACTCGGAAAATACGCAGACAAAACTAAAATTGAGGACTCAGCGACAATGACAACTTGAACGAGTGTATGACTTGTGCTCTTTTCCCCTTGGTCTGGTTTTTTCCCACCGGGTTTTCTAGACAAGGTTTTTACCGAGGCTTGTTCACACACCTATACGTCTTCGTCTTGCCGCCTCGCATCTTTGAGCAGTGCGGATTCGGAACATTTTCATCTCGTCACCTCGCATCTTCGAGCGATTCGCGGGTTATGAGATCGTTAGTTCGCAAGTTCAAAATCGACCATCAGATGGCATCGCGTCGATCAGCTCGCCGAATTGGGTACAACCATGTCACTTGGGCTCGGCAAAACCGGTCAACACGTTAACAGTCTAACGGAAATCGATTCTACACTTGGACACCCTTACTTCAACACTTTTATTTATAAAACTGTTGAACTGGGGGGCTAACTGTAGTGGTCAAATCTCCCCTAGAAGAATCGATAAGCCTAAATCGACTAAGTATACGTTAAACGGCCCAACGGTCAAGCCCAGAAGACAGAGGCCCATTAAAGGCCCAACACTGTTTGTCCAAACCGACTTGTATTCTCTATAAATAAGCATGTACCCCCCTCATTTGAGGGGATCCAAAATTCTGAGTTGTAATAAGACAAAAACAGCTTTTTCAGCTAATTAATAAGAACAGCTCAAGAACCCTAAATCTCTTTCATTCTGGTTGTTTGAAAACCTAAAGAAGCTCTATTTCAAAGAATCTTCACAAATTCTATTGTGTGAAAATCCAGCACGCACATACCACGGACCCTTAAAGTTATGCCTCACGATTCCAGGAATCACTCGACCCAGTACTCCGTCGTCGCGGTCAAACCTCAAGTACATAAGCAAAATAAAATCAGAAGATAAGTACATAGTAACCAGCAATAATTAACCTAAGCAGTATGTAAACATATAAGCAGCAACTGTACATGAACCTAATGAACCTAATGGTGTATCAGTATATTAACCTAAATACATAAACAAAAAGCATTATGTAGGAGTAAAAATATTACCAGATGGACTCGTAGTCTGGGCTTGGATGCTCAGACAACCGCATGAGCTGCTCTCTGCCTGGAAGATGGAGAAGGGCATCGAGGAGGACTTTGAAGTCTTGGCCCTCTGGATTTTGTTGATTGACTTCTTGTTCTTCTTCATGAAACTGGAAGTCGGGAAACTGGAAGTCGTTGTTGTCGTCTTCTTCATATTGATTATCGTATTCCACATCGACTATGTTCTGAGGAGGAGGTAGAGACGTTGCAGTTTCAATCCCCAACTGGAGTGTAGGTCTTTGTTGGAAAGATGAAGTATACTGAGCCGATATCCGTGTTCTGTTGATGGAGGTTGTGTTCTCAGAGCAGGGATTAGAAGAGTTAGAAGACCTAGCTGTAACACCCTCAGGTGACGTTTGATTAGGGTTTCCACTAGGCATCTGATTAGGGTTTTCACTAGGAGCCACCGGAGATCTAGCCGGTAGAGGAAATGTCGATGGTTCGACTCCTCTGTCAGCTTCACCGACACCAGCGCTTGTAGAAGGATCAACTGCATGTTCTTTCCCCTTTCCTCTACCCCCGGCTCCGAGGCCACCTCTAGTTCTTACTCTATTAGCCGCGGCTCCTCCAGTAGGAACACTTGAGCCTCTTCTTGTAACCGTGGCTCCTCGAGTAGGAACACTTTCGCCTCTTCCTCTAACCGCGGCTCCTCCAGTAGGAATAGATTCGCCTCTTCCTCTAACCGCGGCTCCTCCAGTAGGATTAGTTGTGCCTCTTCCTCTACCAGCGGCTCCGCCTCTACCGGTAGGAACAGCGATTCCTCTACCCGCAGCACCGCCGCTTCCTCTACCACCGGCTCCGATAGACTTCGCCGGGGGTTTTGGCTTCGCATGTCCTTTAGGTTTGGAAGACATGAAGATCTTGAGAGTAATCGAGCAGAAAATGTTTCGATTCGAAAAGAAATTGCAATTTTAGGGTTTAAAAATGAGAAATTGAAATGGGTTTGAGAAATTCGAATGAGATAAATGGAGAAAGGGAAACGAAATAGATCATAGAGATGAAATTTTAGGATTTTGAATCGAGAGGACAAGCAAAGAAATCGAGAGGAACAGAGATGAAATTGAAAGGAAAAGAGAGGAATGATACCAGATTTCTGCAAATTAAGAAAAGATTTCTCTGATTTTGACGAAATCAGAGAGAAATCGAGTTGTGTTTAGGGATGAAATCGAGAGAGAAGATGAACTGACATTAGGGTTTTCAGATTGGGAATCTGATTTTTTTTATATATATAAAACACGGGCGTCGCAAAAGCATCGCAAAAACGTCGCAAATTAATAGGAGGGAAAAATGGCGGCCCAAATTTTTTAAAACCCAAATACTAGCGTCGCAGAAGCGTCACAAAAGAGTCTCACATTTGTGACAAATTTGTGACGCTCAGTAAATACCAACTTTGAAACCCTAAACCCTAAACATTTAAATGAGAAATTGGTTGGTTCATGGGTTTAAATAGTTTCCAACCAAGTATGAGACATTAGGATGATTATATTTGGGTAAATTGTACTTAAAAAAATATTTATACAACAATTTGTTTTTTAAAAAAGTTTCCAAAGTTATACTAAGTACATTGTAATAACACTTTTGTGGTTGATATGAAAAAAGAATTTCCCACAAATTAGAGGATTTAAACACTTAGATGTCAAATTAGAAATCCACTCGTGACTAATATACTTTGGCTTAATCCCCTAGTTCTTGAATTCATTTTTAAAATACCAAAATGATATTGGCGTAGCAAATCCGTCACAAATTTGTAACAGTTTTGTGACGCTAAGCGAAACCCTATACCCTAAATTAAACAATCGGAGTGAATTTGTCACAGTTTTGTGACGCTTTTGTGACGAAATTTAATTCTCGGGAAAAAAGTATTTGAATTCAACTGGGTAGATTCGAACCACCGACCTGTCTCTCGTACAATGGTGATGGTTGCCACTAGGCTAGTATACTAAATCGAGATAAGGTGCCACAAAATTATATTAATACTACATTATCATTTTTATCCCAAAAAATTTATATTACACATTAACATTTAAATTTATAATTTCAATCCATTTAACATTTAAAATACTTGGAATATATTACACACACAACGTTTTTATAAAAGTGGTTTTCGAATATACCAACGTTTATTACAAACACAAATTTTTTATTCGTCATCGGATGATGATAAATTACAAAGAAATTCATCAGAATTCGTCGTCCTTAAACTTTCCTTGAACACGATTCCTCGGATTAACTTTTACCACTGTAAATCATATTTTCCGAGGCCGTTTTGTAAATGGATATGGCAGATACGAAACTTGATCAGCTTGCAAATGTAGTTTGTCACGCTTTATGCATGTTAGACGGCAATTAGGTACGCTTTCTTTACCACGTTTTCAACTCCTTTGTCTTTTAGTTACCGACATAAGTCACTTTTGTCTTTTTCTTGCCGACATCATTTGTCACGCATTTGTGACGCCTTTTTGTTGTCACAAATTTGTGACGGTTAAGAATTGTGTCACAAAAGTGTCGCAAATATGGGACGATTTATTTGCCGTCGCTAATCCGTCTCAAAATGTGTCACGATTTTTTTAATCGTCATAATTCCGTCGCAAATTTGCCACGATTTTTTTATATTTTTTTTTCGTCACAAATTTGCGACGCTTTTGTTACGTTTTTTATTTTTGTCACAAATCCGTCACAGTTTCGTCACACTTCCGTCACAGTCTTTTGTGACGAAAAAAACTGTCACAAAAATCCGTCACATATTATCTGTTTTCTTGTAGTGCAATTTCTCTGGTTGAGCATTGAAGTTTAAATTCTTTGAGTCGTGTTTTTCGTTGCTTTACTACTATTTTCAACTAATGTTCTTTGCAACGGCCTTAGTTAGGGTATATCTCGAGATTTATATGTTTTTGTAGAAATGCTTTCTCAATTCAGTATACCTTTCTCTCCCTGCCTCTAGTCGTTGATTTATGATTTTCTTGTGGGAATTATGATATGGTTCTTATATTAGACTGAAAACAATCTTAGTGCATGCAAAATCAATAGTAAAAGTACTAAAATTAATGTCATACAAATCCAAAATAAATAAACGCTCTCTCCACCAAAAAAAAAAACGATCACTTAACCGGTTTTTGAATCAACAACACAAAAAACACAATCCTTTGTTGTACCAAAAGAAACCGCAGCTTTGATGAGTAAACCAAAGAGACCAAAAGGGTTAGAGAAGAAAGGAGAATGGTCACTATCCAACTCGTGAGCTTGGTTCGGTTGCCATTGTCTAACCATCGCATCTTGCTGCTCCGGTTTAATGACCCGGTCGTGCATAGTCTTGATGTACACGCGCGGCACTTTCTCCATATCTTCCTCTTGTCCTTTTTCATGTTCAACTTTTGCTGTTGTGAGCGCTAGAAGTGGAGCTGGTCTCATCATTAATGCAGCCAATGAACATTCCTTGACACCAAAAGGAAGAAGAAAAGAAACAGAGTATAAGGACATTACACGATAAATTTGGATCTATGGTAAAATGTGTGTAATATTTGATTTAATATGTTATCCACTTCAATTCCAATATGTAACATCCGGACAAGCATAATTTTTCAGAGGCAAATCAATAACTACTTTTTCCTTCTTTTTTTTTTATATAACAAACAACGCCATATAGTGATCTCTAGATCATGCCAATAGGCTTTAGTCTTGGAAGATAGCTATTTTGGAACCAAATGATTTACATGAAATAAAATACTAGAACTTTTTGTTCGTGTTCTTTTTGCAAAGTAGTTGGTACAAACATTTAAAACTCATGGCTACTGAAGTCTAAACAATTTTTCTCCAAGAACATTAAACTTGACTAAAACCAAATCTACGTAGAGCAGACAAAATCACAAAATTTCAAACTTTAAAATATGGACAATCGTTCACTTTGGATATAAGATTATTTTTGTAGATTATATATTTCTGTATATAAATATTTGTAAATAGACATTAAATTATTAAATATTAAAACTCAAACTAATCACAGCGATTAAATTTTTAAAACTGTGAACATTGTAAAATATTTTTATGAAATGTTCATTTTTATTTATTCTCTTTCAAGAGCTTTCCGGATATTTAGATGTTAACAAGACATCTAAACACCAAATATTCGGCTAGTTCTAGAGCGGATACACACCAAAACAAGTTTTCAATCGGACATAAAGGAACAAATCATAAATATCACAAAAAACTTTGGATATCCACTTAACACTATAACCCCCTACAATAAACATATTTTATCTTTGGATCTTGAGGCTTTATATAAAAATGAAACAGAGAGTGAAACCTGTTGAGGGCTCATGTTGAAAAGGAGTTTTCGTCGGCATTTCGGTTTAATAAGAGCACTAGTCGGAGGGTTTTCTGGTCCTAAACCGAAACCAAGCTCATAGACATCATCACCATGTTCTGATAGATCAGGCACTCCCTGTGACAAATAACCTACCGTCACACACAAGTTAAACTTAGTTTTTAAAGAAATTTTGTTATTTGATTACATCTTTCAAATCTTGATCGGTCTGAAACCCGAATTTAAGCATCGAAGCTCCGATATAAACAGCGAGACAGATTTTCTTAGGGAATCTATGTATCGCGCTCGTTACGCTAAGCCCTCCTGCACTGTGACCCACAAGTATCACCTAATGACAAAAACAGAGAACAAAGAAAACAGAGTGAGTTTGCTTCGGAATCAAGAAAGAAATTAGGGTTTTTTTGTGTGGTGTTAGTTTGACCTGTTCTTGTTCAGGCAAGGAGGAGAGGAAGTCGATGAGTGGTTGATTGTATTGGTCGAAGGAAGTGAGAGAATCAGCGGAGGAAGAATCGATACCGGAGGATTTGAGGTCGATGCAAGTGACAGTGAAGCCAGAGGCTTCCATGAGACACTTGATTTTGTACCAGCACCATGATCCTAAGCTCATGCCGTGTATTAGCACAAAGTGTGGTGGTGGTTTTTTATTTGGTTTCATTTTTAGGGTTTTTCCTTGATTCCCTTCCGACATCGGAGTTTCGTCGGAGATTTTTATGGTTTTTCTTCCGGTGACAGCTCTGTGTTTTTGGTTGTGTCACACATGTCAAGCGCATATATAGTGGAAGATAAAACTTTTTTTTAGTGGGTGTTATTCAATGATGGATTGTGATGGATTGTAAATCCAAACATAATCCATTGTTATTCAATGATAGATTTATTAAAAGAGTTTAAAAATCTAGTGTTATTGATAAGTTGTCAATTTTGGATTTCAAAATCAATGAATCATTTTAAATGAATCAAGTTTTTAAAAATCTAATAAGATTTAAAATCTTTTGGACTTGAATTAAAATTCACTACTGAATCAGTCGTGTGATTTTTTTTTAATAATAATTGTTCTAATATATCAAGAAATAAACCTAACAAGGAATAGTATGCGTAATTACGTGAAATTTGTACGATTTTTCCTTCTTCGTCTTATTTTTTGGTCTACAAATCCTATTTTGCCCAAAGTTAATACGAGGAGCAACGAATACGTTCAAAATGTTTTGGTAAAATATCTTATCGAATATTAAAAAGTACTGTATTAGAAAGATATTCCAAAAAAAGAACCAAGATTATCATCAAACCACACTTATTTGATCATTCGAAATGGTGTTATTTTAGCTCTACTAAAAAATTAAGAGATTGTATTACTCGACGGCTACATTTATCTTACAGATTATTCAGGTGGTAAAAACCTGAATCACCCATGATTATCAAAATAAAAAAATTATTTGTATTTTTTTAAATATCTCATATCGGTTGGGTTTATGATTCTTGGGTAATATATAAGTGTGTGGCAATCCTCTTCTTTTTAGAATGAATTAGATCCATTAATAATAAATTTTTTTGGTGGGGGTGAGGGGGTAAATCTCTAAATCTGATGCAGTTGTTAGTCGTATGATGTGATCATTTCTTAAATTTGCGTTTGTTAAATGATTTTTTTCAAAAGTGTGAAGTATTTTTTTTTTATAAAACATACTCATTTATCGTTTTGGTTGTGGATCCAACTTTTGTATATGGTCACTTGGATTATTGCATATTCTTATAGTTGGGATAGTCAATGAGTAATAATTGTCTGTTTTGACTATATTCTTATATAGTTGGTATATTTATGTTTTGTCCGCACTAATTATGGCCTTTTGGTTTTTTGTTAAATAAAAAATTTATCACATGCATGGCATATAAACAATTCTTGATCGCATTTCCATTTTAAAAGTTCAATTTGCTTTCGAGAAACACGATTACCAAACGGTGATATAATTATCGTAATCTAAGACCAATAAAAAAAATCTATTTGATAGCTGGATTCAATTAGATATGATAAAGAAAATGTTACATAGATTCAGGTATGTCACGTGTGAGACATATTATTAATGTTATAATAATTTGATTATAGTTTTATCCCGTAGCTAATTAAATTTGTATGTAGGATCCTATATATATATATATTAATTAAAGAGACACTAAAAGTTAAAAATCTTAGGTGTCATTCAAGAGAGTCTTAAGAAACATATTAATCTTAGGTGTCATTCAAAGAAGATCTTAAAAAACACATTAATTAAATTAATCATTCAAAACATTTCAATTTGGTATGGTGGAAATATCTACATATTTCAATATTTCTAATATATATGCGGCATTGATGACAAAAATATATACTTACCAAATCCATTACCATACCAGAAAACTCAAACCGATTTAGTAGTATTTTGGTTAGTGATAAAGTTAGGTCTAAACAGAATTTATAGAGTTATTGAAAAAATATTTATTTTGTAAATATAAGATGTATATCACTCGATTACATTTTTTGTCATACATTATAAGATAATATTTCGCTTTTTAGTTTCGTTATTGTAAATCAATTTCTTTCATTTTTATATTTTTTATTTACTTAAAACGTAAACCTATCACATACTAAGACACTCAAGATTCGAAAATCGATTGAATAATTTTTTTAGTGGATATAATTATTTATCTAATATTTTTTGGTATGTATGATGTAAAACAATATATTTTTATTCTACAATAAACTGAAATTTATATTCTCAGGTTTAGCGTGGGTTAAAATCTAGTAGTAATAGTAAAAATAATTCCAGTCAATATTTTCTACTGCAAAATAAGATATTGCATTTGACCAATTTAATGCTCGAAAGTCCAAACTTTAAAGAAAGACCAAACAGCTAATAAAAAAACAAATTATTTTTAACTAAAGTTATAAACCATATGAATTGTCCCCCAAAAATGAAGTTTAAAGCTTTCAGTTTACAACTATTTACTTATTGACTGTGACCAGTGTATGTATTCATTCGGTCAATATACATTTTTCATTACGACAACAAAACTATTTACCTCTTAACTATGATCAGTGTATGAATTTATTTGAGTCAATGTGCAACTTTCATTACGAATACGTAATTCATTTGGAAATGAGAATGCTAATTGCTAGTTTATAATCGTTGTTCGAAAATAAAACCTACTCTTTTTAAGTTTTTTTTTTTTTTTGACATCTAAACTTCGATTTTATTTATTTTATAGTGGGATTACATAGGATCAAAAGACCAATCCATTACTACAAATTACATAAAAAAACAGAATTCAAATTAAACAAATTAGATGTAGCGAGACTTCCACTACTTGCATCCAACCATTGTTCTTGTTCATCACAAGCAAAATTCACGGTAATTTGAGACAAAAGTTTACCACTGGAACTAGAGCTGAAGACAAGCACGCGACCGTAACGAAAAGCAGCTATGCCGCACTCTCAAGAAGCCTCCCAAGTCCAATTTAATTTTTTCTTATCTTTTTTTCTAGAATATTACTCTTTTTTTCTTATCTTTCGTAAGAACTTGCTTTTTGTTACGTAAGAGTTTCAAAAATTAAAGTTAATTAAAGTAAAGAAAAAGAATGCAAATAATTAAAAATAGATTGAAAAGTGAAAAAGGAGAAGTGTCACAATTAAAGATGAAGATGATCCCCTCCTTTCCAGTGTGTAACGAAAGTGTCTTTTTCCATTTTTCTTTTTCTTTTTTCCAAATCTCCCTAATTTCGGTTTATTTTGTAACCTATATTGTAACTTGTGAATCAAACCAACGTGTATATGAAAATGACATAGTTGACTTTTGAATATAAATCAACTGTTTTTCTAACGTATTGAATTTGTTTTTTTTTTTGTTAGCATGCAGTATTTATTCCGTATTATGAGGGTTTTGTACACATGTAGCCTTTTTCCTCTAGCCAATTTAAAAGGGTTAAGGAAAAAAAACGTGTAGTACGTAAAGACCTCTATTTTAAAAACTATTGTAATACATTTGTGTGTGAAATAGGTAATTCAGCCATGTCTTCAAAATAAATAACACTTTACGAGAATCTCTATATAAAAAAACTTCTTAATAGAAATGAAAATAGTTACGAAGAAAATAAGCAAGCAAATCCAAAATACAAGAAGTGATTGGTTATTAAGTGAGAGGTGACAAACGAAATGGTCAGAGGTGAGGCATGTGCAGAAAGGAAAGCCTTTGCCAATTGTCAGTGTCTTTGTGGACAAGAGAATCGGATTCATTTTCATGATTATCTGAAAAATTCCGAAGAAACGGTTATCTAGAGAAAATTAATTTATATCGTTTCAACAAAATAATTAGACGATTAAATTAAATGATTATCACTTTACTTTTAGTTCATTATAAATGATTAATATTTAGTTTAGCTAAACTATTATATCATGTTGTATATTTAACACACCCAAAAATATCTCGAGTTCTCTATCATTCAAAATTATTTCACTGAATATTGAAATTCCAATAACATGGCCACTAAATATGATATTTCCCCATACAAATATATCGGGCTAGATAGTGGAGAAAAGCCATGTCCCCTTGTCTGAAAAGTTCTTTAGGGAGTCAGTGATGCGTATAACTAACTGTACAATCATTGTGGACTCTCTATTTTAATTGAACAATTGTTTTGTATAACACCTATATATCTCCTATCCTAATACTTAAAAAAAAAAAGTGGATAGATTAGACCTCATTTAAAGTTTTCACCTTATTTAACATGTCGAATCATTTTTAAACATGCTATAATCTTTTTTTGGCTAACCATGTAAATGATGTAATATTGCCGAACAAAACGGTTAAAAACAATTGACACATCAAGTTTTCAATTGAGAGTTTGTGGAGGCTAGATTCCGCGATAAAAATTTATATGTGAATTCGGAAAAAAACTTTAGTCCTAAGAAATGTCAATAAATTTGACTAAACTCGAGACCAGTATAACGAAAAATAGATTTATATTGATGAATGATCAAGTATACAAATGAACTTTAGTTAGAACAAGTGTAATGAGCTAAAGTATGATTAAATGTAAACGTAAGAAAAAAGTTAGTCATTTCGGCTCTAGAGCTAGCTATTTATACTCCTTTGAGCTGAACGGTTCACCTCCGTGAATCTCTCATCGTCGTCGAAGATCTCGGGCACGTTCTGATACACCGGATCTTCATAAATCGTTGAGTGGTGCTGACTTGGTCCATCCCTGCTGAATTACTGGGTCAAAACTCAAAGGATCTTTAGCTCCGACAGTTAATGGATTGGCTATTCGGGCCCAGCAAGACCGAAAGATATGCTGGCCTTTTTCTAAGTGTTATTTGTGTGTTAATATTGAAAATACTATAATCTAATTATACTTTAAGGTTAGTCGGCTGGATTTCTAATGGTGAAATCCAGCTCCTTGTTGGTTAATGAGCTTCTGACTAACCATGAATATACATTTCCAATGAAATACGGTAGACGCTAATTTACGCCATATCTTTGGAATTACATACAAACTCCATCACCAAAGCACACAAATAAGTGCTATAATATCACACACATACTATATAGTCTAGAAGACTAGAACACTGGATAATTATTTCCCCTCAATAGATACTACAGTCTAGAACAGGGAATAATTATTTTGGTGAGTTGATGTAAAGTAATAAACCAAAAAAGAAAAAAAGAACAGAATTACAAAAGATAAAGGGGGACAAAAAAAGGTAGAATATTCGTATGGCTATGAAATGCTTGATTTTGGATGAATAGAATGTAATGTTTAGTATAATAAAAAAAAAAAATTCCCACCAAAAACAATAAATTCGACAATATATACTACTAATATACACAATTACAGATTACCAGGTATTTGAAATTTTGAATCCACTAAGACCGCCATTTTCCACAAATATTTCCAGCTTTTCGCATCGGAACTCGAGTAACCCTAATTTTAAACCCTCTTCATACCATTATTCCCCTGTAATCGAGAAAGTCTGGGTTTTTTTTTTTTTTTTTTTTAACAAGTTTGGGTTTCTTCTCTCCATAAAATCAACTTCAGGTCAGTAAATTATCTCTCTCTGTCTCTTTGGAAATTGGAGTATTCTTGGAGAGATCTTCCTATTTATCTGATTAGGATTTGTAAATCTACTTCTTCTTTGCTTAATTTTTAGCAAAAAAATTCTACTTCTTGAGTTTTTTTTTTTTTTTTGAGTTTTGTTTTTGTTTTGCTTAGTTCTTTAATTTCACTGTTTACTCGTATAGATCATCATATTCTCTTTTTTTTTTTTTAATCTAGGATCTTCCCAAAATTGCTCAATTCTCTAACTAATCCAAAAACCTGGAGAAATTCCAATTTTATAACATAAAAACATGCTAAATCCTCTGTTTGGTTTATGTTTTGTTTTCACTCTTAAACGCCTCTGAAATTATTTTGTTCTGTTCATATTTTCAGATGGATTTTATCAAAGAAACAGGAACAGAGAATGTTGATTCGTCCCTATGGCCACGTACTTCGAACTCATTAGCAGATATATTAACAGGTATAGAGATTTTATTCTTGTGTCTTAATTTAGCAATTATGATCACAAATCCACAAAACAACTTACATATATGTTTGCATCTACAGAGATAGATCACAATGTCAAAAAAATGCTAAGATTGATCAAAGATGATAACGAAATTGTGTCAACGGAGAAATTTCTTTCCTTATATCAATCTCTCGGTGAGCGTTACAACGATTTGAACCAGGAGCTTCTCAATGGCCTCCTCAAATTTAATATTATACCGTCACGTTCAGACCACGACAATGACTCAATGGCGCATTCGAACTCTTTTAAATCTCATTCTCAGGAGGTAGATTTGGTCTCACCAGGGAAGAAAACGAGTAGCGAAATGGTGCCTAGCTCGAAACCAAATTGTGAGGTTGAGAAGAACCAATCTGCTTTTTTACTTGCTGATATATTTCGTGACGAGCTTGAAACTGCATTGAGAGAATTAGAAGCAAGAAACATTGACATTGAAACCGAGAAAAGAGAGGTAGTCGAGTTAGAGAGTAAGCTATTAGATTCAAATAGCAAGATTGAGGTTTTAGAAAGCGAGCTCGAGACGACTAGAGAGTTTTTAGAAGTATCAGAAATTGAGGTTAAAAAGCTGATGGAAATGTGGAATGATTGGAAGACCGAGAAAGCGAAATTGGAAACCGATATAGATAGCTTAAGAGAAGAGTTGAGAGAAAGAGATATCCAAATAGAGCAAATGGAAGAGTATTTGAACCAGGTGTGTATTAAAGACACTGAGGTTATATCTGGATCAAGAACCGATAATAATGTCGCTGATGAAGAAGAACTAAGAGCTAGAATTGAAGAGCTGGAGAAAGAAGTGGAGTTGCAGAGAAATGTGATATCAGAAAGAGAGGAAGACAAAAGAAAGGCTATAAGACAACTCTGTTTCTCTGTGGATCATTACAAGAGCAGGTACATAGAACTTGTAAGATCAATGTCAAGCAATAACAATTAACAATGGATGTATTGTATAAGAGAACTAGGCATGTCCTTGAATGATGTAAACTAATATCTAATTTCATCTTTATTAGAGTATATAGATCATGGTTTTTTGGTTTATTATCTTGGATTCTATTTGAGGTATGAACACAAATATTGAAAATCTTATAATAAAAAATATGTTTTATAATCTTTGAGGTAAGCACAGGTTACATCATCTTCTTAAGTTTTACATAATTTTCTTTGAAAGAGTACATAACTGCTTAGAGAAAATTTTAGGATTAATTATCGCAAAAGGAGTGCATAAACTATTACAGAAAGACCAATGATAAATTTTAGTTTTTGATTTTGCGACTTAACTTGCCTTTACCACCAATCAAACGCAATTTGTGAGACTGCTGACCAATAATATTGACGGTAGAGGTTTTGTCACTAAGCACAATGGCAAGTGCATCTTTAAAATTGTTCATACCATCGCTAATAAGGTGCCAAAACAATGCTCCTGCGGCTGGACCGCCTTTTTGCGCAGACGCGTAAATGGTATCAAACGTTACGGTAAAGACGGTATCTCTTTGAGCTTGAGTATAGCCTGGTGTATTCGATGGTTTCCCGAATTCTCCTAGGATTAGAGGCTTTTTAAGAATGTTTTGCGCATCTTCGAGGTGACCTTCGATCCACTTTCTTAAGTAGTCCAATCTAGCTTTCTCATCTAAGTTTGGAAACCTGTAATATCAAAAAAGCTTAGAATGGTTAATCAAGTCTACTGAAGTTTTAAAAAAAAAAAAACTTGTAAAACCAAAAAAAAAAAAGAATTCTTGATAAGCAAGTAGCAAATAAGAAAAACATGAATGTATTACCATAAGTCAGGGTAAGCATGGATCGATGCGAAATCAATGGCATCAAGATTGTGATTAGCGATGAAATCGGTTCCAAGAACGTTAGCTGCAACCGGATTTAGAGTAGTCTTCTTTTGAGGAGAAGAGTCACCATAAAAGCCTTCAAGACCAGTAGAGAGTAGATGTTTTGAGTCAAGTGATTTGACATAAGGAGCCATTTCAGTAATCCAAGCCGTAAGAGTTTTTCCACTTGGATCCGCTCTGCATTGTGGCTCGTTCATTAGCTCCCAACCCATAATGGCTGGTTCATCTTTGTATGCAACTTTGGTAAATGTGTTCACTCTATTCACCATAGTCTACAAGAACAAGATCATAGGTTATATAATTTTGAGTCTAAAATGTAATGAATGTTAAATTATTCATTAAAGAAGATTGGGTTAAATTTATGTGTTTACCTTGACGTGGTTCTTGTAGTATTGTTTAATGAGAGGATTTGTGTAGAAATCGTCATCGGAAGATACGTTTTGGCCTTTGCTTTTAGCCCAATCTACGTATTGTTTCCTTCCTCCGAAGTCGGAATAGTTATTGACGAAGGTGATTATCATTTTTATACCGAGTCGTTTTGCTTCGGCTATTGCAAAATCCATACCCTTTTTCCACAAGAAAAATGTAAGACAAATTAATTCACCCAAAAATCAGATATTTTGAAAATCTAGACTTAAGAAAAAGGACATGAAGAGAAAAAGAGCATAAAGAAAATAACAAAATAATCATGTTATATAACAAAATAAAGACAAAATATGTCAAACTTTGATGATGAATTATAACGAGTTTATCATGAAGAAATTTGTGTTATTAAAAAGTAACTCAAAATATATTTGTAGTGAAAATGAATCCCATAACATAATCTCCAAAGTTTTCTCAATCTAGCTTTTTTGAAAAAATATAAGAAGAAAAGGAGATATAATGTGCGTATTTTCTATCTTTGAAAATTTGGAAAATTTACGTTGAAATGTATACGTTATTATTTTGTTAACTGAAATCTTAGACCGAAGAAAACCTCCTATAAAGAACAGGATATTCTTTCCCTTACAACATCTCTAGCGTCCAAAGAAAAAATCTACTTATGGAATAGATAGAATCTCAATATTTTAATGTTTAATTAAAATCCATTATCACTAATGGACGCAATAAATATGATATTTTGGGTAGATATCTATATAGATTGTACTTGCCTTAAACGTTAGTTCATCGTAGGAACCAGGGGCAGTTTGGAGAGCGCGGTAACCACCATCGCGGAACCCCCAAGTTCGTGCGATGGTCAAACCGTGATTGGTCGCGTTTTGAAGAGCATAAGTGATTTTAAACCTTGTGTCCGGATCGGTGGCTTCGTACGTGAGCCAATAGGCATTGAAACCATTGGCGTAAAATGGTTTACCATTAAGAATAAACTGGACGCCTTTCCTACTCACGAACCCATCACTCGACTTAGCTTCTACTCCTAGATCGCTATAACTTTGTGCGATCACAATCGCTAGGAACGCAATCAAACACAAACTCTTCATTTTCTTTTTTGCTTTGTTTTTGTTTTGGTGCTCTGTATATATGTCTCTTCAAGGATTTTATTATATAGGTACAAGTTATAAGTGCTTTCTTACAATCACAACCATGCATGAACATTCACTAATTCGTGGATTTACATAAATGTAAACGTCACATCCATAAAAGTTAATAAATCAAAAAAAAAAATTATTATTTTGAGAATAATAAGAAAATAGAATTCTCCTTTTATTTTGAGAGAATATCACCTTCCGTTAATTGATGTTTGATAATCATATATAGTATTTTGTAATATTTGTTTTAATAGTTAATTTTACCAATATGTATATTAATTATTCTCACTGGTCAATCCAGATTCTTGTAACTTATCATTGTGGTCATTGTATTGATATCTTCCTAATCAACTTGGGTTATATATATGGTCAACTTTTTATTCTTGTACTCATTTCTCTTTTTTCCTTGATATCAGTCATCAAAGTAGGTAAAAATTATGTTTTCTTCCATTGATTATAGGTTAGTTGAATTGAGCTAATTGTCAATATTTAGTGGTAGTCGATTCCAATTATCCTCATCTTAATGTAATTTCTTAGAAAATCAAAGTAATGCTATTGATCTATTTGATAATTTATATGATCAAAAAGGATATTCCAACCAAATTTAGATCCCTATTCCTTATTATATGTTATACAAAATTACAAATGATACCAGTGTGATCATCAGTAATTCAATATTACGAAATAAAGATTTGATATAGAACTTTTTCAAAATTTCGGAAACAACTATTAGCCAATGAAAATATTACAATATGCCACATATACTAATGACGTCGACAAAAATCTTGCCAAGCCATCTCCAGTAGCGCATCAATTGAAGAGAAGTCCAACTAAAAGAATCTACAACCCCAAAACCCAAATAGCCGATCAGACGTCGATAGAAAATTATGTTTTTGAGACACAAGCATCTCCATGTTTTTCTTTTAACGTTTTAGAGTCGCCTACTTAATGACTTTGATGATGTATAGTATATGTTACAGATATTTTAATTTTACTAAAACACAACAAAAGAATATAAAAAAAAAAACCATCAATGCTTTGTCTCCTCTCCATCTCAGGGTCGGTCCAATAAAAATTGTGGTTCAAAGAAAAAATAAAACAAAAATAACCATTCAAATATTTATTATTCGAAAAAATTAAATAACATTAGCTTAAAACATAATATTTCACAAACTGTTATCTTATTAGCAAAAAGATGAGTTGACAAAAAAAAAAATTAGCAAAAAGATGTTTGTAGCTCTTTAAACTATTATCATAAAATATAAAATATGGTCCATATATTAATTAAAATGTTGGTGACATAGAAGTTCTGCATATTTGCTCAAAAGTGTGAAAACATGAAGCTTCTTCATGGAACTACAAACAACATGGTTATATAAAAAAAAAAAAAACTACAAACAACATGAAGTTAGTATTCCTCCTAACTTGGTAACGCTCTCAACTCCTTCTACAGGTTCATTGGCAAATGAAGTTGTGCAAGGAAATGTTTTGAGTAGCAATCTCTTAGCTACCTTAGACTTGAAAAATTATTCGGGTTATGAGATGGGGGTTGTTTCTCAAAAGATTAGAGGTGGAAGGTCAATCAAACCTACACAAAAAGTTCAAGAGATGCAATAGACCACGGTAAGAGGACGAGGTGGCCGAGGCGACCACGAGCAATCTTATGAGGAGGTTCTATAGAGTGTTTCTACACCTTCTCTAACTCTTTTAGGAGTTTACTTTGTTAACTCTTTATGTTTATCACAAAAAAATTCTCTCAAACTATATGATTTCATCATATCATTGTAATAGTTACTTTTGCATTTAAATTGAAAACCTTTATCAAAAAAAAAAAAAAAAAAAACTACAAACGACATGAAACAAACATAACACAAATTAATAAGAGATAACGACTATGTACCATTTGTATAACGTCACACCATATGCAACAATCTTCGCGCTCTCCTTCACAACCATGTAAAACGGGTCGTCGTCGTCCCGGATTTTGCTTTGACCTCCTTTTCGCCGGTGGCGACATTGGCGAACCACGTCGCCGCTAAGACCAAACTCCATAGCCGCCTTCTTGGCTATTTTGTAGACATGGTTGCGAACCATGTTTTCCACCATGGCTCGGAAGCCACAATCTTTGCACTCTCCTTCACCACCATGTACCGGGTGGTGGTCATCACCAGAATCTCCTTCGCCCTTTCCTTTCGCCGGGGCGGCATTGGCGTATGCACCGTGTGCTCACACTCCCACGAGACCCTTCCATACTCCATGTCAAACTTCCGGAACACGTCATCGCTAAGACCAAACTCCGCCGCCGCTTTCTTTGCATTTTCATACAGCACTCTCTCGGAGCAAAGAGATGTGGTTCGCAACCATCTTTTCCACCACCTCTCGGAACCGCGCAACATTCTCCCCTCTCACGGTCCCCATCAAAGCTTGTCGAGCAATTTGCGACATAGTTTCTTTAACTCTTTGGAAACCTTTTAAGTGTGTGTCTTTTATATATTGTGAGTGTTCTTATACATCATGCATTAGCCCTTATATATAGATTTTGAACTCATTTAATAATACGAATGAAAAATATAATTTAATTACAACTAATAAACAATGTTAGTTGGATATCAACATCTCTTATTCAATTTTTTTACTACACACTGAACCAGGTATATATACATTAATACATATATATCTCTGCCATAAGAGTTTTTACGAATAGTTTAGGCCAACAGAGGAAATAATAGCCTCTCACTATCGCCTCTCATGGTGCTCATCAAAGCTCGAATTTAAGTTATTTGCCTTCAAAAAGCAAAATAAACTTGAGCATTATAGTTACAAAAACCTTTAAAATAAATCAGTCTATTATATATAAGGAAATTTACAAAATGTACCATTTTTCCAGAAATCTTATGAAATCTACCAGAAAATTTCAATTTTTGTGAAATTTACCACATGTCCTACTTGAAATGACAATTCTACCCATTCAATTTACCTCCTTTTCTTTTTCTTCCTCCTCTCTATTTTTTTTTTTGAATTATACACAGTTTCCCCAAAGGCTTTCTAGGCCCAAAAGATTAATCTGTGTCGCCGGCGATACCCAAATGTTAATTCCCCGGTGGCCGAGACTCGAACCCGGGTGGCGGTAGTTGCTGCAACCCCTTTACCACTGGGCCACAAGCCTCAGTTTTCCTCCTCTCTATTTCTATTGTACAAAAACTATTCATTCTCTCTCTTTCTCTCACGATTTTAGTGGTCGACTTCCACCCGTAACACATTTGTCCACTAAAATAATACAAATTTATTATCTGACTTGGTAATCTAACTTTAACTTAAGTTGAGGAAACTTAAAAAATTTGAAACTAAAAACAAAAACAAACGTAACCTAGATTAGAAACTTAAATGAAATCAGGTTATGAGCTAAATCAGCTCATAAGCTAATGTCTCATCTTTACGTTTGATTTTATGGTTGTAATATTTAGGTTACCAAACTTAAATGAATTCAAATTTCCTCACATAAAACAAAGTCTCTTCCAACATAAAGACCTCATTTATGTGAGAAATTTTAAAGAATTGGAAAAAAAAGGGGAACTTAAATCAATGAAATAGCTTGGTAACCTGACTTTTACTTAATTATTCCTTTAAATGGTTCTTAAATCGTCTTTTTTAACCTATGAATCCAAGTAATATGAATTTCACTTGACCTTGCTCTCTTTAACAAAAAGCACGAATCATATTATAGATTATCTAGTTCATGGATATATATATATTCTTTTAACACCCACGTCCATGTGTGTCTTTTTTGTTTAAGGAACTTGGTTAAAAAAAAGTAATGGTCCGTGATAAACAGGTAAAGTGCCTCCGATTTTGACCGGTATGCTATTGTGAAATGTTAATCCGTGAACAAGGTGTGGAATTTTACTCTGTTTTGTTAATCGGCGAAAACCAACTCTAGAGATAACAAACGGTAAGTGCAACGCAAAACGTGTAGTTTTGTGTTTTTTGTTCAACCAAAACAACAAAAGCAAATTAGTTTGGAGATGATCAGAATGTTAAGACTACCTCCATTGGAGATTTTTAGTTGAGTTTTTTTACCAATAAAAGAATAAAAATTAATAAGAAAGGAGGAGGGAAAAGGAAACCGTTTCTCAAAGTTTTATTTTAAGAATTTCAGACACTTTTTTAAGAAACTCATTTTGGCACATGTTCAACTGTAATTGGTTCCTTTTATTTTTTGTAATTAATATTGTAAATTAATTAATTAATTAGATTATTTTAATACTATAAAATAGATAAGAAACTCAAGTGAGTCTTTAAGCGTTGGAGTTGCTCTAATGTTTATACGTAAGCAACAATGAAAAATAAAAAATAAGTTTTTGTAACCATTGGAGTTGCTATGTTATCATTATTCCCTTCATTCTTGGCCGCTGGTTCGATTTGCTGGTTAAGTTGGTAGAAAACCGCGTTTTGGTTTTCCAGTTTTGGTATGCCTCAAGATTTAGGTTATATTCATCTTATGTTTTTGACTCAGTTTTGATATCTTCATGTTGTATGATTTAGCTTGTGGATGTGAATTTGATTTCCTGGTTTGAACTTGGGACGAGAACTTTGCTTTTTTTTTTTCAACATCCCTTTTCTCCTTTATTTTATTATCTAGTGTCCGTTTGGTTTTAGGTTTCTCTAGGAATCTTTTCGCCTTTCGACTTATGGTTTTTATATTGTTGTTACTCACTTAGAGCATCTCCAACCCTACACCAAATGCTACACTAAATCTCATTTTGGTGTAAAATCTTCTCCAACCCAACACCAAATCCTACATCCATTTGGTGTAAAATTTGATGTCACACCATTTTGGTATAAAATTTTTTTATTTATAAATTGGTCCTTCAAATTATAAATAATTTTAAATTTAAAGAGAAACTTATATAATTATGACAAATTAACCCAAATCTAATATTTTTATAATTATTAAATCAAAATCTATTATACATACATTTATTTTATATGATGTATTATATTTTTTCTTTCATATGTAATGTAAAATTTAAATGATTTAATAATTTATTAGACTAAAAAAAAGTAGATGGGTTAATTTGTAAAGTTATAAAAGAATAAATTTAGAATATTCCTTTTTTGGTGTAGAAAATGGTGTAATACATTGAAGTAAAACTCAACATAATTTTGGTGTTACACCATTTTACTATAAAGTATGGTGTAATACATTGGAGATGATCTTATGGATTAAATCCGATCATTATAATATATCATTAGATATACAAAACAAGAAAAAAAGTAACCGTTAATTATTTTTTTAACATGCAGCTATTATCTGTTCCATTTAACACGATTATGGTGGGCCAATAAGAGAACGTGTAACGGAAAGTCCAACAAGGCCCATAAATCATCCAAATTCTCTTGTGCCATAATCTTGAAAAACCAAATCACAAAACTTTGCTTTAACCCGAAATGTCACACCATCGCCCCTCATTTTAATGAAAGGACCAAACTACCCCTGAGTTTTTTTTAAATGAAATCTTACTCTAGTTGTACCATCAGTTGTCCCTAGTATCCCCTATTATTACCTAGTATTACCGTATTACCTAGTATTACCACATATCCCCTAGTATTACCCCTAGTATTACCACGCATGAAGGATTCGAAGCCTGGGCGCGCGCGCACGGGAGACGCGCGTGGAGCTCGCAACCACTGAGCTACCACGTTTTTCATTAATCCCTTACCAATTTAATTCTATTTAACCCCTACAACCCAAGAACAACCTTTCATTAAGGGTAATTTTGTCATTTTACCAGGCATTTGTGATTTGTCCTCATCCATTTGTGGCATATAATATTTTGACCCCACTCCCAAGTGTCAAGTAGAGAATGAAGTAGTAAGTATATTAAGCGAGTGGTTGTGAAAGCTGCCACTGAATGCATACACGGGAAGGGTCGTTGAATTAAGGGAAATTAGGTGGAATAAAAAAAAGAAATCTATAACTAAAATCATAACCAGTTAACCTAAATCTAATGGACATCATTATGCTACATAGTTAGTTACTTTACTAATTATAAATTTTTATGGCTAATAAGCAAATTAACCCTTAAACTAATCCTTCCCATTATATTTTGAAGGATATTTTGTTTTTTTTTTTTTTGCTAACCAAAGATATTTAGTGTTTGGTATTATACTTTTAAAGGTTAATTGGGTGTATAACCCAAAAAAAAAATTATATCTCATAAACTAACTAAAAATCACCTAAGTAGCACAATCTTAGCTCTTAGATTTAAGTTTTTTGGTTAGTTTTAGGATATAATTTTTTTTTTGGGTTATCTACCAAATTAACCCTACTTTTAACCAAAAACTTAGAGGCAACAAAATAACCATATTCTCTATGTAGAACCGGGATTTTAAGTATGTCAAATCCTAGTTTGAATGTAACTATTGTATGTCTTCTGTTTCAGCATGTATTATAAACATGTTTTCAAAAATAATATTCTACATTTTTAAAATTTACCTTTTTAGCAAAATTTTTGGACATCACACAAATTTTTTTTTCTTTCTCAAGAACATTTAATTATATAAAAATTTCACGATTGGTTATCCAAAGTAGAAATAAATTGTTTACATAAAAAAAAGACATAGTATTCTTGACCGAGCAGACCGGGCTAAAGAATCGGCCTTTAAATATTTTTCTGCGGGAAATCAGTGTGAGAGAGAATAAGGAGAAGTATGCACATAGATCTACTTGCTTGGATGGCTAAACACAGGCCACTCCTCAGGTGTATGCGCAAACTTGAATAAGTCGATACAATCCGTCTCGAAACTCTGACATAGCACATTATTTTCCACCATGCAACTCATCGCCCACAAGAGAGCTTCTATCTCTGAATGCAAAGGGGACCTCAATCAACGCAACCCCTCCGAACCTAATAATACCGTTTGATTTCCATGATGACAAATCCACCCTAATCCTGGTGTAATATATGTATCTTTCCATGACCCATCAACCTGACATCGCACCTCCACTGAAAGTTGGATCTCTATATAGACTTGTTCTGCCATGTTATGAGCTTGTACTTGAGCCTCATTCCATGCTTTATATTCATTGACCGCTTGCATGATGATATCCGGTGGTTCCAAATCAAGGCCTTGGAAGACTTTTATTACTAGATTTCCATACAATCTCCATACTATTCATGTTAATTATATTTCTTATGTTTCAGCATGTATTAATAAAACAGGATCATTTTTTTAAAGTACTATTCTGCATTTTTAATTTTACCTTTTAGAAAAGAGAAATTTCATAAAATACCACATTTTGAACTTTTGTTTTGTTTCTAAAAATACCATTAATTTTCAAAAGTTCCAAAAATACTACAAATTTTTAATTTTTTTCAAAAGTTCTAAAAATACCACAAACACAGAAATTGATTTTTAAAAGTTTAAAATTTAATTTTTTTTGTTTGGGTTAACTATTGTACAATTAGGCTATAGTTTTAGGGGGTAGGGTGTAGGTTTAGGGTTTAGGGTTTAGTTTTAAATATTTAAAGTTAATTTTAATTTTGTGGTATTTTTGGAACTTTTGAAAAAAATGGTAGTTTATAAACAAAACTTAAAAATGTGATATTTTTTAGAATTGCCCTCTAAAAAAAAAGCATTAGACCTTACACCTATAACCTCCATATAAATAATCTCCTCAAAACAGAATTAAATCAAGTTAATTAGTTGACGACAAAAAAAAAATCAAGTTAATTAGTCTTTTTCCGTTCGTACTCGAATTCCCTATCTTCAGAATTCTCTTCTTTTGGATGGCTAGATAGTACATCGTTGAACTATAGTTACCAGTTTATATTTAAAATAAAGATTATTGAGAAAAATCAGATTGTGTAATTATGAAATAATTGAACAAAAAATTTAAAATATATACAAAATTGGTAAAGACTTGTTTGGTTACAAAATCCAAACCCATCACATTAATTTCACTAAAGCACAAATATAGATACGTGTGTAAAATAATCACATTAATTTACATAAAAATAAAATTATGTAACCAACCAACCAACCAACCAACAAAAACCAAGGACCAAAATCTGTCATGCCACAAAGTTTGAGTGACAAATCACAAATACCCTTGTGTGGTAAAATGACAAAATTACCCTTAATGAAAAGATTAAATAGAATTAAATTGGTAAGGGATAACGAAAAACGCGGTAGCTCAGTGGTTGCGAGCTCCATGCGCGTCCCCTGTGCGCGCGCGCCCAGGGTTCGAATCCTCCATGCGTGGTAATACTAGGGGATACTAGAGACAATTGATGGTACAACTAGAGTGAGATTTCATTTTTAAAAAACTCAGGGGTAGTTTGGTCCTTTCATTAAAATGAGGGGCGATGGTGTGACATTTCGGGTTAAAGCAAGGTTTTGTGATTTGGAAAATAAAGATTGTGGCATTTAAGAGTTTGATCCAAACTCACCTAAGACAGAGCAAAGTTACAGAAATCATCATCTAGCAAGTCATGTCTCTCTATACGACGGAGTCTGCCACGTCATCATCCCGCCGAGAACCGCCATCCAGCGACAGCGGCGACGGTTGCTCAAGGAGAAGCGATTGTCTACAAGTAGGGCAAGAAGAACGTGAAAGCAACCAAGTGTCGATACACTTCACGTGAAATCCATGGTTACATTTTGGCAAAACCCTAACTTTTTCTCCTTCCACGAAATCTCCGAGACAGATCAAACACTCCGTTGCTTTCATGTTAACGATCCCTGATCCGTACAATCAACGGGCGGGGATTTGTTTCAACGCCCTTTTCTTGAGACCCGTTGTAGCCGCTAAATGTCCCGAATTCGCGTTTGGAGCGTTTGTGATTTGATCATCCGAAGTGAATCTCCTTGTGATGCGTAGCACACAGCGCAAAGCGGAGTTGAGGCTAAGAGCACAGATTAAAGCACAAAGTAAAGCAGCTAAAATTATGACCATGTTAGTGTCAAAGTAGCCTCCTCTGTTTTTAAGGTTTGCTTCTGCGGGTGGGTTGGCTTGTGGCTCAAGTAAAATCCGACCCATCTTTTAGAAACAGAGGAGAAAAGAAGATTTGAATAATTTCACCTACAAGATTCGTCTTCTTACTCAAATTGGATAAACAAAGAGATGGAGAAGAGGGAACCAAAATCTCTCATGTGCTTAAATAACCTAGGATTTATTTTTTGGTTACTCTTTCCTTTAGAGGTTTGATCTTTTGATTAGATCTGAAATCAAATCTTTCTGATTTGTTTGTTCTCGTGACTTGTGAGTAAAATATGAACGAAGGCAAAAAAAACGTATAGTTGTGATAAAAGAGTCATAAATGGATTTATTGGCGACTCTGTTTAGAGAGTTATAGAGAGATGATGAAGTGGTTGGTCCATGAAGTTCTTGGTAAAAATCTAAATTTATTATTTATATATGTAGCAAGTGAATTGTCACTCTTAGTTTTGTTTTTATTCGTTGGGGTCGATTTCTATTTGTTCTATTCACTATTAATCTTTACTCTTTCTTTCAAAGTCAATTTTCTTGTCCTATATACATATTGGTGGAGAGAGATTAGTGGTTTTCATGCTAACAGAAGCAAAACACAACTTAAAAAGAAAAACTAATGTTCATATTTCACATGTTATTGTTTCATTGGCCGATATTAAATTTTTTTCTGCAAAGCATATGCTATTTGCTTTGAGATTTCTCCTAAAACACAAATTAGAATATGTTTTGAGGCACTAATAGACTAATAGTATGTCCTTTTGCTCTTTATTTAATTAATGGGACTTTGCTCAATTCTGTGTTGGATCTGTTTTGATAAAAAAAAATAGCAGAGAAGAAGACAATTAAGGAAACGATTAATTAGTTTAGTAGAGATCAGAATTGACAACTAACAAACTCATTAGTAGTGGTTTTAAGAACTTTGGAATCAAGCTAAAAGGAATTAGCTCTCAAATTAGAAGAAACTACAAATGAGATTTGATGTGGAAAAGAAATATATGATTATATAAACTGTATGGTTGGGGTATCATATTCCCAACTAATTATCATGACGAATATAAATTAACATATCATATCATATAATTATTCTATATTTTTGGTTTTCTTGTGGGTGGACACATAATTGATAGTCAAAATGGTTTTCAATCGTTAGGTAGTGTATAATGGTTTTATCCTTAAGAGAAATGAAAGATATAGAGAGTTTTGGTTACCATATGTGTAGTTGGTTAAGGTCAATGGATTTTCCATTTGCTTGGTCATTACAAATATGAAATATCGCATGATGTATTGCAAAATCCGAAGAACAATCCAGATTCCGTTTCAAGAAGTATATTCCGATGATGAAAACTTATGTGTATGTAACTGGTTTACGAATTGAATGGTGCATGAAAAATTCATGTGGCGTTTACGGGTCCACAAGTACGTAAGAAGTTCAATTCAAACACACTAAATTAAATAGAAATACAAACAAGTTCACGCAAAAAAACACAACTGCAACACTTGTCTCTCTTAGCTTCAATAGTTCCATTAGTTGATAACAACACTCCAACGAGTGAGATCCATTAATAACACCCCATAGACGAATCTATCGTGTATGTATTAATTATTTTTATATATCATATATATGCTTGGGTAGAAAGTTGATAAGGGTACTCATATTATCAATTTTTTTTTTGTCAACGTACGGATCTCGTAGACAATTAAGGTACTCGTACTTCTTTTGTATCTATATAGATAAACTAATGTGAGATTCATAACATATACATCCATGACTAATTCGAGTTGGTAGAAAAGATTAGTAAATACTAAACATAAGTAGGGGTGTCAAAATGAGTTGGCTCGCTCGGCTCAGCTCAGTTCATGATGAGCTAGAGTGTCGCACAGCTCAGCTCATTTATTATACGAGCTTATAAACATAAGCTCAAACTTAGATCACCAAGATCATAAGCTAAATGAGCTAGCTCGCGAGCTAATACGAAAATAAATATAAAAACAAAATAAGTAATATAAAATATAAAATTAACTTTAAATATTAAAATAGTAAAAACAAATCCAAATACAAATAAGTATTGTTATCGAATGCTAAATCAAATTCAAACTTTAAAGAAAAATAATATAATGATCATCGAGTGGTTGAATCTATTCTATTTGAGAGTCTTCAAATGGTCGAGGGATCATTTGCTCATCATGCTCATTAGGATCCTCATCATCATAATGTGTATTAATGATTATTGATATTTTAAATCGTTAAAAAATGAATTGTTCATGAGTTAGCTCACGATTCATTAGAGCTCGCTCGCATAACTCGCCAACTCATTTAAGCTCGATCACTAAACTCATTTACTAAATGATCCTAAAAACATAGTTCGCGCTTATGAAAATTCGAGCTGAGTTGAACCAACTCATGAGCTATTGACTCATTTTGACATACATAAGCATTGACCATACATAACAAAAGTGACCATATGTTCATATGTAAGTTATACTAGTCAATAGTTGAAGACTTAGGGGGGTTTATTGGTTTTGATATTCTAATGGATTTGAAAATCCATATAGAATTTACAAATCTTTGTGATTGTTAAATCCATCATGTGTATTTTGATTTGTATTTGAGAATAACAAGGATTAGGATTTGAGAATAACAAGGTTTTCCTATGGATTTGAGTCTTTCCTTTTTTAGCATATAAATCCACTAAAATCCATTTTAAAATCAAATCCATAAGTAAATACGTCGGATTGAATAAGAGTTGATTTGGATTTGTATTTGAGAATCATAAATTGAATAAAAGGTGATTTGAATATGTATTTGAGAATTAGAAATTGAATAAGACCTAATTTTTATGAGGATTTTGAAATGATTAATTGAATAACATAGGATTTGGTTAGGATTTTGAAATCCATCAAAATTCCAAAACCAATAAACCCCACTTAATACAATTTTTCTCTTTTTTAACTTCAGACTTGTAGCATTAAGTAGTCCATTAAATTTTGTAAGTGAGATTCTTCTATTGATTATTTCGTGTAAGCAAAAACTTATGTGACGTGGTGGACACGTGACCTAGTGGGCAAATGGGCTGCTCAATCCGCAAAGGAAACTTGAATGTGAGACCTTCATAAATCATAAGTTTTTTTTTTTCGTCGTCAAATCATAAGTTAAACTTAATAGATGTGATTGGTTTGTTTTTTCGGTACAAGCAAATTACAAACAAATATCCTCTTTATTTGTTCAAGATGATGTTATGAACACAAACTAGTCAACTAGAACATGATGGTGTTATTTCTTGTCTCTTTTATATTATGAAGGTATGAATGTGAATTAATTTCGGCAGAATAATTGTTTATTTACGTCTTGTCCACTATGGCTATTCACCAAAAAAAATAAAACCACTATGGCTTAATTTCCAATTTTTTCGATCAAAAAAGAAATATTAAGTCACATCTAGCTTCTGATTAGTTAAGGAAATCAATACGAGTAATTTCACAGCAAAATAAATCTCGAATATATGTTGAAAGGAACTGTTAACATATAAAATCAAAAATCAAAAATCAATATTAAAATTAAAAACAAAAACGAAAACAAGGCTTTGCCAAATTAGTTGGGAGATAATACCCACAGAAACAAAGGCAACGAAAGGTATAAAGTACAAGAATAAAACATGACACTAACACATAGCTTTCGCCATATAAAGCTATAAAAATACTTGAAAAACAAACCAACCAACTCAAGCAGAGTGTCAACAAAGCATGTCTCAACTCCATCCTAAACTTCTCCGATAGTTGAATAAGCCCTAACCCTCCCGTGTACAACGATATGGTGAATAAAGACATGAACAACAAAAAAGACACATCTTTCCCCAATAATCCACATAATTGGAGCGTTAACAGCACCACCATTAAGGCAAATTCCGACAACACAAACCGAATTTCCCTTCTTTTATTGTAAAGGAATCCTTGTAGGATTCAGTGGAAGGAGAATCGGAGAAGAAGACAAATCGGAGTAGCGTCACTGCGTAGAATGTTGTGACACTAACCGCACCGTCTCTGAGGAAACCATACGATAACGACGAGTCTCTAGCTGGCAAGACAAAATTGAGTGATATGGAGAGACCAAAGAGCGAGAGTAGAGTCATAGTATACCATATTTCTCTGCTAACAATCACTTCTCTTTGACTCATGATCATCATCTTCGTCTCCGACTCCATTATATGATCTATAGCTCCTTTTTGTTATTATTATAGATTTTATCATCTCCTCGTGTGGGTTTTGATATATATATATATATAGTATGCCGTGGGGTAGGGTTTTTGAGTTTACAATCACGTAACTACGAAAAAACAAATATAAGTTAATAGACCTGTCAATTTGTTAATACTAACAAATTAAACTATATCGTTGGTATACATATCATCTTCGGATTCTCTATATATCTCTATAAAAAAAATTCATATTGATAACATACGAAAATTAATTTGTGGGTTTTTATATAGTTATTTTCTTAGAACACATCACGACAATAAAAAAAATATATTCGACTCTATTATATTCTCTCCTTTTTTGGGGAATTAAGATTTCCAAGAAGGTCTACGGTGATCACAAAATAAACAGAAAAATAAACAATTATCAATGAATAATAATTAACAAAGAAAATATATATATATATATTATTTTTTTTACTAAAAGGTAAATATTTCATTAAAATGAAAACGTTTTAAGTTTACAACTCGAAACAATATAAACTTACATAAATGATTACATGGCAAAAAACTATAAAAACATGGAAACATATTTCATTGCGATTTTCAGTCCGTCGACTCAACAAAAGCATAAAGCTAATGGAGTAACGAAGTGATAACGATATTGTTGTTCTTTCCAAATCGGTTGCTCGAGACAAATTTGCAGATGCAAGATGCAAAGCCCGAAATAACAAAAATCCTAGCATTAGAAGCCTTTCACTGGAGATCCTATTTTGTGTCGTCAACGGCAAAGTCGTCGCAGTCCTCGATCACATCCACCATTTGCTTATTGTGAGAGCGGCTCAAAGAACAATTCCATGAGCTAACACAAAAAAAAAACCTCGCGAACCAATATATGTGAACGGTACTAGCTCCCTCTACCAAGTTCCTCCCGTATTCAGCTAGCACAGAGCTGGATATAACTAAACATAATTACACCGAACACAATTAGTCATACTAGCTCCTCTAACGCACGGGACCAAATCAAACATAGCAAAACATCCGACATCACAAAAACCTCATCTACAAAGCACCATCATTATCAAGAAACAATCAACATCATGGTCTGGCCAATCATCAAGACTAGAAGTACAAGCAATCCAAACCCATAAAGAGTAAATAAGCCACCACCGGAGGCCGTTACAACTCTACAGCGGAATCATCGTAAGAACCGGAAAGCGAAATCTGATTTCAAAGAGGCGAGTCTTCACACCCGAGAAGCCACATTGACAACTCTCCCAAAGAAAACAAGCTGGTGTCTTTAGGCAGATTTAACAAAGAGAGAAAGTCAATTCGTCGAATCTAAATGCCTTATCGAGAACCAAACAAACTCAAACCAGAAGCATTGCACTGTTAATCGATCCATAATATAAGTGACAAAGATATTGAGGAATCAGCAACAAAAGAGACAGAGAGAAGCCTGCAGCCAATTGCTAGGCGAGACTAATTCAACTCAGTACCGAAAATCCCTAAAATCACAATCCACCACAAATTTACTCGGACTTCAAGGTGGAGACAACGATAACTCAAACGTAATATTTCTTTGTTGTTAAGTGGATTTCATAGTACACATATACAACTATACAAGCTGGACAGACTAACTTACAAACAAATACCATCCTTAGGCTTTGTTCAAGAGATAGATGCATCATGCATGTTATAATGAACATATACATACAACTACATATGACCGAATTTCCAAAATCATTTGATGATGAAAGAAAAATTAAGTCACATCTAGCTTCTGATTAATCCAAGTTAAGGAAATCAATACGAGTAATTTCTTAGCAAAATTAATCTCGAATAAATGTTGAAAGGGAGAATTGTTAACTTAAAATACAAAACAAAATTTAAAAATAACAAAGCTTTGCCTCTCTTTGAACAAAAGAGCATTAAACATTAAGTAGGAAGTGGGGAAGCGGAGAGAGATTATCTTTGAGTATTTCAAAATATCCACAAAAACATTATTTATAATCAGATTTTAGATTTTTATCAAAATTACCATAATTTTTAAAAAATATTTCCAAAATTACCATAACTTGATGGACCTTTTCAATTTTATATCACAAGTGAGAGAGAAAGACCAATTTGCCCCTATTATAATTTATGGCATATCAATGTTATTTTGTCCACCCGTGTTTAATATTTAGTCCACCACCATCCGCCGTCGTTTCTGTCCACCATCACCGTCTCCGTCACCGTCTCCGTCGCCGATTCCAGTTTGTCCACCGTTTTTGTGTTTTATCCATAGTTTTTGTCGCTAACTACGTTTACGTCCACCATCACTGTCACCAAATCAGTCGCTGAGTCCGTTTTTGTCCACTGTCGTCGTCATCATCAGATTTGCATTCCTCCACTGTCGCAATCGTCAAACATGTTTTCATCCACTGTCGTCTTCTGCGTTTTTGTCCACAGTTTATGTTCTGGAACTGTTGCAATCAATTTCGTGCCGTCTCTGTCGCCATCTTCATCTTCGTTGCTCTGTTTGAGAGAGAGAGAGAGAGAGAGATTTTGAAGATCTGAAACAATACTTTTTTTGGTTTAAAATAAGGTTAATTTTGGAATTTCAGAAAATTGTGGTATAGAAATAAAAGGATTTTGGCATTATAGTAGATTTGGAAAGAATTTTGAAAATTATGGTAATTTTGCTAAATTTCTCATAGATTTCTTTCACTAATTATCATCTTCTTTATTATATTCTCTCCTTTTTTTTGGTGGACTAAGATTTCCAAGAATTTCGATGATCACAAAATTTACAGGAAAAATAGACAATTATCAATAAATAACAATTTAAAAACAAAAAAAAAATATTTCTGTCATTTTTGACAAGAACAAAAAAATGGAAATATTTATTCAGAAATATCGGAACGGGTCTCATACATTCATGATTCATGCGTAACTCGTAACTCGTAACATTCTTTAATTAAGATAATTGCATAATAAGTGGATATGGAGAAGAGGACTATATAGTTATAGGATGTCCATATAATTATATTTATATACCATATAATGATAAATGATAGTCGTTGAAAGAAAATATGATCGAAACAACATTTTTAGACTCGTAGGAACATGTATGTACTAGAGTGTGTTCATGGGATACTTGTGGAATTGACCATACATAACAAAAGTGACTACCTACTATTCATATACTAGTCACTCGTTGTAGTCTTGGAACTATTTTCTCTCTTTTTTTTACGTTAAGACTAGTAGCATTGTGCTGTATAATTAAATTGTGTAGATAAAAACATGTATGTGAAGAGTAGACTACTGGGCAAATGGACTGGTCAATCCCAAAACCGACGTCGTTTAGCATACAGAAGCCAATTACAGCCTTTTTCCACACTAACTACTATATACAAAGCCTCTTTTTCAACAGAATGGAGTCAGTTGATTTAGTTGAACAAAGAAACCATCTTTATATTCATCCTTAATATCGTCGTCTAGTTATACTACACATTGTGAACAAGAAGAAAACAAAACTAGTAAAAACTAGGAACCAAAACAAGTAAAAGCATTTTCAAAATCACCAAAAAGTTAAGCTCATGATTCTTTATCCTTGGATAAGCTCCATGAGAGTCTGCTTATCACACTTTCGTCCACTAACTTGTAGTGATGAGACAACTGCTTGTGTATCGACCCGCAACACTTGTCTACTTTGCTTTGATATTTGCTGTACAAAGCCGGTACTGTTACAGATAGGATCGTCCCTGTATTAACCGACATAAACAAGCAACGAAAAGCAATTAAAAAGTCATGAATGAGGAAGAAACTAAGAAGAGAAAACGTCTTTTTCTTTCGCTTCAATTTACGGATCAAGATACTAACCGATATAAACAAGAGTGCAGAAAGAGATATAGCTACCAACAGCAGAAAGAAGCCACAGACAAATCACCACCTGCTAAAGAAAGATTTATCAAATCATTAACATCTCGGCCATTTTCTTAAGATGCTTATGGACTAATGTGAAACACTAGTATCATTGTGAGTTTCATGAAAGGGTTAGATTCATAACCTTGAAGAAGAGAAGAAAATCGTTGCCAACAGTAACATCATGAGCCATTACAAGCAAGTGATTGAGTTTTATACGGAAAGAAGCTGCAGCACTATTCACCATTTCCTCTGATAGAACAAGCTCTGGTAATGAATTCGGTTGTCTGCATATACAGAGAAACAACGGTATAGTGATCAGTCACATAAACAATGAAAGATTACGGAAAAAGACTAGCGTGGTGAGAAGTAGAGCTGCGCACCTATTCCTAAAAGCAGAAACCCGGGCATGGACGAATGATACTATGATCAAGATCAATAAGACATCTGAAGAAACAGATAGGAAAGGAAGTCCGGAAAGCTCGAAGATGAGCCAAGCTACAGTTGATAAAACGATAACCCCCAAAGAAAGATGTCGTCTCCTCCATAAGAGGAAGTCAGCAGCTGCATCAGAGAACAAAGCCATATATAAAAATGGTTGAGAGTTGCTTCCAGAACTTCACAAACAGAGACTTTTTTGCTTGGCCATATTTGAAACTATTTACTCATTCATTCAAGATCAAACATTAACCTAACTTTCACCTGCTCAAATTTCCCAATCTTCTACTAAACCAAAATGGTAGATGGAGTTTGCACACATCCTGCTAAAAATCAAAACCCCTAACTTTTTCCAAAGTAATATCTTCAATACGCATTTTGTGTTCTGTAAATCCGGAAACTACCCAAATGATAACAAAAATCATTAAAAAAAAACTCAGAACATGAAATGCACTTAGCCCAGCAAAATCAGAAACCCTAACTTTTCAAAGTATCATCTCCAACTACCCAATCATTAAAAAACAAATCGGAAAAAAGTACTCGCCTTTGCCACCGCCCATGAACTGATGAACCGTAACTTGCCGACCCAACAATCGATAATCCGACGTAGATCCTCCTTCATTTCTCCCGTCGCAATCACCCTCGATGTCACTTGAACTGTCCATCGGATCTTCCAAAAACCCAAATTCAACCAATTTCTCCAACTTCCGGAAACAAACTCCGATTGATTGAAAGGTATCGCTCACCTTAAATCCGCGATCTTGGAATTTTCAGGGAACAATGGTGGTTCCTGAGTCAGAAAAAAAAGGAATAAGATCGGAAAATGACGGCGATTTGAGAATTATCACGGAGGAACCAAATAGAATTTGCCTGTTACATGCATCGAAATTCAACATTTGGGAAATTCTCCGCTTCTAGTCAACTTTCTTCATTTCTTTATATTTTCTTTTCGATTCTCGTACATCATCACCACATCTCAATATACAATTCTCCTCAAAATTAAAAAAAAAAATATTTAGGCCGTCGTATAAAAGTTTTCTGTTATTTAAAAAGCCTTTTGGGCTCACTAATCCAATATCTCGGCCCATATTCATGTCTACGTGTCATGACTGTTACTTTTCTCTATGTGACAGGCAGTGACTTTAACATTTTGCGTTATTTAATCACATTACCACCACTAACCACGTATTACATTTT